>VZRI01008475.1:217286-231201 GCA_013397515.1 Upupa epops | reverse complement strand
GTGCTCCTGAGTCTTTCACTGCTTCTCCCTGTGCCTTATAATCGCTCTAGATATTCTTTAGGTTATTCACTGCTGTATTGGTGCTGTCCACATGGTAGTAATCAGTGGGGTGTACAAGGTCCAGTAACCTCTCTGTGACACCTCTGATACAGGACCCTGGTAAGCAGCATACCTCTAATTGACTCACCTGCCCAACCTGGTGTCATCTGAAAACTTACTGAGGATACACTCAATCCCCTCATCCAGATCATTGATAAAGGTGTTAAACAAGACTGTCCCAAACACTAAGCGCTGGGGTACACCAGAAGAAGCCCCCTGCTCAGCCAGGCCAGTCTTCTCCTCACCGCTTCATCTTATGGCCTATGGGGACAGCCTGCATTTGTGCCTCTAAGAGTACATTTTTGAAAAATGCCCAGACTTACTGGACCCCTTTGTCCTGCAGAAGTGTCCCCAAGAGACTCCCTCAATCGATGTCCCAAGCAGGCGAAGTCTGCCCTCCTTCACTGTGTTGGTTTTGTTGACCCTCTTCCTTAATTCACCAAGGACTGAGAATTCAATCAGTTCATGATTGCTAAGCCAAATACAGCCTTCATCTTGGGAAACAAGGGCTAGAGATTGCGATATTTACCAGCTGCCTGAAGAAAGCCTCATCCAGCTCTTCACCCTGGTTGGGTGGTCTAAACAGACTTCCAACATGACACTTACCTTGTTAATGCTCCCCCCCTCATCTTTGCCCTTACCATTATACTCCCTGAGTTCACAGAAATACTGAGACTGTAAAAGACTTCCAAGATCATGAAGTCCAGCCTATGACCTAATATTACCACAATCACCTCAGCCATAGCATTGTGTCACGTCCAGCCTTTGTGTCACGTCCAGCCTTTTCTTAAACACCTCCAGGGATGGCAACTCTACCATCTCCCTGGTCAGTCCATTCCAACGTCCATGAGGAAGTGCTTCCTAGCATCCAACCTAAACCTCCCCTAGCGCAGCTTCAAGCTCTGCCCTCTTGTCCTATCACTAGCTGACTGGGAGCAGAGCATGACCCCCACCCGTCTACAACTTCTCTTCAGGTAGTTATATAGTACAATCCAAACATTCCCTAATGCACAGAGCCAGAGCCACTCCACCAACTCTCCTTCCTTGCCTGTCCTTTCTGAAGTGTTTACAGCTATCCATTGCAGCATTCCAGTCATGAGACTCACCCTACCACATTTCAGTGATGGCAACTACACCACGGTTATCCTGTTGTACAGTCTTGCAGCTCCTCCTGCTCCTCCTGCTTGTTACCTATGCTACATGCATTGGTGTAGATGCATTTGAGATGGGTTGTCAGGCTCAGCTCTGCTAAGCCTGATTTCATTCCCTTTCCCCTTCAAATCTAGTTTATAGACCTCCCAATGAACTGCATTAACTCATTAGCAGGTATTCTTTTCCCTCTTTGAGGTAGCTCAACTTCATCTGACTTCAGCAGGCCCAGTGCCCGTTAAACCTCTCTACAATTGAAAAATCAAAAATTCCACTGATGACACCAGTCTCTGAGCCATGTGGTGACCTTTCTCATTGCTTTCAGTGAAGAGCTTGATGAAAACATCATCTGTGCTCCTGACTGCGTAAGTAACTGTCTCAGTGCCCTGAAGTCTCTTTTGATCGGTTTTGTACTTCTCCCCTCAACCTCCTCAATTCCAGGTGGTATGACCAAAAGCAGGTAATACTCAGAGGGATGCATAAGATCAGGGAGTTTACTTGTTGTGTCCCTAACCCACCGCCTAGGGAAGCAGCAGACCTCCCTGTGGGATGGGTCTGGTTGGCAAATTGAGCCCTCTGTCCCTCTCAGAAGGGAATCACCTGTGACAACCAGCCTTCTCTTTTTCTTAGTAGAAGCACTCATAATGAGTGGTGCTGACTACCCCTTAGGTGGATCTTCACCTTCATCCTAATTTGGATGACCCTTAGAGTCCAGAGCCCCAAATCTATTGCACTGGGAACTGGGACACCCATCTGGGTAGATGCATCAGTTGTGGTGGTGGCAGCACATAAAGAGGCCAAGGCCTTCTGCTGGATGGAAATCACTACTACTGGGCAGAGTAGATAGGGCAGATGTTGTGGTACCTTTACTGTGGACCCTCCACTACAGACTGCAGCACAGGGTGACAGGCCATGCCCTGTTAGCTGCGCTGTGCTGGTGGGCAGCAGATACAGAACCTGTCCATGCACATCTCCACACTGTGCTCAAAAACCTACAGCTTCCTGTGTCTGTGCAGACCAGTCTCTTATGATTTGACTGTGTTTAAAGGCCTCAAAGGGTTACTCTACAGTTTTACTTTGATAAAGGATGAAGTAAGAGAAAAGAGTATATTAAGATTACTCTACACAAAGGAAACACCCACCTGGAAAAAAAACAATTTTACTTTCCTAAATAATGAAAATTCTCATATATTTCTGTTCTTAGGAGCTCAGGTCAGAACAGTAAAATGAGCACTTTCCTCATGAGGTTAAACTATCCTTTGTGCAAAAAGCTAATTTGTTGTACTTTATTTCCCTCAGAAATTACTTTGTACACGAATAATTCACAAGGAAAAGGTACTGCCTATGGAGAGGATGATAACATTTGTTTAGATCAAGCAAAAACCAATACTGACACACTGCCAACAAAATGGGTTCAGCTAATTGTTCGCTTTTGGACAGTATATCTTTCACCGGGACTGTTAGCTTCTTAATCTTATTCTATGTAATAAGGACTATCACAAACTGGTACAGAATCCAGGCAGTTAGTGAGAAACCTAATAATCTCTGAACATGATAGGTCTTGTAGAAACATGTTTCTGCTCTCCTTTGTCTATCCAGTCTTTAACTTATATAAAGAAAATACTTTCATTATCTCTCTCTAGAGAACACAGCTCTCAGTTATTGTGCCTAGGGTAGGGCTAATTTCTCAGTCTCCAAAGTACTTCAGCAAGTGAATGGGAAGCAGTAGATAGATTAAATTAGAAGACCAGAGTTTACAGTCATTTGGCTTCAGAAAGCAATTTACTGGCATTCTCTATTTAATTATATCAACACCTCATAACCATTAATGAATTTACCTTTACTGCACTCCGTCATAAAGTTCCACAAGAAGCCTACATCTGAGCCAAGAATCATACTTAAAATTTTAGGATGCACTTCATCTACATCATCATCATTCTTCATAATGTTAAAAGCAGTTAATTACAACCTCATCAGCCATGACTGTTGCCCCTTTCCCACCTACTTAAGATAAAACATAACGTTTGTTTCTGTTAAGGCCATTCTTTTCCACTACATCCATACTGATGTTTTTGTCCCTGACAGCAGTTTACTGAACGTAAGAAAAACAAGTATTTTTCAGTTACAGGCCAATAATCTGACATGTAGAGGACCAGCTCCCCTTTTCCAACCCACAATGCCCCCTTGAGGCAAATGGGAAGGGGAATGAGAAAGTGGGAAAAAACAAAGAAAGGCAGAAAAAAATAAGTCTGAAGAAGAAGAGTGTTTTACACTAACAGGAAGAAAAATACAGATGCCAGCAAAGTCAGCTGCAACTGTCCACACTTATGATACTCATCTGATCTTTCTCTGCTTAAGCATTCTGTTGCTTTTTTCCTGACCCCTTTTCTGATATGAAACTCCACTGCATGCACCACTGTTTAGAAGGTGATGCAGAGAGGCAAGTTCTGAAATCTTTTCCATGTACACCAAAGGCTATATACTTATGTATCTATCAAAACAAAAGGAGGATAAATATTTAACTTACAACTCAAACCTGCATTTCTATAAAGCAATCAAAATCAAACCACAGATACCCATGGATACGAGTAAAAATACCAACATTTGTCATAGAGGAAAAATAATCTTTAAATCTATTATAAGCTACTGATCCCTGAAGACCTCCAACAGATGTGACTCATGCCTGCTTATCAAGAGCTAAACAAGAAAGTAAAGATTCCTAGAAGGCTTTCAACTTTATGCCTAAAATCTTTGGCTTAGGTTGCTCTCCTCAAAATGTGAAGAAAGTACTGTGACTTATCTATTGTATCCAATATGCATTCATATTTCTGTAGGTATCCAAGTACAAAAACTTTCTGGAGACAGTAATTTGCATTAGGTTAATAATTATGGGTAAGAAAGATACTGGAGAAGAAAACAGATTTTCTCAATATACTGTTACCAGCTTCTGCTAGCAGGCACACACAAAACACAAAGGGAAAAAATTACATTCAGTTGATACTAATGTTCAGGATTTTAATATTGCTCTCCTTGCTACAACTATATAAAACTCTTTGCATAAAGGTTACCTCTAACACATCTTCCAACTCTTAAACACATTAAAAAAACACACTTATTACATTGTACATTTAACCACAACACAAGAAAAGGTTAGCTCCCAATAATAACCTTATAAAGAAAGTACAGTATCAGTTAAATGGATTTTAAGTCAGGGTCCAAGATCATATTAGGCAGCAATTATAAGCTACAAATTCTATTTCGTATCTTCAGCGAGAGTTAGTGCAAGTCTTGCTGAGTCAAATCTCTGCTATAAAACCCCTTGCCATGCTTTAAATGCCACAAGCAGCTGAGCCCTGAGGGGTTAAAGCTAATGCTAAAGGTAAAGGCTTTGAAAGTTGACCAGATATCTTGTGGCCATAGATCTAAGCACCTCAGTCACAGGCAAATATACCACACTGTGTTTGCCAGTGAAGGCCAGGAGTAATAGATCAAGCTCATCATCTGTGGCAGAGCCTACCAGAGCAGCTGCAGGGTGAAACATTAGTCTCACTCTGCCTACAGCAATCTAAGCAGCAAAGGTGACACTGGATGGTGACTCACTGTTTCCATCCATAGAGGTAAAGTAAATGCATTAGAAGCGTTTCTTCCAAACAACATCTCCTGACAAAGAGGTCCCCTAAGGGTCAGAAGTAAAAAGGAACAAAAAAAGAGCCCATCTCAATCAAAACGCCCCAAAGAAGCAGCATTTTTTTACCACAACCCCCTGATTTTAGCAAAGCAGCTGTCCTTGCAGCCTAAACCAAAGGATCACCTAAGCACACCACAAACCACCACTCTACAACCACGCTCTGAGCACTCACCTCACTGCCTCTCATCACCACACCTCTGGCAAGATCCTCCCAAGTCTTCAGGGAAGCAGTGGGACCCACAAGACTTCCCCACTGGAGGAGGTCTCCAAGATGAGCATCTCACTCCCTCCCAACAGTGCATTGTAAAGCCCAGGTCCGTGTCTCGTTTTGCTACCAATGCATTCCACGCTGTGTCAGTCTGGACTGTAATATAAATATTGTGCAACTGCAGACTCCTTAGTTCCAATTATGGTAATACTGCAGGTAATGAAAAAAATATTTTTAAAATTCTGTGGTCATGTTCTGCTCCCATTCATTTGTGACTTAGAACAAGAGAACTTTAGCTGAGGGAAATTTTGTTGATAGACAAAATTGGAGCAAAATTGCATGGCTAACAGGACTTGAAAAAATGGTGTCTTCCCAGTTCTTACAGTAATTTAGCAGAAATAAGATTCAAATAGCAGTCATTTGGTATATAAGAGTATTTACAAAAATACATTGAACTGAAACATAAGTATTATTAGAGATTTTGATTCACAAAATGTACAGGTGCCAATGTCAGGCTAATAGCTTAACATTCAATTCTAGTTACTAAACACATGCACTGAAACAGAGGTTAAACTAGCACACTAGTTAAGGTCAGAACAGTAAATTACGTTTTTAGACAACTGAATAATATAAATGTATTCTTCTACTGAGTTACCCAAACTTTTATAATACCAGCACCAAAGCTGGTATTAGGAAGATCAGTCAAGTACCAAGTGGTTTGCACTGTCCACCACCTTTATCAGAACTTATATTAACTCTCCTCTCCTGCAACAACCAAATAATAACAGGAAGAGTCTTAAGAAATGACAAGGTCCAACCTGTAGCCATACCCTTTTCTAAAAGAACATGTGGTTAATCACCCACCAGTGTTGGAAGCCCAATGCTCCTTAGAAGTGCCAGATTTGCTGCATATCCTCAGCAGCACTGACGATGCACCACACAACAGCCTACGGCCATAGCACAAGACAAGTCATGCTTGGCTGTCACACTTGGTTGATAAGGCTGGACACCACTGACTTAAAACAAGTATGTACAGGTTAATCTTTTAAACAATGTCTTTTAATCCTCATCAATTACGTACTTCACTGCTGTACTCTTTAAGACTAAATAAATGGATGCAAACCCCTCAAGTATTTAAATACTATTAGAAAGTCACCTTGAAATGGATTTTTCATCATACTGTTAACTTCCTCAGAGCCTACCAATAGTTGATGTAAGAAACTCAAAGGAAAACCAAAAATAGTTTGACTTGGTTTAAATGCAAACAAGTAGTCCATCACCAGCCCTATACTAAGTGGCTCTGAAGAGCAGCTCAGTAGACAATAGTCAGCCCCAGCAATCAGTTTTGCCCTGAATGTACAAAGTCATCCAATGCATCAACCTCAGTGCCTAAGCCAAAGGAAGGAGTCCTCACATTAGCCTCAGAAAATTTGGCATCATGGCTGAATGTCTAGGGAAATATTTTTCCACACAATTACAAAGCCTTCCTCTCGAGTATGTCCTCTCCTGAACCACAACACAGGTCAAACTGTGAGAATGGCAAACTGTGTACAAGAACTGGAAAGTTCAGTATGAGCAGAGGGTGCTGCTGGGTGGCCAACTGTCACTGGCAGACCAAGGAGAGCACTTTCACTCATCATTCCAAATCCCACTGCTGGTCCAACCCCAGCCCCAAAATCTACAGCCATCCCAGGGACCAAGCAGCTGCTGTGGCACTAAAGGACACCCAAGCCACAAGCCATTCGTAGCCCAGAAATAAATTCAAAAAAAGGTCTGGAAACACTACCCCACCCCCCCTTCAATTTTTTCAAGATTTTGCAAAAAGTAGGTTATTCCATCACAACCCTTTAAATACAGCGTATGTGACATGAAAGCTTGATCTGGCTCACAAATACAAAACCAAACAAACTCAACAAAAATATGTCAACTAGCATTTCTGAAGGGTTGTCACACCAGAGTTCACAAGATGTACATTTCTGGATGCTTAGCTGGATTTCACAACTTCTTCTGGTCAATAACAAACAGACAATGACAAACAGATTGGTTGCAACACCCAATGCTAAACACAAGTTTAACTCTGTTACAAGATGTCAGTCACTTAGAATTAAAGACCATATATGTTACAACTCCTGACATAATATGTTTCATTCCTTTTCTTAGGCAAACCAATGTGCAAGGATTTATGATACCATATGAAACTTCTACCGTGTATTCAATACAGTTATCTGTTGAACTGCAGACCATCCATATTCCTCAGTGTACACCGACAGTTATTGTGTACTGCCAACAATTTACAGGCATCATCACAGCATTAAAAGTAATTTAAATGCATTCAAGACTGGTTAAAAAATGAGACTGATGGATTTCTGTATGAAGGTATTTCATGATCTTTAGTGAAGCACCATCCTAATATATTTACAGTTTTAGCACCCATATAGCCCACTAATTGATTTTCAGTGAAAAATTATTTTTGCCACATATCAAGGATTCCTCAGCACCCCTCCTCTTGGATTCACCATGCTGTACATACAGTAGTTTATTCCTTAATGAATTAAATATATCTACAAGGATGAAAACATGTTGGTAACTACCGAAAAGCACAGTGGTTCACCAGCTACGCATATCTCTGCAGCCTGTACGCACCTAACTGCATTATGTTTTTGTGTTTTCATTTTCAGGTCATGAGAATACTGTAAGTACTGTAATGAAACCACAATTCTGTCTCTATTTTCTCACAGAGAAGTGCCTTGAATCATAAATATTTCAATCAGTGTGTTTTAGATGCGAAAAGCTTCTGTTATCTACACACTTTTCTTCCCTTTATCCCCTCTGTTATCTACACATTTTTATCTTCCAGAGCTCTGTCCCTCCTTTGCCATACTAAGAAAGTGATACTTAAATTTGCAGTATTAAATATCAACTTCCAATGCAAGTAATAAATGTGCTTCCAAAAACACACATTGGAATTAATAAGATACAACATTGTAAAAATAGATTACAACTCTACAGGTTCGGTCATGGCCAGTGTGAACTGCAGTACCTCCTGTGCCTGCCAGTACTGTTCCCAACCACGTAGTAAACCCATTATGCAAAAAGTTCATTCTATCTTCCCACAGATGAAGTAAAGATGGAAAAATGTATTTCAAACTGGCCCCAGGTAAGACCACATGTCTGCAAAGCAGAGTTCCTGTACCGAGTGCTGCCCACTGCCTGGCAGCACTACCCATGTCTCCGCTGGCTCCTGCCACATGTTTTTTCTGGCCTCTTTCCACAACACTCCTTAACTCTCATTGTTTGTGTGCTGTCTCTCATTTTCAAAGCCCTCTATGGCTTTATACATGGTAAAACTTGACAGTTTCTGATCTGATCACCAAGCAGTCAAATGAAGTTTTATTACAAAGGTATTACCCACCTCTAGTCTTAAGTAGGTGGGTTATGGATGCCAGAACTATGTACCTCCTCAGCATGGACAGCAAGACTTACAAGAAGAGAAATCAACTATGTAATTGGGAGTCACATTTTTACAAGAAGACTCAGCAATGATGAATGGCAAATTAGTGTTCAGAGATAAATTGTCTTTATCATTGCTGGGCAAATTCCAAATCAACATCTGATAGACCCTTAACAAAGTATTATGCTTGGTATCACGCTCTGAGATGTTTTCCTAAACACAGGTTCCTTAGTTGTCAGACAGAATTGTCCTATTCAGTCCTGTTAGACAAGCAATGGAACATGCCACACTTTTCCAACCATTCTCCTTCCTTATTCCTTCCATCCTTCCTTCCTTCTTTCTTTTTTCCTTCCTTCCTTTCCTTCCTCCCTTCCTCTGTCCCTCTCTCCCTCCCCCCCTTCCCAAAAGCTGTTGCTCATTACAATCACAGCAGTATTATCCACTAAGCTCACATTTTTTAATATATGCATGTGTTAACACTGTAACATGTCAAACATTGTCAAATACTTATTTTCAAATTACATCAAATGCCTCATTACTATTTCTCAAATACGCAACACAGTGGTGTAGATTGAAATAAGGAAGCTGGGTAATGCAATAAATCAGTATTAAAATTACTTAACAGAGAAATTCTGACCAAGGCTGCAAAATACACATCATGTGTGAGAAAAAAAAATGAATTATTCTAATACAACCATCAACTAAACATCAATATTAAAAGATGCAGGGTCTCTGTCATAATAATGTAAATACTCATCCAAATAAATCTTGCACTTAGAAAAACTCAACGTTTTTCTAGCTATATAACAATATACAACCCACCCTCAAAATGCTACTCTTCAAATCAATTTCTAAGTTTGACCCAATAGTTAAAGAGTATGTCCCACAGGACTTGGTCTGTCACCCTCACAACATCCTGGAGACTGAGATCAGCAATTCACAGAAATAATTTTATGCCATTTGCAGCCATGGCCTGATGCACAGCAGAGGTCCAAATGACCAGCTTGCCAAGCAACAGATATGCAGAAATTCTGGGAGCTCTGCAGCCATTAATGGGCTGAAAAATTATCTGAAACTAAAGACACCTCACCACCTTCTTTTCATGGACTTACTGTCCATAGGAAGGTCCATGATCAAAGTCTCTTGGTAAACCAGCAAGCTCCACAGGTAAGCCAAAGCCAGTCTGTGAACCCCAGTGAGGGCTGGGGTCTTATGATCTGTAGTCACTCCTACCACCCCAGAAGGGGCACCATGCAGCATCAGGTTGCAGGAGACAGGACGAGACAAGATACAAAATGACCCTTCTGCAGATTGAACAAAGGTGCTGCCTGTCCTGTTAACCAATCTCCTGTTGATTCCTCACACAGTCTGATCAATTAGAAAGTCACCTGTGTTCCCTACAGCCACAGCAAAACTCTCTACCACAAAGCAGAAAAGAGCCACCCTTGAGTCATGTTGAGGGTACAGCTCATGGTATTCAGGGGCACCAGCTCTACCCTAAGCAGCCAGCCTGACTAACGCACATACAACCATAAAAAAACCCTTTCTAGCTACAGATGTGTGATTACTATTTGCAGGAAGAAGAAATAAGTGAATGGGTAAAAAGTTGAGATTACAGTGTTCTTATTCCCCCCCCTCCTCAACAACCTCCAGGACTTACTAAAAAGACTTAACATTACCAACAGTATAACACAATGTGCTTAATATTTTAATTTCATTTTCCTTAGAATGGGAACTGAAATTGTATTAAGCACAATTCCACACATAACTCATTCTTCAGAGTCCGAACTTCACTTTCTAACACCATCCCAAATGCACTTTGCTGAACCAATAAACACTGTAGCTCCTGTTAATTAAAGAGATTCTTTTCAACTACTTCAGTGATGACAACATAAGCGAGCTATTGCTGCCACTTTCAAATCCAGCCTTCTGACAGAAAACATGGTCTTGCCACTAAAGCACAAAACTAGCAGAAATGGAGAGAGTGAGGAGAACGTACACAACAGAAAAGCCAAATCTTGCATCAAAGGATAGATGCCGCTTATAATTTGCAGTAAACAACTTGGAAGATTTATAAAAATATTAAGCAAGATTAAACTACTTAGAAAGGAGAAAAAAAGACTATCAGTGTTAGACGGTACTTGTAGGACTGTTCCTTGTTTTTATGCTAATCTAGAAGTTTGGATGTTTAGGTTTAAAACTAACCTTGGAAATAACTGCATTAAATATGCTCCGTCTGTGAAGGAGCAAATGTGGATGAAAACCTCCGAACAACAATGGACTACATAATTCTAATAGTAAGATTAAGAGGCTATCTTATTACAGCTAACCTTTTCTGCAATTTTGTATTTTTTCTTCAGTTTCTTTGCTGTCATTAATTTAGGCATAAATCGAGAGAAATCTCAAGTCAAAACAGGGCAGGGAATGGGAATCTAATGACAAGTATTCCTTCTAACAAGGATTAATTGAGAGGTATGCTACAGTGGCTGTAAAAAATTTTGGCAATTTGCATTACTTCTAGACTCATTAGCTGCCACAAAATTTAAGAAAAGTAATCAGTCCGAGTGCATCAAAAATGATTATTTTGCAACAAAGTTGATAGTATCTTTACGTTTGACCGGGATTTGCAGTTTTCAGTCAAAATCACTCCATGGGTACTTCTCAGTGACCTATGTCCTAAATCATTTTCAGTTCCTGCAAGCAAGTGACCTCTTCACAATCTGACTCACAAAGAAAAAACATGACGACTCCCATAAACTGTTCTTTTTCAACCTCCATCGGAATTTAATTTCTCCAAAATAAACTTGATAAAAATAGAAATAGAACAAAAGAGTACTTGCTGTTCAAGAAATACTAATTAATCACCCTATCAGAAAGATAAATACCAGTCCTTACATTTTGATGATGAAAAACAAAGAGGTTAAGTGACATTTGCAATGACACACAGCAAAACACTGCCACAATGTGGATCACATCTCAGAAGTTTTCTATTGTTTTCAGCCCACTAGCCTTGAATAACTCCTGTGCATGCAATGCTGAATCAGATATATTCTTCAGACTATAAAAGGCTTATTCATGTCCACATAAATTAGTCAAAAAAAAAAAATAAAAGACCTTACGCTACAGTAATTTTTTTTATATACATTTGAGTCCAACAATAATTTTTCTAAAAATACACTGAAGTCCACAGGAATGTTTCTAAGCAAATACACCTTTAAACTTAAAATGTTAGTTTTTAAAACATTCTATTACAGAAAGCATTTAAAAACCATATAAGCAACAGATGACTACCTAAAGAAAAATCCCCTGCTTCTAAAATCTATGAAACTCAACACCTGACTATTGTACAAACCCCAGAGCAGCTTTAAAATAGCACCATATTTTTACACGAATTAAAATGTCCTGAACTTTATATACTACTTTCACTCTTCCTCACACTCGAAAAACTCTTAATTTGGTTGTTCCCCACACACACACACACACACACACTCCTGCTTGTTTTACACAAATCTTCACTAAACAGAAAGCTACCAAATATTTAGGGTTTTTTTTCCTCTGTCAAATGTTATAAACACTTCACTTGTAGAAAAGACCTTGTGACAGAAGGTAAGAACCACTGAGGCTAAACTAAAACCAAAGAAATACCCAAATATTTATACAATTGATTCTGCTTAAGCTTCCTGATACGGTTACTGATAAATCTTAAAGCCTACACCAACAAGGCCTCACATGAAGCAGTGTATTTCAGGTGCTACATATTAACAAAATAAATTAGAATGACTAATTACATGTCTTTTTGCATGTCACTAAGTGACCTATCAATTGCCATGAAGGTTACTCTAAGCATTTTGGAAACGCTGTGTTTGAAACACGGTTCACTTTCCCTCACCGGTTGAGCAATCTGCTATTCTGAGTGGTTAAAGGAGTGATTTAAGTACACATAAATGCTATTGCACGCTATCGTTTTGTAAGAATTACATTAAAATAGCACATTATTGTGAAAGAAAAGTCTTTTCAATATCTATCTTTAATACAAACAAATAATTATAGTCAGGAAGGAAACTTAAATTACAAATAAATACTAATTTGAACAGTAAAACCTGTATCTCACTCAAAAGGGTTTAGTGTAACATTAGAGAAAACGATTTAATAATTAATCATACTTTCTTTACAGTAATATTACTAGCACTAATGTTTTTTCTTAATGGTTTTAAATTACCTAGTGCAGGGGAAAACTTATTAAACCTGTCAAAATCTCTTTAAACTTTGTCTCTGACTTCTTTCTCCCCGCACACACACAGATTACTGTGGGTACAGAGAGTTCTGCGAGCAACTTCCTAGACCTACATTTCTCACAAAATTTCCAAAGGCCTGATCCAAGCCCACTGAGTCAATGGAGCAATTCCTACTGATGTCAATGGAAAGATTCCCACTCCGTATGAATGAGTTTTGCATAAGGGGCTTTTAGGTGGAGAAAAGACCAGGGAAAATCCTTTTTGGAAAGCAGACTTGAGTGTTCCTCTCTGTAAGAAAGTACACAAACTCCTGTTCTTAAAACTGTAAGTGATTCCCACCTAGAGATTAATGTTCTGCCGTCCACAGCTCCACACTCTTTATGTACGAATGTGACACTGTAAATTTAGGGGGGTTACTTCTGAGATTAGTTTTCCCCTGAGAACACACCGGCAACTCACTCTCCGCGCTGACTGCTCTCGGAAGTTTTAAATGGATGTTCTCCAGCACGCCCGCAGCCCGAGCTCTGTCCCTCCACCACAAACTCCAGGACAACACTAGGAAAGGGCCCCGCAGCCTCCTGGATGTGTCTCTGGGAAAGGGAGCAAAACGGCCTCCTGGGACGGCTCTTCCTTCTCCCCGCTGGCTCACATAGGCGGCTACGCCTATCCAGGAGGTCGAGGAAGGCCAGGCGCTGGGCACCCCGCGCTCCACGGAGCAGAGAGTCACCGGCACTCGCGCGTTCTGCCTTCTTGGTACTCGGGTACGGCAGTCTCAAAGCTGCACCCGGTCCGACCCGCAACCTCTGGGACCTTAGCATTCAGTTTCTCAAACTTTCCAGCTCCCGCAGTCCTCTGGACTTTCACGAGTCAATTTCAACGGAAGGTTCCCACGCTGACGCGACATAAGTAATTAATTATTTGGATTATGGTTTTTGGGGGTCTTTTGTGTTTTGGTGAGGGAGTGAGCGCAACCCAAACGTCTTCTCTGCGCTCCCCGCCCCAGCCAGCGGGGGCGCCCCTCGAGCCAGGGCGGCTCGGTGTCCCGAGGGGGCGGCCGGTTGCGGGGAGGCGGGGGCTGGGGGTTC
>VZRI01008475.1:114392-215296 GCA_013397515.1 Upupa epops | reverse complement strand
AGGGGCCGGGGCGGTGGCGAGGCCCGTGCGGGGCGGTGGCGGGGCGGCGGCAGCCAATGGGGCGCGGCCGGGTTCGTGAGGTGAAAGTTCACCGCCGGGGCAGGCTCGAGGCTGCCGATGGGTGGTCGTAAAATATATTTATTCACTCCTCGCGACTCCTTTGTCTCACCCCCCCTCGCCCCCAGCCCCCGTGACGGCACGAGTTACCGGGAAGCCTCCGTCTTCCGTGGCGCCTTGCCAGCGCAACGGTTGCGGGGGACTTGCGCCCTGCATCCCGCGGAGCTGCGGCCGTGCGGGATAAAGTTTGCGCGGGCAGCACCTCCGGCCGCTCCTGTCCCCGCGGGACGGCCAGGCGGGGAGGGAAATGGGGCTTGGCCCTCAGACCTGCTCCGCAAACGAAATCGGGCCCCGCACGCTCTGGCCCTCGACGGGCTCCGCGGGCGAGTGCTCTGGGCGCCGCGGGGACGCAGGTTGCGCGGCCCAGGAGCCGCGGGTCTCGTCTGTGAAGGGGTGGGCAGGAGGACGAGTCCCGGCGGGAGACGCGGCTCTGCCTCAGAAGGCATCCGCGGCGTGCGGGTGGGCGCCCGTGCCGGAGGCAGACACGGTGTCGTGCACTTGTGGGCAGAGCCCGTGCACCGCAACAGCGGGGAGGACTGGAGCACGGGCAGCTCCAACTTCGTTGGGCAGCCGCGTCGTTCCCGAACGGACGGACGTGCAGGAACGACAGCACACGGCGGGCCCTGGGGCCACTTCGGACCGTTCGTGCCCTGCCTGGGGACGCTGCCGTCGGGCCGGACGCCCTCCTCTGCAGCGCGTTCTAGCAGCGTTCCCGTTTCCCCCGGGAGATCGGCTGTGCTTTGTGTCACGGCGGTGTGACACATACATGCACCCCTCCCCATTCAGGTGCCCCATGGACGGCCTCGGTCGGGTGGGCAAAAGCTGGGGCTCGGATGCCGAAATAACTCTGGTTTTGCCGGTGCCAAGCAAAATTAGAGCTAAACAAACGCAAAATTAGAGCTAAACAAGCGCACGCTTCCCCCACTCTTTTTTTTCTACTTTCAAAATTTTTGTCCTCAGTTATGATTACATTTTCAATGAAAAAAAAAAAAAACAAAACAAAACAAAACGGTGTGTTCCTCTCTTTTATGGATCAAGATTTTGCCCACACAATTGTTTTGTGTTTACTGAGCGAAAAAAAAACTGCTTTGAGGCCGTCTCCCTTGAATTAATTTAATGTATTTTCGCCGTGCGGGTGGCAGCGTTAGATATCCACCAGATTGCCAGTTTTCCATTAGGACTGTTTAGAAAGAGAACAACAAAACAAAAAGAGTCCTCTCCTAAATAGATTCGTTATCCTTCCTACCAGCGCACAGGTCCTGAGACGCTTCAGGAAGAGCAGAAAATGCTGGTTTTAACGGGATTCAAATCGAGAAGAAGCGGTATTACAACATCAAAGCTCAAACAGACGTTTCCAAATTGGTGGAGTTACACCACCATCTGTCGTTAAGCTTCGGGACTACAGAAGTTCAGACGGATAATAAATCCTAAGGAGAGTTGGCAACATTCTTTTTTCTCCCTCGCCTCGAAATCTTGCCCTTGTGGCAGAGTGGAAGATCTGGAGGGGTTAGAGCCTCCTGAGTGGCGGGTGGCAGATTGCCTGTGCCCTTCAGAACGTATCTGTTCTCTGACACCTTCCTTGCTTCATACTGCAAGGCCAAGGGGGTTCTGTTAGAACCTGATGTCCCCAAGCAGTTGCTCTTCAAAATACAGAGGCACCCTCACCTCACGTGACTTCTTGGCCTCGGGAGGCTGCATTTAATAAAACCCAAAGCAAAGTTTAAATTAAGCAAACCTCCCCGCCCCAACATAGTGAAATGGAACCACAACAAAATCATACATGACATCTCTTATCTCTCTAATTGCAGGATTCAGTGTATTGCATTCTGCATACCTGTCCTTCTGCGATGCTGCACCTGAAATTATATATGTATATATCTATATGAAACTCACCTGGATGTGTTCCTGTGTGGTGATCTAGCAGGGAGGTTGGCCTAGATGATCTTCAGAGGTTACTTCCAATCCCTACCATCATATGAGTCTGTGAGAACACACCTTGAAATATTAACTAGGAAGAATCTGTAATATTCTAACCCAGCATCTGATTACTCTTAAAATTTCTAGAGCTATAAAACAATCCTTAACAGTAGTATCAAATTGTTTTATATTCCTCAGTGTACCTCATGGTACCTGCTTTGTCCATGTAAGAGCTCCCTGTCAGGCTTCAGCTTTCTAAAGTCTTCAGTTTGAAGGCTTGCAAATGCCCATTTGCCATAGTTACTGAAGAATCTAGAAGTAATTCATGTTTCCTTTGGAATTTTCTGGGTACAGGTGTTCCCTGTGTTTCAGACCCTGATTGCTACTCATACAATCAGTGATCCCCACAGAATCCTACAATGAAAACCATCAAGTTTATAATTACTTTATCACAGTCCCTATTTTAAAGCAGAGGTGGTTTAAATGTAGATCCAAATGGGTTGCAATACTACTGTGAGGTGAAAATGTCAGTTTAACACACTCATTTTCCTATATCCTACCATAATCTGTTAATGCTCCAAAGGAAAGTTTTATTTTTAGCTTGTTGACCTGTAAAAAAAGAAGAGCTTATTTCTGCTGAAGCTATTGGCTTTTGTGACTGCCTCATAAAATACAGAATTATCCTGCAGGCAATAAACACTTTGCCTACAGTGTTGTTTTAATGTCATTGAGAAAAAAAGCCCCAATTTTTTCTACCTTCTCCATAGTCAATTAAGCTCTCATAATTAACTAAGCTATTTGAATCAACATTCAAAGCTAAGGTACTTGTATTGGTGAGAAAGGTGTTTAACATTCATCCCATTTAAATAAACCCTGTGACACTTTCTTAGCTTTGAGAAATAGCTAAGCGATTACAATCAATTATTGATTTAGGAATGGTTGGTAAAAAACTTGCTAAAAGTTTGCTGATCATTTCAGTGTTTGTACTGCCTGCGGTTTTATATATGCCTGCAGCAACCAAACTAAAAAAATTAAATAACTACGATTTGTGTACTCAAAGTTTTCTTTCTCAAGATGGGATGAATACTGCCCTGAACAACAGTGACTGAAACAGAGGAATTAAACTGTGCTCCTCCGAGTTCTTTCCTACAGGAAAAGGAAACCATCCAAAGGCAGTGCAAATGTCCAACTTGATGTCTGTATTGGAAAAACATGTCAGAACTGTTGACATTCTATTTGGAATCTGTATATATCTGTATGCAACTTTCTGGATCATTTTCCTGTATTATGGCTAGGTGTGGACAAACATGCCATGCTGGTGTTCCAGGCCCTAGTCCCCAACCATTAGTTGCATATATAAAAGTCTTATTTAGCCAAAGGTGAGGAAAGCTTTTAAGACTGCTAAACCTTTTGGTGACATTCCAAATTATAACCCGGGGAGCAGTATCACAAACACACATAAACAAGTAACTGTGCGAGTCCCATGAACAGCTCATAATTTGTGCAAAGTTTGGCATCTAATCTGAAAGGCCATGCTAAAGTTTAGGCATGTAAATCCAAGACTGCAATCTTCCAAATCCTCATTTAGCCCCCAAGGAGTAACACTGATAAAGTTCCAGTGAAATTCCTTAGGCTCCAAAGATACCACTTCTGGAAATATAAAAAATAACAGCTGTCACTCTTGAGCTGAAAAGTTCCATGAGCTTCCCCAGCCTAACCAACCACCTAGAACTGAATTGTAATTGGGTGAAATGCCCCACCAGTCCTTAGAATAGTAACTGACCCAAGCCCTCATTTTCCTTGGGAAGGATCTCACCCACTGGCATGTGCATCCACACTTCTCCCAATTCTCCAGCCAGTTTTTGAACCTGTTCCGTGAAGTGTCATTGTGACCCCACCCCAGACCAACCAAAACCAAGTGTTTAGATCATGGCCCAGTAAAGTGACTGATAGTTTAGGCACAAAGATGTTCTAGAAGCCGAGTAGAATACTATAATAATGTAGTTATCATATATATATATATATATATATACACACACACACACACATATATATATATATAGGCATTACATTAATTCTTGTTGCCGTGAAGTTTCAAAACTTCAGTGCTTTTATTAAACACTCTGTAAGCACCATCCACAAAAGAGGGTTCAGGCTTTGAATGGCAAAATATCAGTGCATGGTAACTCCAAGGATTTGCTACAGTTAAGACAGAAATGTGTCTTTAGTGTTTCCTGCAGCTGCCCTGAGCAACTGTGAACCTGTGAACGCAAAGCAATGACTACTATGATTTTTGCTCTGAGATTTCCAACTTCCTCACCTTCATGCACAGGAAGCTCAACAGCCCATCTCAAGGCTATGGATAATGTGGAACTGCATGTAGGAGCCAGGTAAGTCAAAAAGCAGGCTGATCATAAAACAACAAATCTTCACAAGTTCCATTTGTGTCTGGTGTCCTTTTTTCTATCTTTTTGTTAATTCATATTCATTTTTCATATGCATTTTTCCCCTTCTTGATTTCCTCAGAGCAAAACTTAAGACGTGGGGACTTGCAGAAATTTTATCACTAACAGAAATCTTCCTGACAGGTGGATTTTCTTTAATTTTTTCTATTGTTTCTACTGTTCCAGCTGTCATACTTTCACACTCTTCAGTAAAAAATTGTGTATAAGTGTCCCTTCCACAAGCTATGCTCCAGTGGCAGATGTCTCATCCAGATAGGATGCTCCAGCTTTACTCAGAACAAACATGGTGTGTGGTTTGGTAAGGAAGTAGATGAGAGGGCTTTTTATGGTACAGCAGTACAAGGCCTGTGATAAATTTGCTTCATGAAGTCTTCACAGGTAAACATGGGTTGCCCATAGGTTACGATTTGCTTTCCTAGAGTGGAAACTCATCTTCCAGTGCCTGAATTTCATGGAAGCAGCAAACAAGATTCTTCTTCATAGAGGAAAACAGGATCAATTCTGTTCTCTTCCACCCCAAATACAGCTGTCAACACTGATGTTAAACACCAACTTTGTAATACTAAAAGTGCATAAGAGTTATTTTCTAGCCTGTCTTCTTAAGCAAAAAATGTTTCCAGTTAGAGAAATACATTTAGTAACTAAACAACAGTTAACAGCTGTATTTGGGCAGTGACCTCCTTTGGTACCACAGACACAAGGACCATATTAAAGATTCAGAATTGAGCTCAGTTTCATAACTTCTATTTACCTGTACCAATATTCTGGGCATTCTTAAAATGTCAGTATTTAGGATTAAGGGACAGAGCTGTCTTTTTAGAAACCATTTCTATGTCACACACACTAATCTGGAGATACTAACTGGACATCTTTCCACTCACTAGCACTTTTGTAGAGTTAATAGGTTGGGAAGCAAATTGAAAGCAGACCATGGATGTTAACAATATAGCCAGATAGGGAAGTTTAACACAAGACAGACACTAAATAAACAAGCCCTTTTTTAAAGTTTATTTAAGAGGACTTCAGGGACACAACCTTGGAATATGCATTTTTAAGGTGATACAGATACTGCCTCATAGATGTGAATTGCAGACTCCTGTGATACAGAAGTAACTTGTTGCCCAGATTTGTACAAACCCATAGTAATAAAAGACAAAACACCACCTTCCATCTTAGCATGCCACTTGTCATTTCCCTTCCACAGCAAAAACTACTTTTTACATGCAGCAGCTGCACAGTCAATACAGGCAGGAGTGCAACTAGAGAACTTTAGGATTGCACACCATCAACAGAAGTGGATATCATACCTTGCCCTTCAGTCTGTCAGCTATTTTACTCGTTGTGTAAGAAGCAAAGCAGTAGGCAGGAGTGACTCAAAAAAACGGTACCTTTTAGAAAAAATGTGTAAAGAAAACAAGTATTACCTATTACCTTGGATATTTGTAAAGCAAACAGTTTAACAATTTTATACCCAATTGTTAAAAAATTTAAAGAAACTTTTTAAATTTACACTTACTGTGTAAATACATATTATTTTTTTGTTGTTAAATGTCATCTCTTTTAATAGTAGCAAAATACAACGACAACCAAATCGTTTTAGTAATTCACAGTTCCTGATTCCAGTTGAAGGATGGAATTGTGCTAGCTCCTATGGTCCATATTCTCAAGGATGAGGCTCTAGCTCAAGCATCATCTAGTGTTTGGAAAGCATGTTAGAGTCAGCTGCTTAAGCCATATGCACCTTCCTACCTCAGTCCAACCATCCACCATCCAGCAATTTTATGTGCGTTTGCTGGAGTGCTTCATTTCTAAGACTTGGCAGTTAGTATCGTGGCCCTAAGAAAGAGGTTGCCTTTTTCTCATCAAAGGAATGATTCTACCATCTGTGAGTGTCCTTTCTGTGCCAGAATTTCAAAAGGAATCACCACTTTAGGGACTAAGAAAAGTGATCAATGCATGCCAAAGAAGGCAACATCTTTTAAAGAAATCAGATTATCAAAGGGTACAGCTGAATCTTGAAAATCTGGCCTTTAATAGATGCTGAATTCTTAAAATTTTCTTCAAGTTAGAGGTGATGCGCACATAAAATTCTGGCATTCTCCTTCACTGAAAATCTACCACTGCAGCCCCGTGCTGCACTCAACAGATGAACACAAAACCTTTACTTTGGACCTCCTCCAAATCAATCCAGAAGAAGTGAAAAGCAGTAAGTGCCCATTTGAAGAATTACCTGTACTGCATATATGTCTGTGTGCTTCTTAGAGTAATTTATTGAATTTAATACAACAGGTGAACTGGTGCTACTTACCATAATAAAGGTTTAAGAGGGTTTATTCTAGGAGTTATCTGCTAGTTTATTCATGGCTTTTAATGGAGGCTGGGCTGGGCCTAATACAAGCATTAACTGAAAGCTTACCTGATGCAAGCATTACTTAGACTCTACAGAAAGATTGCCAGTTTCACTGTAACTATGACCAGCTCACTATGAAGTATATGGAGGCAAAATAATTAGTAACACAAGATTCTTAATAAATCAGCAAGATACCTCTTATACTCTGTATAGTGATATGAAATTCAATCCATGTTATATAGTAATCTGTGTTTGTGTATCACAGGCTATGTAAAATGTGTATGTAAGATTTAAAAATGGGAAAACAGTTTGACATCTCAAAAACTATGAACCCAGAAAGGATTTTTTTTCTTTCAGAATTAAACATTTGCTTATTTTTGAGCAGCTAGGTTTGCAAGGACTTCACATATTGCAGAGAAATATCAAGTAGCTGTTAACCATCAAAATAATCATGCATGTTCCTGAAACATCCTTAACTAGTAACTCCCTAACCTACAGCAACTATCTTATGGTAGTTCAGCATTGGATTAACACTCATATCAGAAGAGAAACACTCATTGGGAATAAATCAGCTACTAATAGCTAAGCAGAAGACCAAATTCTGTACTGTACATTGATGTACAAGAGAAATTGATACTGTTCATTTGTGAAATTAGTTTGTCTTAGTTCAGAGACCTCAGTTCAGATATGAAACCTGATGGGACTGTGTAATGCTTGATTGGATTACCAAAACAAGTGTTGTAACCTCTGTGAAAAAATGTAGAGCAGGTAAGCAGAAGGAAGAAGGTATTCAAAAAACTGTATTTTCAACAGTTCATTGGATGCATATTTTGTTAATTTTGAGGTCTCTTCATGCTTCTTAAATTGTTAAATGAGACAGGAGATTTATGTTGATGCTTTAAATTCCCATAATGCCTTTCAATTGAGTATAGGGAATGAGATAAATTCAAAATTGGAGACTTATTTTTGCCAATATTTGTTTAATCTACTCCAGTGAGCAGAACAGCATCCTCTATTTCCAAGTCATGACAAACTGCAAACAAGCATTAATGTCTTAATGTCTTAATGGGTTATCAAGGGGTGTTCACTGCTGAGTATAGAGTTATACTTTGTCAGAACCTTAAGTACATATCTATAGCAATGGGGAGCGACAGATTTCATTAATATGAGGGACTTTGACCCAAACTTAGTAAAATGTGATTTAGCATTGCTATTTCTAAAAAATGTAATAGAATTTAAAGGGAAAGTTGCTCTTATCAGTAATAATTCCCTAACTCAGAGAGTTGCATCTGCCACAAAACAGTATTAGGGTCTGTGTCATAAAAGAAAGAGGTGATCACAAAATAAAAAAATCACAAAGATAAAGCAGAATGATTTGATCATAGCACAGGATGAATAAACAGTTTCCATTTTTAAAGCAACAAAAGAGGATAATAAGCAGCAGTTGAATAAGCTAGAGGTTTTAAAATAAATAGACATAGATAGCTGATATTTAAGAGTCTTAAAAGAGTGGGATGAGGTTTTTGCTTTAGCATTAATATAGATTTCCAATAAATCTGGTAAAACAAAGGAAGTTCCAAAAGAATGGAAGAATACAAAAGCTCTAATCGTATTTCTAAGTGGTAAACAGAACAGTGTGGATGGGCTTGTCAATTTGATATTGGTCCTAAACAATGAATGAAATACACACTAAAATTATACATGGGCAAAGGGATGCAGAATGTGCAGAGGGCATTTGCTGGGAGGGGCTGAGGGTGAAACAAAAGGTCTGTGTTGGAAAAAACCCCACAGGGATCGTGACAGATAATCAACTGAACAAGATTTCTACTGAGGCCTGAGTGCAAGGCTGCGATCACAAGGAATGTATGTCAGCACTTGTAGAGATGGTTAACCTCCGAAAAAGGATAATGGAAAAATAACCACAATTCAAACACATTTTAAAAGCATTTATCACAATATCTACAAACTAGTGTGTTTCAATAATAGAGGGATCTTCACTGTATCAGGCAATGTGTAAGATTTCCAAAGAACGGCATCCACTGAGACACAAATTCAGACTAGAGGGCGGAGGAACATTTTTGACAGTAAGACTGTTCTGGACAGTAAGATCATTCTGGAATAAGTTTTTACAAGCTGTCTAGGGTTTACAATCAAAATACATTCTTAAAGCAGGTATGGCTATTTTCCTATGAATATGTTATCATTAAAATAAAAATTAATTCAGGAACATTTCATAGCCTGGGTGTTGTAGATCTCAAGGCTCTGTGATCACAATAGCCAGGTCTGGCTTTCTAATCTACCAGCAGTGATGATATTAGGATTGTCATCACAAGGCACTTAACACCCCATGAAGATAAATGGGACCATCCATACCATTCCTTAAGGCTGCTTTTTCAGGCAGTTCAAAGATTCAAGAGCACTGCTGTACTGGACTGCATGCGGGAAGATGTATTCGTAAACAGAAAAGAAATATTACTAACTGAAATGTGTTACAATAATTAATATTTAAGATTTCTATTTCAATAGCAGTTAACACTTGCAGGCTGAGGACTCTGTTGTACCATGCACTGTGAAACATCTATTTCATTTAGTTTACAATTGATCTTCCAGCACCATTTGAAGACAACAGTAATTTGTAGCCAGGGAACAGACACAGCCATAGTTGTTGTGGATAAACATCCTATTACTCTCAAACACTGTTCCACCAATTCAAGTGGCATGTATCACCTTTTTTAAGTACAGAAAAACTCTGGGTTCAAAGCTTAGTTGGATTCTGTTGTCTAATTATTCTTGATTTTTATTAAAGTGCTTAAGTGAATGTGAAAGCACAAGTCTGAAAATAGTGACAGCATGTTACAACTATTTCGCGGTTTACTTTGTTAAATCGTAGTCTCAGATTTAAAATGTGTTTAGTAGTCCACAAAATGTCTATGCTTTTGTGTTATAGTTCTCTGTACCATCACACATGAGAGAAAAAATTTATAGTGAAACAAAGGATCTAGCCTCTCTAGTAAAGAAGAGGTGTTCCTAACAAACTAAAACTATGAACATCAAAGAAATTAAATAAATTTCTGGGTTTTTCTTTCATTCATCAACTTTTAGTGAAGTACAAAATATCTGAACTGGTCTGAGCAATATCTGTGTTCATTATTTTCTTAATTGCTTTTCACCGTCTCGTCCAAGGAATACTTTGCAATGCATAGCTGCATGGGCTATGATGTAATGAGATCTTGTTAGCTAAGCAAGACCAGACCTCAAGCTTAAGCAAAATAAATTCAAATAGACTCTCTGCCCCTTGACCCAGCTGTTTTGCATTCTTTGAACAGTAAAGAAACTTGGAATCTGGTCACAGATGCCAGCGTAAAAGTTCCTCTGGCTGAAGGAAACTGTCAAACGGTGTAAAACCAGACGAGCTGGTTCCCACTACTTTGTGTCCTGTCCAAAAAAGCATGTTAAACAGAAGAAAGGTTGGGAAATTCAGAGGGAAGATGAACTTTATCTTTAATGTGATGATTTCTAGCCATATGTGGTCCCTTAGAGACCAAAGCCAGCTTTATAAATTAGAACCATATAGAGTTCACAAACTTATTTAATGTTGTAATGTCAGCTGAGGAGCTAAGCAAGAAAGGACAAGGTAGGCTGAAAAAGAAGCAGCTGTAACTAGTTCTGACAGACCCTTCAATATTTCCTCAGAGCACATTTTTGAAGAAGAGCAAATATGTCCTTCTGTGAATGCTTTCAGCAAAATCAGCATTGTTCATCCCCCGAAAGGACAGTAATTAATATTTTACATATATGCAATATATGTACATGTGCAATATACATCTATACAAATGTATGTAACAATACACATATATAATAAATAATACATCTGAATAGCACCAAGGAAAATAAGGATAACAAAGCAGATGTACATATGCGGTATTTCTACTAAGCAGTACATATCATGCATTCTAGCAAGAAGTACAATTAACTTATCCTTTTCTACCCACCAAAAATTTATCTCTTTTTTCATTTCTTAATGCCTTTCACTAATAAATTGTTATCTGAGAGTAGCTGGAAGAATAGGGAATCAGTGAAATCTTGAGATTACCTACAATCTGCTACTTGAAAGATGGAACTTGTTGCACCTACTCAGTATACCTGTAAAACCTGTAATTCTATGTATGACTTGCTTATGGAGTATCTTTGGCTAAATGATTTTCTTTCAACCATAGCTTAGGAGTGTTTTTTTTAAACAAAACTTTAAATTTTAGAAGTAGTTTTCTATTTAAATTCATCACAGTATGTAAGAAAGGATGTTCTAACCAACAACTGTGGTTTGGACGGACTGGTGTTTGCTCTGGCAGTGATCTTACATAGCCTACTTTGCCAGAGTAGTTCAACCGTAACTTTTGGGACTGCAAAGACAAAACTATTTAACCCAACCTTTGTATATACTCTCATCATACGTGTAATGTACATGTAATGTAATGTACAATTTAAGTGACAGTTTAATGTAGAATGAAGGAAAGAAGTCATCTTCATGCAACAAGTTCTTGAACTGTAGGGTTCAATATCAAAAAACAGTATTAACTATCTTTCCTTTGAAAAGTTTGACTTCCTGATCAGTAGGAACTTCCACATTTATAACGGAGAAGAAAGTTGATCCCCTTCCTTAATCATCTCTGTGGGATTCAGAAAAACATCTAAACAAATCAGGACTGAGAATTACACCAGTATTTTGGGAATGTACTTTGAAAGTCTTACCCCATCAGCTAAACCTTAAGGCATTGACAGTTGCACTAGGTGGATCACCAGAGCTGAGCCATCAGTGCTCATGTTTAAAAACAAAGTGGTAACCAGGGAAACAGTCAGTGAAGAGGGTCATCAGCAACAACCCGTAATCAAATCACTTGCAAACAGTATCAAGATTACTGTGGCAAATATATTTAACAGAACTAAAAATCCAAGAGCTTACATTTCAGCCTGTAATTAGAGTCTGGATCCTCAGTTCTGGGAAGCAATGCTTCTTTAAAGGAGTTGAAGATCAGAGTTCACAGTCATATGAGTATAATTTCCCAATGTGACACAGTGCACAAAATGTCTTCATATGAGCTTAATAAATAGGCATCAGAGGAATAATGAATGAAGATAGGTGTCGAGAGTTCTTACACTGTTGTTGTATTTAGTACTGATGAAATCATTACTGGAACATTTTGTCCAGTTCTGGGGTCCATGGTTCAGGAATATTGTTGAAGAAGTTCACAAGCATGACTTGGAGACTGTTAATCACACTTCATGGTAAAAGACTCAAAGAGCTCAATCTACTTAGTTTATCAGTTGAAAATACTAAAGATCGATTTGGGCCTAACCTCTAAGCTATTACCATGGGGAATTACACAGGATTGGCTGTGGACTATTAAACCTAGAAAATACATGAAATTAACAATTACATAAAAGATAAAATAGTAAAATCTGGAAAAAATCATGGCAAAAGTAAGGGTGCATACTTTTGCCAATGGGAGAGGGCAATTTCTAAGGTCTGCAGCAGATCTTTTCTTAATAGCAATTTTACAATCTCTTTAAAAGATAGTTTGTAGCTCAAACAAGAACTAATGTAGGCAGCTCTAACAGCTTGTCCTATACAATAGTACTTCTGGTTTTATCATCTGCAGGACTCTGAAAAGGCCAAGCTGAAATACTGAGCTTTGGGACCTTGCAGCCATAAACTCACAGAGATCGCCAAATATATCAGTACAAAGCCTATGAGTCTAAGCTATAAAAGAGGCCTTACCAGTAGCACATGTTTTTCTGAACAACGTTTTTAAGAAATACAACTGTATTTACAAAAAAGAAAACATACAGATCTGCAAAGAAATGCAGATGTACAGATTGAAAATTTTTTACAAACCTTAAACTAGTGTGTTAACTGTATACAAGTGTATAAAGTATTAACAACTGCATAAGTAAAACAGCCCTTTAATATTGCTTTCCAGCAATTTCTGATATGTGACTATTAATGAGTTGTGTCACTCATGTGACGTCACTCCTGTGAAGTTAGTAACTACTACTATTTGCATTTTATGGAGGAGAAATGGAGAGACATGGATGGTCCAGGATCAGGGTGGAATTCTGGGACTTGTCTGAAAATGAAGCAAAAGCTGCCTGAGAGCTGTTCCTGTGCTTTAAACCAAGTCATGTATTTATTTTTTTAACAGGCGAACTGTAAAGATACTGGCAGGTGACATTCCTGATTCTGTGGCAGTATTGATCCACTCTTGTGTCCAGTGCCAAAAGACACTCTGATGCTGAGAGTGTTGTCTTTTCCTGATGAAATATAGAAAGTAAAGTCCCGAGCACTTACCCTGCTACTTATTCTCGTTGGACTCACATAAGGAAGAGGTGATATTGATTTTGATGTCTCGTAAAAATTCCAACTTGGGTAATTAGTTTATTCTTACCTGAACTGCTTGAATTTCTGTATTGATGCTAATTTTCATACTCCTCCCTGCAGGAAAGAATAGCTGTGCTATTACAACAGAAAGGTTTTCAATACTAAATGAACCAAACTGAAGAGCAGTTCTGCCACTTTACAAAGTTATTGTAAAGGAATCTTCAGGAATATCAATTAGTGGTGCACTACTGTTTTTAAAAAGGTATAAAAATAAACTTTTATAGTAAATCTTAATGGAAGACTGTCCTCTGCCCCAAATCTAAAATGTGTAATTTTTTATGCTTGTTTCTAGAAGATTTAGGAGTTACCTTCACAATATCAGATGTTCATTCCTATAGATATGTTATAGGTGGAAGACACAATGCAAACTTAAGGGTAAGTTGCGAAAATGTTAAGCAACCATCAGCTTACTGCACTTAGAGCAACAAGAAAAAATAAAAGGGCTTCTAACTAGAAAAGAAACAAGTCCCATCTGTTACTCACATTGAACAAAATCAACAAAACATGAACAAACATTATTTTGGTCTTTGATCTCTTGGAAGTTTTATGACAGAGGTCATAAATCATGTAATTATTATCTGATATCAAGACAGCTTGAATTAACCTCTTACATTCCTAAGGCAATGAGGTCCCTCATCACAAGTCAAAATCTGCTCATGTAGAATAAGCAATCCTTCTGAGGGAAACAAATCTCTTTCGTCTGATTTTAGTCTAATCTGGACTTTTGAAAAACTTTAGGTGGTTCAGAGGTGGAAAACATCACACTAAAATTCATTGGATCACGGACAGTTCCTGTTTGTTTCTGGAAGCTGCTGTTATGATTTGTAAATCACATCATCACTTGGGTTCTGGCTTCTTTTACACTTCTTTTTTTTCACAGAATTTGCTCCTCTTTGTCAGTGAAGGTCAGCTCAAAATGCCTGTATGTTTTTGCTGTGGAGATGCAGGAAAATTTGGAAGGTCTGTAATTCTGACATTTCATTCCTGCCATTGATATAAAGCAGCCTACATTTGGCAAACTTCAGAAAACACAGCAGAGAATAGTACACACTTGGATTGTCTTTTTTTCCAATAGGCAGTATTGAATAAGACTGGGCTTTGGATTTTTACGTCCTTGAATAGAAAATTTCCAGGAACACCAGTGTTCCTTTTTTAAAAAACATTTTAAACAATTTTACTGTAAATTGGCCAGCAGGAATGATGGGCACATCATGATTAAAACACCTTATTGTTATGTATACAGTAGACAATCATTTGCAGCGGACACCATACATGTATATTGTGAAAAACAGGCACACAATAGAAGTTCTTCACAAAAGAAATGTACTTCTGCAGAAGAGTAATGTACCTGAAATACCATGTAACAAAAATATAGCAGCTAGACTAATAACATCAGAACTGGGTCAACAGAACCATGACCAATAATTCAGCATTTTGAGTACAAGAACAAGAAAAGAAGACAATGCATAAGCTTCCTAATGAAAAACATAATGGAATAAGCTGGCAACACTTGGATATGAAAGGATTTTTGTGCACATGCTTACAGGAAGGGAGCTAGATCAGATGTCCCATAGAATCATCTGTGTTCAAAGATCATTTCTGTATCAAATAGATGCCAGGTCCTGTTTTCAGGCAGCCCTTACACAGTTTCCCCACCAAGGAAATGAGAAGTTAGAAATAAACACAAATTTGAGAATCAAATGGTGTTCCTAGTAGCGTGCTACTTTCTGATCAGGGTCTTCGTGAAAGATTTAACCATTGTTCCTATCAAATGTGGCCAGCCACTTTGCTTCACTTTTTGCCTCTCTTTTCCTTATGCCGTAACAATGCAGCATTGTTATTCCTTTCTTTATAGGGTTTTTTTAATTTTGCACTTACAAAAATGAAGATGACTGTTCAAATCTATGAGTACTCAGCCAAAATTATATACTGATATTTTATTAGATGCTATCATAATGAAAACAACTAGATCCACGGGCTTGTTTTCAGCTGGATGCTACAAATTAGACCCAGAGCTCAAGCTAGCATGTTATTTGTACGGAACAAGCTCCCACATGCACCACAGCCTTGAGCTAACATGGCAGTGCTGGTGAAACCACAAGCTGAGATGCTGTGCACTGAAGAACACACTGAAGGAACCCTTATCTTTTCTTCAAATACTGTATTTGTTATTGCCTTGACTGGTACAAGGGATTTATAAGATCTGAGGGAGGCTCCTTTTGCCCTTTTGTCCTGCATACATGTGCAAAAGATAGAGATGGACCCAACCAGCTCACAAAATATCCAGGCTACACAGCACTGAATGGGGATGATAACTTGTCTAGTGTATGTGCAGATGAGGACATACACCAGTGAGAGACCACAGTTCACCATTTTGATAACAGAGACAGAAAAATGTTTGGAGACTCTCCACAATATTGAAAATCCAGTTCCACTGATTTAGACAGGTAATTCTGACATACAGATTGTCATCAGTTCTTCATGGCTCAGTGTTCCTTCATTTAGCAAAGTGAGGAGAGACAATGTATAAGTATGACATCAGTTCAGGCATCAATCTCATACAGAGCTATGGAATCATTAATGAAATTATATAATTTAATATATTATAATTATGTTATATAAAGACATGCAGAATCACAGAGAATGTTAGGCAATAGAAGGTACCTCTGCAGATCATCTAGTCCAACCCCCTGATAAAGAAGGTTCTTCTAGATCATGTTGCTCAGAACCATGCCTAGGTGGACACAAAGCAGATTATTCTTATGTTTAAACAGAACTCTCTGTATTCCAGTTTGTGCCTGTTGCCCTTTGCTTTGTTGCTGGGCACCACTGAATAAAGTCTGATCTTATTCTCCTAACACCCACCTTTTAGATATTTATAAGCATTGATAAGAATCTTTCAGTCTTTTCCAGTCTAAAAGGACCTAGGTCTCCCAGCCTTTCCTCCTAAGAAAGAAGCTTCAGTCTTCTTATCATCTTTGTATCTCCCTACTGAACTCTCTCCAGTAGTTCTTTGTCTTGGACTGGAAAGCCCAGAACTGGGTTAAGCACTCCAGGTGTGGTTTCAGTATAGCAGAATAGAAGGGAAGAACATGCCTTGATTTGCTGGCCACACTTTTCTTAATGTACCCCAAGATATCATTGACCAAGACATGCTGGGCAAATTACGCCATATTGCATAGGCTATTGTAACCAATACCTAAATGGACTCACAGGAAAAGCAAATTTGCTTAGTAGGAACAGAATAAAAAAAGACACTTATGAAAAATCCTACCAGAGCTATTGTCTAAACAACACTTTTTTCTCTTTGAGCTAAGTCCACATTTAAAAAAATTGGGGTGAAATCCTCTGAAAACAGGAAAGATATGTTTAAAATTTGCTGTAAAAGGAAAAATGATTTATGAGTTTGCCATGGGAGAATGTCTCAATAGCAGTTCTGTCAAACCTGTGAAACATGATTAGGCTAACATTTATCAGTGCAACGTCTTCCTGAGTTCCCATATATCTGTAGTGTGGTATTTGTAAGTTCTTAAAGCTGCTATACAATCCAGGGTAAGAAAAAATACAAAAAGAAGGAAAAGAAATGCGTAGGTGGTCTGTATTTGAATCTGTGTAACAGTAGATATTGATGTGGAATGTGATGCACAAGAAGCACGTGGCTTTATGCCAGGTTTGCTCTCTTGAAATTGGGGTCAACCCGAGCATCAGGTTAAAATAACTTATACTATATACAAATTGCATTTAGTTTAGCTGTAAGTAAAAAGGGCTAATATGTACCTCCTCAATAAACATTTTTGTTTTGTTGGCTAAATTCCAAGTGTTCATAAATTTCAGATGATCTTGCACTCCTCTAACAAAGATAAACCAGGGTAGGCATTGTCCTATAACTAGAATAATTAATTACTTTAAATTCCATAGAAATCAACAGGAATTTATTGACTTGAGGAAATTTTAGATCAGGCTCTGGAAGAACTCAGGGAAGTCATTCCTACTGCACATCACTTCATTCATCTTCTCAGCATATATCTACACAATCTGTGACAAGTGAGACTCTGTCAAGTGACTCCCACTGCATTTTCCCCTTTCATCCAGGAAACTCCTTCATTAGTGATAAGACTCTGTGCCGTGACGTCCATGTACCAGCCGAGGGGAGGAACCTGTTTGTATACCAGATGCTTTGACATAGCTGGAGCTTGGAAGGGAGGCAGAAGTACTTGGCAAACAAACTTGTAATAAGTGCACTTCACTTGAAATGTTTATAATTTGTTCTTGAAAAATATGCTGAGAAGATGGGCATTAGACATACTCCTCAACTTTGAAGTTCAAGTTTGAAGTCAGGGATTCTGAATAACTCTCAAGGAACATTTGAAAAAACCCAACAACCTGCTACTCTGTTAAGAAAAGAATGTGCTTGAGAGGAGGTACAGAAAGCTTTAAGTCCCACCACCATCTGCAGAGAAACAAGCAAGATCCAGAGAATGGCAGCTTCATTGTAGACAACACATTCACATGACATCTTCCTGTTTTGCTAGTAGATCTTTAACAATAAGAACACAGATATAACAAATATCTCTTCCAAACTGTGTTGATGACTTCAGTTTAGCAGCATGCTTAAAAATCAGGCACAAAAGGAGTTGCAATGACTGCCTTACATTTTCTTAAGACATGGGAAGAAGTTACTTTACTCTGCTGACATGCACAGTGAGGATTCACAAAATGCTACTCTCAAGAAAACAGCAGGTTTAGCTCCACTTGGAGGAAAACAAAGGCATCAGATACACATTTAGAATCTGACTAAATAAAAAGGGAAAGTATGTTATGGTATTTACAGTCATATAAATGGAGGTACCTTTAGATCTCAAGCTGGGAGGGGATGCAAACACATGAAGTGTTGCTGAGGAAAGGTCAACACCCTCAGGAATTTTCCATTCAGTTGCCCTCCTGTCCTCTTCATTTCTTTTCCTGCCCTACTCCTCTTTTCTGCCTTGCTCTCCTTTCATCTTACAAGACCTCTCTTTCTTCTAAGTCTGTGGCAATTAGTGTAAATCAATAAGGACAGGGAAGTAAGCAGTGTTTAAATGGAACTTGCATAGCAAACAGCTGTCCAGACAGGAGGTACCTCCTCAGCAAGGATGTCTGTTGGTTGTGCAGGGTGGAAGATCATTCTTTGGGGATGCTGTGAATCTCTGAGTGAAGGTCAAAAGTAGGGATCTGGCAGGCACAAGGTGATACAACAAAGGCTGGCTTAGTGGGCAAAGTGACAAATGAGTCCAGGGAACTTGTGATGGGAAATCAGATCTGAGGAAGAGCAAATTGGAACGGTGGATTGGGCAAGGTTAGCTGGACCCTAAATTGCTATTTCGTGGAGGAGTAATAGGTTCTTGTACTCCAGGGATGGCCAGTGTGGCTGCCGACCTAAAAACCCCTAGAAAAGGTGAAGTGCTAAATGGTAGTGGCTTGGGAACCACTGCCTTAGAACCTAAGTCAAAAGCTAAGTTAGAAAGAGCTAAGGAAAAGCATACCTAGGGATTAATAGTTGCATAAAAAGCACTGTTTTTTTCTGTGCTTGATTAAGCATTTGAATAGTTTCATTGATACCTAGTGGGAATGCCTACAAGTAAAGATAAACACAAAAGGTAGAAATCTGGAATAGGAAATGATGCATAAAACTAAGAATAATTAATAGGAGGAACTGAACTAAAGAAAAAGTGGAGAGGGGAAAGAGAAGGTATAATTAAAAATATGTAATTTTTAAAAGAAGCAAAGGAAGATTTTTTGCAGAAAATGATACTTTATTGATGATTTTCTGTTGATATGTTAAATATATGAAAACTCACATAATACTGGTGTTGCTTTTAAAGGCTCAGCTTAGAATACATTAAAGAAGTATGTTCAGCTTCCTCAGTTTAGTAAAGAGGTAAGATTTGCATTTAAAATGAGAGTCCAGGTCATACACCCTCTCAGACAGGGTTAAACCAGACCAAAAAAAATTACAGGGTCGGGGCCAAAGCAGCTGCCTGCATGCCTGTTATGTCTGTCATTGTTTGTTTTGTCTTTTTGGACTTGTAAGCTCTTCGGGCTAGGAACACTCCCCATGGGGCCAGTCCAACTTTGCTTGCTTTCAGTGGGCACTGAGTAAGGCTTTGTTTGTCCAGCATTTGGCTCAGAAGAGTCAGGGCGGATTGGAAATTGTAAGTTAGAGTTATAACGCCAGTAAAATCTCCCATATAGTCACTGAGACTGACTTGAAAGTGTTTTCTTATGTTGGGACTCTGCACAGCCATGGAGTTACACCCACAGAATCAGAGAATGAATAATCATTGTTGGAAAGGACCCCCTAGATCACTGAATCCAACCATCCCCACACCAATAAAAAACCTAAACACCTGATTGATGGAAAAACACAAAATAATCTCCTCTGTGCCTGACACTCTCGCAGGTCACAAAGTGCCATGTTTACAGTCTTCTTAAACACCTCCAGGGGTGGTGACACAACCAGCTTCCTGGGAAGGCTGTTCCAGTGCCTCACCACTCTTTCTGTAAATAAATTCTTCCTAATATCCAATCTAAACCTCTCCTGCATAAACTTCAGACTGTGGCCCCTGCTGTCATTAGTCATCACGGAGAAGAGGTCAACACCCACTTCTGACACCTTCTCCTCAGGTAGTTGTAAAGGTCCCCCCTCAGCTGCTTCTTCTCCAAAGTAACCTTGACCAGCTCCCGCAGCCTCTCCTCATACATCTTGTTCTCTAAACCCCTTACAAGCTTAGTAGTTCTCCTCTGGACATGTTCCAGAATCTCCATGCCTCTCCTATAATGAAGGGCCCAGAACTGAACCCAGTACTCAAGATGAGGCCTCACAAGGGCTGAGTACAAGGGCACAATAACTTCCCTTCTCCATCCGACCACGCTATTCCTGATACAGTCAAAGATCCTATTGGCCTTCTTGGCCACCTGAGCTCACTGCTGGCTCCTATGAAGCTCACAGTCTAGCAGCACTCCTAGGTCCTTTTCTGCTGGGCAGCTTTCAAGCCACTCAGCCCCCAGCCTGTAGCGGTGCCTGGGGTTGTTGGTGGTACAAGCCCTGCTGGCACCACCGCCAGAGGGGAAGCAGGCAGCACTCGGATGGGTCCAGTGTCGGTTTTGGTGGGCAGCAGAAACCTTGTCCAGTTGCCATGTGCCACGAATAGTAAATATTACAACGGAAGAGAGGAGCCTAAAAGGTTCAACACTCCGTTCGCACCTGCCCGAAGGGGCAGTAAATGGCCCCGGGCTAGGAGCACAGAGCGGAGCCAGGAGCAGCGGGTCCGAGCGGCCCTTTGGTGCCACCGCGTGGCCTACGGCGGAGCTGGGCGGAGAGCGAGGGCCACCCCCCCCTCCACGACTGTCCCGTTGTTCACGCCCTCCGCCAGGACCTGTCCCGGTGTTTAATTACTACTTGACGTATCAATTCAGCAGAGCAAGAACCTGTTTTTTTCCAGGATGAGACTGTGAAAGACACAGGGAGAAATCCCGTGATTCGATAGCACTTAAAGAAAATCAGTGGGTTTTCTCCTCTTTTTTCTTTTTTCTCTTTTCTTTTCTTTTCTTTTCTTTTCTTTTCTTTTCTTTTCTTTTCTTTTCTTTTCTTTTCTTTTCTTTTCTTTTCTTTTCTTTTCTTTTCTTTTCTTTTCTTTTCTTTTCTTTTCTTTTCTTTTCTTTTCTTTTCTTTTCTTTTCTTTTCTTTTCTTTTCTTTTCTTTTCTTTTCTTTTCTTTTCTTTTCTTTTCTTTTCTTTTCTTTTCTTTTCTTTTCTTTTCTTTTCTTTTAACTAGGTGCATGCACTTTGCACTTATTCTGGAAGCCCTGAGCCTCTAACTCAGTGTGTTATAGTTTGTGGTTCCTTGTTTTGGTGCTTCCTCTTCACCTCCATTATTGTGATATGTATTGTGATACAATGTCCGAATAAAGTCTCACAGAGAAACTAGGAGTAAGCATTATGGTTGCCAGAAAAAGAAGAGTAACCACTAACTTTATGATGCAGTTGTACAATGAGTAGCAAAATTTTCTCATACTGCAGCCATTTACTTAGTTTGCACAGCTCTTCCCCTTCATGACAATAAGCGTCTAAGAAGTATCAAAGTTCTCTAAACAATTAGTGCTTGCAGAAAATCCTGTGGGCAATTGATAAAGGACCATGGTGGTCCTGAATACTCTGTTGCAGGCTCTGTGCTTAGACCTTTAATGCTGAAGCTTAAAGGCTGGATTTCTGTTGCGGAACGTAGTAGTAGTGTTACTTGCTGTGTGCAAATATTTAGAATGTTAAGTGTAGTTCCAGGCTGCCTTTCCTGGATTTTTAAGGTTTTTTAAAAAACAATTCTTTTGCTTCTGAGATACATTTGTAGGACTGTGGTCTAATTTTAAGAAAACAGATTGTAATGTGAAATACAATGGTAGAGACTAGAACTAGCAGTGAGTTCAGTGGTCAATTTCCTTAGTGCCCATTGGTCTCACTGAAGGCAATGGCAGAATTTCTAGTGTTTTCAAAAGTGCAAGGATTTCCTCCTATCTTTTGTTTAAATAGAACTGCCCAGAGAGAGTGACAAACACTGCAGAATTTCAGAATCATTCCAGGAAATAAGCTGACCAGAAATCCACAGGTGTTAGATATGCTCACTTGTATCAGTTCAACATGCAAATTAGTTTTGGACCTGAAGAAAAAGGTTCTGTGTGCCTGAACCTGAAGTTAATGTATAGTAATGTGAAGTCTATGTACTATCCAGTCCCTGTGTTTATAGACACAGCTACTTGTTTGCACTAATGGAAAAAATGCATAAAAAGGCTCATTATTGAGAAAAAATCACCTCAAGCCAATAGAGAAAGATAAAAGTGCCATGTACTGCATCCACAGAGAACACAAGGACCTGTCATATTCTGGAATTCAGCAGTGATCTATCTTGTGTATCTGAACATCTCCTACTTAGATTTGGTATTAAATGAGTGGCTTGCTACTCTCTGTTACAGTTCCCTCATAGAAAAGGTATATTAGAAAAATCACTGGAGAAATCAATACATTTTACCCAGGTTGTCAGATGTGCTCAAGATGCTTAAGTAGCTAAATAGCATTTCATTCAAATAAAACATATTTCACATCCTTTGTATTAAACTATGGACTGGCATATAGTCCTCTTCCCTCCCTCTTGGTTTCCAGTTGAGTAGCATTTGCACTCTGGAGCCAGTTTATGTGAAATTTCAATGTGGTTTTGAAATACAGTTGATTAGCATTCTATCTCCTAAAAAAACCTGTCTTAACATCATCCCAACAATTATGGGAAATTAGGTTGTATAAAAATACTTTTTAGTTTTATTTCCCTAATAAAGAAATAATGCAGCATAATGAAGGGTTGCTCATGAGAGCTCTAGGAGCACTTTGAAAAAGCAACAGTCAGTGAAGTGGAAAAATGAGGGAACAAAGACTGGGTTTCACAGTAAACTGTTTCCATTGGATTTAATCTCTATATATTACATTGACATTTTATGTGCATACAGATTTTATTCCATGGGAACACCCTGGGGTAATTAACAGAGCATAGCGCATAGACACAATGACAAAAACAAGAAGGAAAGGTATCCCTAAATCATCATGTAGTTAACTCATCTATAAACAGGAGCACGAGGAAAGCATTTTAGGACATACAGCATTTGCTCTTCTCAAATTCTCTCACAGGAGTGTTAGCCTGTTACATAAGACTGGTGAGCACTTTTTGTAAAGCTAATTCTTACAGTAAATATATGAAACAATACAAATACAGAAGTCTCATGGTTTCATGGTGATAATGGGTCACAGCGCCCCTCTTCTGTAGGTTAGAATCACACCTTAGTACCAGTAGTGAACTTCTGTGTTAACCTGCAATGATGATGGATTAGCCAAATGATCAACATCTGAAAGAGTGGGAGCACTGACACTATGAAAGTCTGAAGGAAAGAAGGAGGTTATCTACATGGGTAGTTCACTCATGCAGTATGGCTTCTATCTGTTTAGAAAGACTTGCCTCCATGCAATATAGCCGCAATGATGTAGCTAGCTGATTACTCTGACAGTAATCACAGTAAGTTAGCTGGCACTAATGATTTCTGAGATTGGTATTCACTGTAAAATCTTGTCCTGTCTTGACCACCTGGTCTCTATACCCTATCAATCTTTTCTACTCTATCAGTAGTGGTGGCTAGAAGATACATCTCATTAAATACTGGCTCTCATATCTACATTTGTGTTTCCAGTGAGAACACTATGAGCATCTTGAAATTGCTCAATTTCTTTGTAAAACTAGAGAGAATGAATTAATAGAGTTTAAAGGTAGTTGCCCAAACAGTTTTGAAGAATTTGCTAAGAAAATGGTAGTGCAAAGACTTCACTGCAATGTCACACATAGTTCTACTGATTCAAGGGTAGGAAGATGTTCTCAGAGAAAGCTAAGGACTTGTCGTGTTTTAACAGTTAGGTGGACTTCTGTTGACACATACCACCAGCATCTGCCAGTATCTTATTTCAGGCATAGTCAATGTACAAAAGGATTGTGTCTCCTATCTCAGTCTCTTGTGTCAGTCTTGTGTCACTTGCCTCTGTGAAGAAGATTGATATCAGGCACAGCTTTGAATACTAGGATGCTACTGATTCATCCGGACCCAATTGGGACTTCAGAAAGATTGACCTAGCATCCTCCCTTCAGACCCATTGCCTACCAGCCTCCTGTCTCTGAAAAGATCTCATTTTGACCTGAATACCACTACTGAGAAGACTGAAGAGCATGATTGCACATGCTTTAATTAAAGGTCACAGGTCTGACAAGAAGTGATGTTATCTAATATATAGCTTTTACTCTAGAGTTGCAGATCAACGTTCTGTGAGCCAGCACTTTTTCTGAGCACTGTCACAGTTCTCTGTCTCACACTGATGGACCTAAAGTAGTGATGAAACTTTGTGAGAATGCAGTAATGTAGCTCCAAATTGAGCCAGGTCAGTGCCACTCCTCTTTTCTCTTGTCCTCCTGACTGAATAAGGTTTTTGAGAGGCAGCCACCACCTGTGATAAGCCAGAGTGAGCAAGCTTGCTGACTCAGGAGCAAAGATTCTGCCTCATGATCACAATCTCTGTCCTCTCACAACCAAGTAAGTGTCCCTGCCACTGCTACTGGATCACTTCAGTGGTTTAATCTCTATAAAACCTTCTTTGTAGAAGATCCGTTCTCACCTAATTCAATTCACCTTACACTGACCGAGCTATCCCCAAAATATTTTAAAAAAGGGGGAAAAATTAGAAGCTCATGGAAGCTTCTGAATCCAAGTTCAAAGTGAAGATAAATTATCAAAGACAATACATCAAAGGACATAGAAGAAAAGGAAGGAGGAAGGACGTTTCTCCTTCCCAGTGTCTCTCCTGGCAGGTAACTGCCAGGGAAAGGATGTACTGGAAGTGGGACGAAGTTATGCCATGGCACAGAAAAATGCCACAAGTGGCCAGAACGATGTTAAGGCAGCAGACGAGATAAAATAGAGGGAAACTTTTACTGAGGAACATGCACCCCATTTGTTGCTGTTGTCTTCCATGTCCCTGGAAAGCCACATCAAACTTGAACCTCACTGGATTCCAGTCTACAAACTTGGGAGCATTACTTTTGTAATCAGGCTTCAGTGCACATGTTGTGCTTCCTTCTCTTTCCATTACTGCTGCCTCCTTTTGTTTGCTCCATTCAATCAGTGTCTTTTGGTACCATTTCAAGGTTCTGGCACAATCTGAAATATCTCCAAGAAGGCAGTAAAAATCTGTAAGCTGATCTGCACTGAGCCAGGTCTAAAGTATTTTGAATCCTTCTTTCATTCAAAATGACAATGTTTATTAGAAAAATGGAGATGGTTTTTGTCGAGGGTCTGATCATATACTTGCCAAAATATGTCTCTACCACACAGTTAAGAAAATAAACACTTCTATATAGGTAGTAGAGCAGACCCTTCATTTAGTCTGTCTCCTCTTGTAAGTCGTAGAACATAAACCTTCATAAAAGTATATTTGAAACTAATGTCTTCACTCACACAGCCACGGATGGTCAAACCTTGTGTCTTCACTGGCATATACCCTTCAGTAAAATACTGGACACCAATACTTTGCAATAGGCTTGTGCATGTACTTTGTCTTCAAGAGTCAATGGCCATGTTAAACCATCTTTCTTCTTTAGTCTCTCAAATGCAAGAATTCTATTGTACAGCTAGAAAAATGAGCCCTTCCAGTTTCTTTCTGCAGGTATGCATCAAACTGCCGTTCTGCGGAAAAAATTAATGGGTCTGGCATGTTGCGTGTTGGAAACTTGTCTTTGCTTTTGTTTGCTAACAGATTACTGTTAACTCCAAAGGTTTAGCAAGCCCCTTGGTTTTGTTCCAGCAGAGTTTCATTAATCTGTTCTTTTTCTGTATGTGCAGGTGTCTTCTGGTCACTGAGAGGCTATACTTTGCTGTCACATTCATATATTTTCCCCTATCTTTTGAAATGTTGAATACCCCACATGTACAGCCTTTGGCCCCTGTGGAGTTTGTCAGACTGCACACTAGAAATGGATTTAAGAGATGCACTTTGGGCTGTTTTTAATCTGTAAAATGATGTATTCACTGTAGTACACTAGGCCTGCTCACTACTGCCCTTCTCAATCATGCACATCAGCATGAAAATTGGAGCTGAATTTCATGAGTTAAGGATCAGGGTATTGAGGAAAAAAGAAATCATAATATGTATGACAAATATATATTCCAGTCTGTATTCTTGCTGTTATCATAACTAAAGCGGTTGTTTTGGTGTGGGGGTTTTTGGCTTGGGTTTTAACTTTCTGTGTTGTAACTAACTACAATGCTATAAGCAGTGTCAATCGTTCACAAGTCAGATCTCCAGAAGATTAGAAGATTGTCCCGAACAAAATGGATTTTGATTGCAATCTCAAACAATCAAAAAGGAAGAATTGATGGAAGGGGCAAGAAATGTGGCTATCTGACTTTGTGAATGTTTATGAAACGCTTCTGAGGGCCAGAGCAGGTCTCTTCTCCAGACCCTGACCTAAAGTGTATTTGAAGCAAATGTGTGGCAGGAGGGACTGTGTTTCAATATTTCTTTCTCACAAGAAGTTGCTCCTTTGCAGCTCTGTTGGGCTGCACAACATAAAGTATCTAGCTAAACTCTTGCTGAGTTTGTGTTGCGTAGATTTTTATGTAGAGCGGAACGACTTAAACAGGAGGATCAATGTGCCTGGGAAGTATCCCGTGCGATGTTGGCTGATACATCTTCCTCTAAATTGAGGTTCAAATCTTCTGAATGAAGAAGTTGGGATTGTACTTAAATGCTTTGGTAGAAGCAAAATTCTTATTTTTAATTTAAATATATACAAAAAAGTGCATGTATGGTACAGCAGGTTTACCTAAATCTTCATGCTTCTGATACACAGTAGTTTTCGAGCTGGCTGCTGAATTAATTCCTTGTAAAATCATCTCACTTGAAAACTTCAGATTATACAGGTCACATGTTCTGGTGACATTCAGAAGGGAATTGTCACTTTCAGGCAACTAATATCAGTCATTCTTCTATCTATATTTGGATTGCAGGCTCAGAAATGTGTGATGGCAGTTATTAACTGCTCTCAAGAAATCCACTTGCAAGATGGATTTATTTCTTGATTAATGATGGAGATTATTCAAGTATTAATTCCAGTTTTTTATATCGCAAACTTGATATCATCCTTGTTCTCTCCACCCTTAAAATTACTATGATTACTCTAATTGTTAGAAAGCTATTATTTGATTCAGATTTGCAAAGTAATTATCAGCTAGTAGCACATCTGCCATTTCTTACTAAATTTTGGTATGTATTGTTGTAGCTCAATTAACAAAAGATCTACTAACTGAAGCATTGCTGTGTGAATTCTAGTAAGGCTTTCAAGCATGACATAAATTCTATCCTGATTGATTCTGACTCTTTCTGTGTGATGTTTAATTTGTTGCTTTGCATTACAGAATTGTTCTGTGAACCCAGTGCTTGATGTTTTACACAATGATTTCTCCGTCTGCAGCCATCAGATGCATTTCTAGAGGCTTTAGCTGATGGAGCATCCTTTATGACATTATTTTTATTCCTGCTTTACAAGTTGTGTTCTCATGACCTTTTTTCTTTGATTGTGTCACAGGCTACAGGGATTAAACAGAATTAGAGTTTTTAATCTCATCTTTGAGATAGTGCTACAAATGTAATGGGATAATTTTCTTCACTTGCCTGGCTTCTCTGTCACAAATGTGAGCAGAAATGAAGGCAACAAATATTCCAGCTGTTAATTCTGAGGGATCATTCATTTGTGTTTTATACCCGCCATAGTTCTTATATAAAGTGGTTCAACTTGTTGCATGAAAGTTAGAAACCATCTATGGGTGAGATTTTGAGCATTCAGTAATACACAGAGATGCTTACATGCCCACCCATACTCATGCAAATGTTTCTGTTTAGATAAATGATGGTGGATAAACTTACTATTGAGCTGCTTAAAATGTGTCTTGTACCGAAAATATACTAATAGTTCCATTCACATGCAAAGTTGCTTTTGTAACACTGTAGACTCTTCTGAATTACACAATTCAGTTTATGCGTGTTTTCTATAAAATCTTGCACAACCTTTTAAAGAAGAAAATATCAGACAAAATCCATTTTGAAGTGTCTGTGGGCTTTCTTAAAAATCCTTCTGCTGTCTCTAGATTTGGTACAATCTCTGATTACAGGGATTTTCCGTTACAACTTCTTATTTCAGTAATCTTACTTGCTGTTTCTAAGTGCAAGTATAGCCAAAAAGTATTCTTAGGAAGTTGAAAGTTAGAAAGAATATTAATTTAAATCGTGGAATCCTTGTCCAAGTTGGGAAGAGTGGAATATATGCTGTTTCGATTGTATTTAATATCTGCAATGAATTGATTATTTAGATATTATCATTGTGCTCAGTACTGCCATACGAGGAAACACAGAATGTTGATTCTGTCTTAGAAATTAGAATTGGTAAATAATTCCATAAGCCTTGGACAAACTGGTTTGTGATCCACAGTTTCAGAATTTTTATGGAAGAGGATCAAAGAAGTTTAATACTATTTTCTCTTATAGTGGAGCTGTAGAGCTCTAGAGACATTGCATTATTTTGTTACTTAGGCTTCAGTAGTCTAGGTCATGGAGTCACAGAATCAGAGAATCAGAGAATGATCGGTATTAGAAAGGGCCTCTGGGGATCATTGAGTCCAACCTTTCTCCTAAAGCAAGTTAGCCTACATCAAATTGCACAGGATTATGCAATGGGTTTTGAGTATCTCCAGAGGAGAATCCATAGTGTCTCTGGGCAGCCCGTTCCAGTACTCCATTGCTCTCACAGTAAAGAAGTTTTTCATTACGTTCAAAATAAACATCTGGTGTTCCACTTTGTGTCTGTTTCCCCTTGTCCTGTCACTGGGCACCATTGAAAAGCGCCTGGTCTCATCCACATGACACCCACATTTTAGATATTTATAAGCATTGATAAAATTCCCTTTGAGTCTTCTCCAGGTAAGACAAGTCCAAGACTCTCAGCCTTGCCTTGTAAGAGAGATGCTCTAGTCCCATCATGATCTTCATAGCCCTCTACTGGACTTTCTCCAGTAGCTCCTCATCTCTTTTGCTGTGGAGAGCCTTAAATTGGACACTACTCCAGATGTGGTCTCACTAGGTCAGAATAGATGGGAAGAACATCTCTCAACCTGCTGGCCACACTTTGGGACAGCAGTGGCCCTGGCCATAAGGGCATGTTGTCAGCTCATGATTGTCATGCCCAGTGGGACTTTCCAGCAGATCAACCCCTAACCTGTACTTGTGCATGGCGTTATTCTTTCCCAGGTTCAGTACCCTAAACTTACCCTTGTTGAACTTCATTTGGCTCTTCTTTTAGGTCATTCATTACTACACTGGACAAGTCTGTACCCAGTACTGAACCCTGAGGAATGCTACTGGTTACAGGCCTCTGAATAGATGGTGTGCCACTGATCACAACTCTTTGATCTCTCTCATTCAGCCAGTTCTCAGTCCATCTCACTGTACACTCATCTAATCCTCACAGGGTGAGTGTGTCTTACTTCTTACACACATCTAGATAGCATGGAAGCATAAGGCTACTTTTCTGGCAAGTGGATTAATGACTTCTTTGTGTACTAAGAAAAGTGGAAAAGGTTTCTGTTGCAACTCACTGCTTAAAAAGGCAAATGTCTCCTTCTCCAAAACATGACCAATACTCTCTAAAAGAAACTTATTGTCAGGTTATTTTTCACTGCAAGTTCAAGTGTCCCTGTTATTTTTTCCTGGTGCTGAGAATTCCCTCATTATTTTTCTACTCCTTCACTTGGAGAGATGCAGCCATGATGACATCCAACATACCTGGAAGATTACCTGATCATTCAGGTTCATTCTCAGCTCTAGACAGACCAGACTTCAGACACACTAACAGTTCACAAGTGTTGTGTAAATCACATGCTGTCTTCAAAGGAAGTAAGTAAGCCCTAAGTACTGTAAACACAGTACTAAATCAAATGTTAAAACTCTTAAAAATACTAATTGTTGAAAGCTCCGAAGGGTCTTTGAATAGCTGATAGCTCTATCTGGAGAAAGAACTTGTGAGGAGCAAGTCCTGTAACAGGCCTTGCTAGCTGAACTATAGGGTTGATTCAAGTCTAGCACCAATTGTGCTGAGACATGTGTCAGACAGAAAATAGTTACACCTGTACAGTATGGTCTTCTGGTAGAAATAAAGTCTGCAAGCCTGAGTCTTACTGATATTGTGATCTGTGGCTTCCAATGTAGTATGTTGTTTCCATGGTTGTTGGGAGTATCAGAATCATCTTTCTGCATGGTCAAGGTGCTATTCTGGTACGTTTACGCCAGGTTCATTCTGCTGCTTTGATATATTGGCTGAGCCATACATAACAAGGTAAGACAGCAGGGTCACTGGAAACTTGAAGTGGGAAATTAATGTTGGAACTGAATGTTTACAACAATGTAAACACAGACACAGAAGGACAGAAAATGCTGGAGAGGAAGAGCGGATGAAATAATTGAGACAGCTGGCCAGGTGCTCAGTTGTACCTGTTCCCAAGGTAAGAAGCAAAGAAGATATTCATAGACCCAAACATAGTATAAACACAGACTAAAACAGTCTTAAAGATCACAGGAGAATCTGACAGCCAGCTTTCAGTCACATCATTCAAAGTACCATTAAAGCAAGTTGGTAGATGGCTCTCAGCTATTTAAGGTGGTTCTTGCAGGGCATTTTTCAAGAGCTTAGATACACCTGACCACAAATCTCTGTCAGCTAAGAAAAAAAACATCCCGCTTGGTTTATGGCATAAAAATTGTGTATTTTGACCAATATCCTTATGATCCATTTGTCACAACAATATAGATTACTAAGATGAAATTAAATTTGAAAGTAATTAGCACTATTACACATATAATACAGATTAAATGTGTTACAGGTTTTTAATTTCTTAAGGAAACACAGGCCAGGTAATACAAACCTGATAAGGCCCTGGTTAATATTATATTTCAAAGACATGCAAAGGTTTATGTACAGTTGAACACATTTACATCAATCAGAACAGCTGTGTCCTGTGGTGATATTTTATTGCTCCTGTGTGATTGCGGTTGGTACACTTTCATTTTCATAATCCCATTTCCAATTACACCAACACTCTAAGAGGTTTGGAGTGGGGTTTTTATTTCTTTTTCTCCTTGTAGTTTCACTAAGGCCCAAACCTGACATAACCTTGTACATCCACGTACACAAGCCTTCCACACTGGCAGAGATGTTTGTGTTCTGATGCCTTCAAAGAGGAGAGCTGTCTTCCATGACCTGTTGCAGGGAGTACAAGAAATGGATAAATGCTGGATGAACATAAATTAGCGTCCACAAGTTAAGTGCTTTTACATCTTGGAGGCTTCTTTTCCTACAAAGCCTTCATGTGTGCTCCACTGTGGTCAGTGGTTGTTTTCAGTATAAAAAACTTGTGTCAGAGCCAGCAGTTGTGAGGGGCAGAAAATATATCAGAAATTAAACTGTATACTAACTTTTTGGGCTTTATAGGCTGAGACACATTATTGAACTTTGAGAATAAACATTTGTATAAACTGGTGAAGATCATTAACAAAGGAGGCTTAAAAACCTTACCTGTAAAGTATTATTAAAAGGTTCTAGTTTTCAGGCCTTGTTCCCTTACTACTCATCACTAAGGTACAGTGCTAGCAAATACATGGTCCAAACAAAATTTCATCATTAAATACATATATTAAATGAATATATCTATTAATATATTTAATATATTAAAAGAAGATGAGAGCAATTGTCAGTATTTATTTATGAGACCCTAAGCAACCTCTATTCGTGCTATTTATGTCATACGCTGGCATTTCATCTGTGTGCTCCCAAAGTAGATCTGCTGTAAAAAGATGACCCTTGTCTTATTCATGGGCAGAATGTAGGGGACAGTGAACAACACGCTGAGATTCTGACTTTCTGATGTTTTTATCAACCCTGGTAATGCATTTCAGCTGGAAAATGCAGAAGCTGTCAACGTGCAGTTTTGGAATACTGTGCTCCTGTCATATTTTCTGTAATTCAGCATTTGTAAATGTTGTTTATTTCTGAGAGAGTCCCTTACACCACATAGAGTGCCTCAGACATTTCTGTACAAGCATGTAATTAATGCCTTTAATTCTCAAAAAACTGTCTTCTCATGAAATGGTAATCAGAATTTCTGTATCAGAAATTTGATGTCCTCTCTAAATGTAGGGTGATGTTTCAAGATCAGAATATTATTTATTTTTATGTGCTAAGTGGGTTTGGGGCTTTGGAATTCAGGTTAAACCTGTAATGAGATGGGTTATTCATTGCCTTTAAATTCTGTAGTTCTTTCTTCAGAGAAGAGTATGAACCATGCACAGTAAGAAAATTGTGGATACTCGCTGAATGATAAGGACAAAATAAAGAGTTGATAATTACATGGAAAGAATTCTCCACCATCATGGCACGCAAACAAAGAAAAAGATGAAAAGATGAAAAAAGCCCAAACCATAAGAAAGCATACTGACTGATACATAATCAGACTGGACATACCTAAGATGGGAGTTCTCAGTCCATGGTATTTGTACCACTAGTGGTATGAAAACTATTTCAGAGTGGTTTTCAAATAAAATCTGAACATCTGAGAGTAAGAATGTGTCCTCCTGTGTGTGTTTCTCTTACTGTGTTCCACAGAAAACTGGTACAACGATTAAGAAGCACGCAAAAGGTTTGGTACATGTCACACCGTCACCACCATCACTAATCTGGTAAAATGCAATTTTTTTTCTACAGGGAACTGAAATGGTTACTGCAGGCTTGAAGATGTCCTAATTAAATGACAGGTTTCATTAACTCAAGCAAAGTTCCATGTAATTCACTTAATCCCCTCCTCCAACACTTGTTTAGCAGAGAAGATTAAGTTAAATGGCATTATGTACTTCTAGGAATATCCTCGGGTCCACCTCGCAAGCTTTTTGCCAAGTAAGGCAATGGAGTCTGTGAGAACAAACAGGAGTAACATGTTGTCTTGTGTGATTTTGAAGTAATTTTCTGAAAGCTAAATAACTGTAGAACCACATTAAATTCTGTCCCAGGCATTGTAGTATTTAAACTATAGCAAGCAGGCGCTTTCCACACCTGCTACTTCTCAAACCTGCCCTAGCTCTTCTCATCCCTAGCTTTCACTCTCATCTGATTATAATTGCCTGGCATTTACAGTTTGTATTCCTCAACCTTCTCACATCTCCTTGATTAGCATGTCTGGGTTCATTGTCCAGACCCTAGTTATTTCAGTCATTTCCTTGACCCCATATGCCCACCCAGACATTCCCTCTCCTTTGTCCAAATCTCAAGTTTTGTCTTGTGCTAGGACTCTTCATGACAAAGATGCAGCAGAGTCTTTAGGGCTTTATATCTACATTTTTACTGATAAAATACTTCAAAGTTTTTCTGTGAGTTTTCATTTAGCAAAAGATGGGCATTTTCACAACAGTGCTTTCTACAATTTCCTGATCAAAAGTAACTGTTATGATGAGGGTATTGCATGGATACCTACATTTTAAAAAGAATAGTTGTAGACTCTAGCTGCGTAAGCAACCATGTGTCTACAACTGTAAACCATAAGCATAGATGCTTAATCAATTTTGCATAGGTCACATTATCTGAAATTATAAATTATTAGACGAATTACACCCAACTAATGGGTAAACTCGTAATTACTCAGGCTGTCATTAACTAATTATTTAAATATGCTAATTAATATATTTCTGTTTATTCAAGAATCAGATTTGAACTCAAAAAGAGATTAAAAAGAATATTTCAATTCTGTTTCACTTGGGATTTTTATTCATTTGAACATTTATTCAAACAGAAGTAGTTATCCATTAACTGCTAAAGATACATAAATGTACAGTGATTTTTGGATCAATACAACACACCAGAATTAGTAGTGCCAAGTCAGCCCTAATGAATATAATAATAAAATTAAATGCAGTAGAAGAATAACTGATTTTTTTTCAACAGTAAAGAAAGTGACAAGTACATTTCAAAGATATTCACAGCTGATAAAGGAAAAATGTGTTAATGCTTCCTACTCAGTGTAATATAAAAGTTAACATACGGGTGTACACATGAATATATAGTTATAAATACACATACATGTGTATTAATTATAATCCAATAGAGCAGCAGTATACGGCAATATGATTAATACAGGGCAATTTAAAACTGAATGTATGAGGTAGTCAGTGCTAATGGATTTATTCTTATACTAAGTTATCTATGCACAGCCACTGAATAGTAAAAATATTGTAGACAGTCTTCATTGTTACCATTTCAAAGCTAACACATGTAAGGAACAATCATCTATAATCACAGATTTACAGAAGCAAGAAAGATCCTCTGCTGTTTTTAAACATACACACATGTTCAAAACTGTGCAATATATATTATTATCCTGACAGAGTCCCAAGCTGCCTGTGAAGTTACTGCACGTCAAATACTTTCTAGTACTTACAGATTTGTCTGAATGCTTCACTCTGCAGTTTTTGAGAAGAGAAGGGAGTTGGGGAAAGCTTGTTGAATGTTTAGGAAAATATTCTGCTGCATAACTGAAGTAGCAGGAGATCTATAGAACCAGTCCACAGAAATGCCGTGTGGTTTGTCAGTCTGTAGTGGAGGTAAAAATTTCCCCATAACTAAATCACTGTTTACATTCCATTTTTGGTATTCGTGCAGAAACTGCAGTCTGTCTGAGTACAGCATTTTCCACAGAGGATCCAGAAAATAATGTGTTTGGTGAAGCCAATTTGGTGCTGGGTAGAAAGGATAGTGTCCCCATGGCATGAAATAATTGACAGCAAGGCTGTCTAGCTCTCTTTGACATCCTCGCTTTCGTGACCTTCGATGTTGCCTGAAGTCCCCGTGAACAAAGTCATTTAAGTTTGATGGGTGGATACTCCAGTAGTTCCCTTTGCCATCCTCACATCTTCCCACCTTGATGAAACAATCGTTTAGTGAAAGGTTGTGCCTTACACTGTTCCTCCAGCCTCGACCTTTATTCCTGTAGAAAGGAAAATTATCTTCAATATATTTGTAGATAGCAGCTAAATTCATCTTATTTGTAGGGGAGGAAAGAATTGCCTTTGCAATTAAGGCTATGTAAGATAGGGGCGGTTTTTCCAGAAACCTTGCTTCATCCACAGTCACCGAAAGACCCTTTTTGGCATGTATGTGAGAGTTGGGAATTTGGGCTGGAATCCTGTGAATCAGTTTTCCTTCTTCTCCTCCTACAGTAGAGATATCTAGGCTTCCTTCCTTGTTTTCAGAAAAGTCTTCACTCATTATAGCAGCACAAGTCTCATTTATTTTGAGAGTCTTGTTATTTTAGTGCAAGTAATCAGTTAAATAATTGGTCCCCTGAACATAACCAGCAGGAGAATTGGAAGTTGGACTTCAAATGTGCTGCTCTCACATATCCAGATTCCTATTTTATACTCTGCTAAGTCAACATCCTTAACAATAAAAACTGAACTACCTATGTTTACAAAAGTCAAGGTGCAAGTCCTAGCTGAATGAAAAAAAAACCCAACATAATTATACAACGTTAAGTATGAAGATAAGCAGACCATGACGTTTACCTCTCACTTCATTACAATCTGAGAAAACACCCTTCAGTGTTCCACATTGAAACATAATGATTAATGAGAAATTTATGGTGGCTAGATAGAGTTGAGAAACAATTAGACCCTCCAGTGATATGCAGAACAAATTGAAACCAACATGTTGGTTCCTGTGTCCTACACTTAGTCAAACATGTCGTATTTAGTACAACAAACATTTGTTTTACACACTAAAAGAAAACACTGTGTGAAATGCATCTTGCTATCAAATTTTTGTAGCTGCAGGGTATCTATTCTTCGTGAAATTTAATTAAAGCAGTAACACTCTCCCCCCAACCCCCCCACCGTCCTACCCCCCATATTTCTCACCGTTGTTATTCTTAACTTTCTAATCCCAATTGTGCAACTATTTTTCATGCTGAGTTATGCATGTGACCAGTTCTGCTGACCCAGGAAACCACTTGAGGGAGCAAGTACCACTCAGAGCAAGTGAGCACTGTGCCCTGGGACCCTCGAAGCATGAAGTGTGCTCAGTCTCCTGCGGCCTGACACTGTTTAGGACTAGGTATTCATCTCACATGATTAGATGTTTAGATATGTTCTAAAGCCAAACAAAACACAACTGTAGGAGCTTTGAAAGTAGACACGATGTCTTGTCTTGGGTCAGCGTTGATGTTGAAAGTTTGTGTTTCTGAATGAAATCCATGTTTCAGAGCACCAACAGCAGTCTCAGGTATACAATCTCATGAGGCTGAAGTTGGTGTTTCTGTTCAGGCTCTGATGTATTCTGAAAATAGCCCATGGGTGCTACTTTCAGATGCTAATTCTGGCAAAAAGAGAGAGGCAGAGAGGAACCCGGGCACCTATTAATGTGATCCTATGAGCTTGAAGCTTGAATTCTGGATTGGATTTACAAGCCTTTTCTCAGGTTTTCCAACCTACCAGCCTGCATTTCAGCTGGTAACCACAATGGTTTTAGGTCAAGAAACAAGGCTCATAATGTACTGTTCTAGTTTGCATGGGTAAGACGTTAGCTATCCAGTGTTTGTGTGTCAGAGAAGAATTGCTAACTGCTTGCTTGCAAGCGTTAATAGTGAACTTGTGTACTAACCATTGTGAATGTACCTGGTACTATGGCTGACTTGGCTGTTAAAAAATTCAAGTGAAGTCGTGATGAGCTGCTAATTGGTTTCCCTGGGTCTGAAGTCTCAGCAAAAACTTCTTTTGATGGCATTCATTGAACATGCTCTATCCTTCCCAGAACTTCCTTGTCTGATACATCCCAAAGTAGCCATAGTCTTTCCAGTACTGGTGGCTTTTCATAACCTTCTGATGACTAATTAACCCAGTTTGTTTTCCTCCTCTCTTATTTGCAGCTCAGCAGTTGCCAGGTCATAGCAGAAATCGCCAAGATTAACTCTGAAATGTGTGATCTGGCACTTTATTTATTACAAATAATCCCATTTCTATTGCTGCAGCTGTAAGCAGGTCATGTCTAAAGGGGTTCCTACAATAATAGCATCAAAAGTTTGATTTAAATTCAAAATACTGGATTCGCTATAGATTATTAGGTTATTTCTACTGAGATTTGTGTTTTTATGGAACACTGCAGTTGCAGACTGGAGAACAAATGCCACTCACTGTGACAAGGACTATCAATTCCTTCCCCCATGACTCCAGCAAAGAAACACAGAATCAACCACATGTTCTGCTATTTTAGTACTGACTTTGGAAATGAAGGGTATTTTAGAGAAGGCACAGAGACTAGATTTTGAGTGTCTCTGAACACACAAACAAATTAAAAGCAAACCCATCTTATTAAGGGTTTTAAATTAGAGGGCAAATTTTCAGAAACTAAGGAAACTGAGGTTATTAAAGAGATGCAGACTATAGAGTTCTGATATTTAATGTAATAAAAGCCCAGTAGTTGAAATCACAATACTTGATCTCAAATCCTAAGTTAGATGAAAAAATGTCTAGGAAAAGGTTTCATACTTGAACAGATGAGCAACCTTTTTGATAAATAAAGGAAGATTCTACAAAGAATGAAAGATTTTAAAAATGAACAAAAGACCTTCATTTCAAAAGACTGAAAGCCCTGATCTCTGAGGTACAGATTTTTAAACTTTTTTTAGTTCCAAATAATGCCCTCAAGGAGTCTACTCATGCCTCTGGATGTCTTGCTTGTTCCCTCTTTCTCTACATTATTTCTGGAATTAACCTTTGTTTTCCTCTTTAAAGGTGAAAGGGTGAATATTTATCTCTTCCCAATTCATGATTCCTTCTAGAAAATGAAAGGAGAATTCCCTGTTTTAACCTTATTCTTCATGAGAATCTTATCACTCCCTGAAATGTCTACAAGGCTTGCACAGCAGAACAAGAACCACCTTCACTGGCTCAGTGCCAAATTTTATTTGAAAAGAGAAATCAGAGGCAGGGACACACTTTCAATTCTTGCTATATGCTTTCTAACCCAGTGAAGCAGGTTCTTCTTCCAACATCTACATATAAGTTACTAAAGCAGAATTTTTATAACCACATTTTCTATGGTGCCACAAAGTGTGGATGGTTTGAAATCTGGGTTTCCCCCCTAAACAGGTCAGCAAATAATTAGTCTGTCTTTATCAGTCAGACTAGTTACATTGATTTGCATTATGATTTTCCAACAAATTACACGTCCTTTGAAAGATGAATGGTGAAAACAGAGGACTTGGATATTCTGCTACACCCATGCAACCTGTTCTGAATTTTCCCGGTGCAAAGATTTCTTTTCTTCTGTTGCTTCTTGGCCTGCTGTCATCAATTTACATTAAAGAGAGTTTTGACAGTGACTTAGGTGCAATCGTATGAATGCAAGCTGTCCCTTCACCGTAGTACTACTTCTCTTTTTTTGATGTTCACAGACTGCCATTTTTCCACTTCGCACTGTGAGAACAGAAAAAATGTGGAATAGTTATCCTGAGTCACACAGTAGACCAGTTGCAGTTGTAGGACAATGTTTCATAAAAAAATACTCTCACAGTGCTTACAAACTACAGATAAAAGCAGAAGACACCTGAGGACAGCTTTTGTCCTCACTCAGTCAACACTTAATCATTTGGAATTAGGAGACAATATGTTCCTTAAGTGAAATGCTGTGCTTTCCTCCCTAGCTCTGCATACTCTAAGAATAAATTACTCTTTCAAAACACTATTTGCAATATGCCAGCAGTGGTTTTTTTTCTAAATTAAATAGGATTTTAAATCTTTCTTCTCTCATTCAGCACTTTTGGACATTCAACAGTTAGCTAGAATAGTGTTCTCTGCAAGGAGAAAATGTTCTTACAACTTATCCTGATAGATTTATTTAATAGTAGTTAGTAATACATCTTCAACTCTCAGCTGAAGATGTGCAGTTTTCTAGGACACCAGGGAATACCCTGTTAGAAAGACAAGCAGAACCAGATTTTATACTGCTCATCGTTAGTCCATGCTTAAGACATAATCAGCTGACACAGAAAGGTATATTCTCTTTCCTACCAGTTAAGGCTAAGAAAGATCCAGCTGGCCAATGATGGTAATATAGATGCCAAAAACATAGGCTGGTGCAATTATTTTTCAACTAGAGGTCTATTTGACTATTGTGTTTCTTGCTCTCTGTGTGTTTAATTAAGTCCCAACCCCACTAGGTCTGTGATCTTCCCTGTAATGCTTACTCTGTTGTTCAATATAGAACTGTCTTACTTTCTACAGATTCTTTGTCACTTCTATGTGCTGTTTCCTTTGTGACTCAAACATTGCTTAAGAATACCTTGAAACCATTTTTCTTGATTCAGCATTTAAATATGATATGTTCAAAACCAGTAGGGAAGATAAGACTTTAGAAAAGAAAGGGATTAGAGAAAGTGTCCCTCATAAATGTTCTAAAATCACATGTTGCTTTTAATCTGAAAGGAAACAGCTACCCTGTTGTTCAATTTAGGCATTTTTGGGCACCATTTGGCAAGGTGCCAGAGAATAAACCTTTTTCATTATAGTATTTTCACAGATTAATAACATTTTTAGATGTATAACTATGTTTGCTTTAATGTAACTGTCTATACACTTTTGATATAAAGTATTTGCACTTTTCATCAGAAGTTTAGCCCATTGCAAACTACTCAGGCAACACTTAAATTAGGTGGGGAACATACAGAAACTTCTACCCCTGTGTATGGAAGAAGATGAAGTCTGTGGGTAGGAAGTTGCCTTCTATGAGAGTCTGACCTCCCTCTGTTCTCAGCTATGCTTGTTAGTCTCCACTTTTATAACCATTGTATTTCTGTCTTGTGCAAAGGTAGAATCCTTTCCCTCTTTTATATTGTTTATTTCTCATACAGTGATTTTCTGCTTTCTATTTTAACAGACCTTATGAAGCACATGCTGGATAATGGTACGAGACTGAAGACTTTGTGTCTCAGTGGCAGAACTTAGGCTAAACTACTAAATAACTCTTTTGCTCTGAGCTTCCGTGCTTCTTTATACCCAGGACAGAAGGATTTGAACTCACTGAATGGCAAGATGATTGTGGATGCAGAGATTAATCTGAGTAAAATAAGAGCTCTTATTACTTTATTTACATGAAAATATTTTTCAGCATTTTCAGAACATCCTGAAGCTGATCCTTCCTTCATAAGTAGTTCCTGTCATGGCATGTGCTGATTTGTCTGGTGGCTTTGGGCATCAAACACAATACCTGCTGAAGCTAATGGATTTGAGTCTTTGACTCAACTAGTGCTTGACTGAGCCAAGGCAAATCACAGTTTTTTCCAATAACCTATAAGAAAAAAATTGCAGCAAATAATAGTAAATGTATACAAACCCTCTTTAACCAGATCTAACCTCTTTCCTACAGCCTAGCAGCAGTGCCAGTTTCTTTTTCTGCTTCTCTCCTTCTGTTCTTAACTAGAAATGAACCCATTCTTGATCTGACATACGCCCTTCTTTTTCCTAAGTGTAGTCAGTGGGTAGCCCTCCTCCTACCTGCACTTCTTGTTTTGGTAACCCACCAGAGACCACTGGGGAAGTTCCCTTTTCATTTGCATTAGTCTGTGCAGTTTTTGTAAAGAAACATACAGAATAAAAGACGACTTTTCACAAAAGCATATGTAATCATTAATGTAACAGTGTCATAAATAAGTTCTCCTGCTTTGCATAATTACTTCAGGAATATTTTCTTAGATTATGTTGATGTTAGAAATTGAGTTGCCTCATTTCCCAAATGGTACCTAATTCACACAGTATGAAGCCAAAATGCTCACGTGGCAAGTCAGTTCTGCAGCTAATATGCAGAGCAATTCACAGAAGCAGGCAGAGATGGTGCTTCAGGGATCCCACCAAGTGAGAGAATCACAGAATCACTGAATGTTAGAGGCTGGAAGGGACCTCGAAAGATCATCTAGTCCAAGCCCCCTGCCAGAGCAGGATCTCCTAGACACAGAGGCATAGGAACAGTCCAGGTGGGTTTTAAACCTCTCTAGATAAGGAGACTCCACAACCTCCCTGGACAGTCTGTTCCAGTGCTCTGTCACGCTCACTGTGAAGAAGTTTCTTCTCACCTTTATGTGGAACCTCCTATGTTCCAGCTGACACCCCTTGCCCCTTGTCCTATCATTGGATGACACTGAGCAGAGCTTGGTTCCTTTGTCCTGACACCTGCCCTTCCCATTAATGAGGTCACCCCTCAGTCTTCTTTTTTTCTAAGCTAAAGACATCCAACTCCCTCAGCCTTTCCTCATCAGGGTGATGCTCTACTCCAGGAGAGGCGCCTGGAGACTGGGATTTAGCAAATGTCACTCCTATCTTCAAGAAGGGTAAGAAGGAGGATCTAGGTAACTATAGACCAGTCAGCCTGACCTCCATCCCAGGAAAGATGGTGGAGACTGTCTCTAAGCACATCAAGGTAAATAAGGTCATTAAGGGCAGTCAGTATGGCTTCACCAAGGGGAAGTCATGCTTGGCCAACCTGACACCCTTTTATGAGGGCATAACCAGGTGGATAGATGATGGCAGAGCAGTGGATGTGGACTATTTGACTTCAGTAAGGCATTTGACACAGTCTCACATAGCATCCTCACAGCCAAACTGAGGCAGTGTGGACTGGATGATTGGATAGTGAGGTGGATCGTGAACTGGCTGCAGGATAGAAGCCAGAGAGTAGTGGTCAATGGGACAGAGGCTAGTTGGAGGCCAGTATCTAGTGGAGTCTCGCAAGGATCAGTCCTGGGACCACTCCTGTTCAATCTATTCATTAATGACCTGGATGAGGGATTAGGGTGCACTGTCAGCAAGCTTGCTGATGACACAAAGCTGCTGACACCCCAGCAGACTGTGCTGCCATTCAGTGACACCTGGACAGGCTAGAGAGCTGGGCAGAGATAAATTCAATGAGGTACAACAAGGGTCAGTGTAGAGTCTTGCACCTGGGCAAGAACAACCCCAGGGACCAGGATAGGCTGGGGACTGACCTGTTGGACAGCAGTGTATGAGAAAGGGGCCTGGGGGTCCTAGTGGACAGGAGGATGACTACGAGCCAGCAATGTGCTCTTGAGGCCAAGAGGACCAGCAGCATCCTGGGGTGCATGAGAAGAGGAGTGGTTAGCAGATCAAGAGAGGTTCTTCTCCTCCTCTACTCTGCACTAATGAGAACGCATCTGGAGTATTCTGTCCAGTTCTGGGCCCCTCAGTTCAAGAAGGACACAGAGCTGCTGGAGTGTGTCCAGCATAGAGCAACAAAGGTGATGACAGAAGTAGAACACCTCCCTTATGAGGAAAGGCTGAGGGAGCTGGGTCTCTTTAGCTTGGAGAAGAGGAGGCTGAGGGGTGACCTCATGAATGTCTATAAATATGTGAGGGGTGGGTGTCAGGAGGATGGAGCCAGGCTCTTTTCACGTTTATCTGGTGATAGGACAAAAGGTAGTGCATGCAAGCTGGAACATAGGAGGTTGAATATAAATATCAGAAGAAAATTCTTCCCGGTGAGGGCAACAGAGCATTGGAACAGGCTGCCCAGGGGAGTTGTGGATTCTTCTCTGAAGACTTCAAAACCTGCCTGGACATGTTCCTGTGTGACTTGGTCTAGGTGATCCTGCTGTGGCAGGAGGATTGGGCTAGATGATCTTTTGAGGTCCCTTCCCATCCCTAATGATTATATGATCATCTCTGTGGCTCTGCGCTGGACTCTTTCTAGCAGTTCTATGTCCTTCTTGAACTGAGGGGACCAGAACTGGACATAATATTGCAAACACAGGGAAGGGGAAGAAACTCTGGTCTCTTCCAGAGTGGAGCTCTGAAGATCTTACTCCTTTCTTAGACACAAACCGTTGTCTGGATAGCCCTATCATCTATCTTTAAACGAGAATTTTTGGATACTTTTTCTGCTGGCCCTTGTTGAAAAACACAGCTTTGTACAGCATTGTTTCAATATCAGTAATAACTCCAAAATTCATGGGCTATCTTGCAGGAGCTATGTGGTTTATAGTAGAAAGCTGTTTTGTGTATCTCTCCTTACATGCTGTTGGCTTAAAGTATGATGGTACTAGGGAAGCAGGAATGTTTTGTACAATAGCTGATGTGGCAGCTGTTGTGAGGTTAGGATGGAGAAGCACTGTTACTACCCTAAGACTCTTTCATGGTGAGAGGATGCCTTGTCAGAAAAGGGGATTCATGGTAAGATGTCCAGGGGAGAGCTATGAAGATTTTTGGAAGACTGAAGCACCTGTCCTACAAAGACAGGCTGAAGGAATTTGGATTGTTCAGCCTAGAGAAGAGAAGTTTCTGAAGGGACCTTATACCAGTCTTGCAGTACTTGAAGGGGCAGACTTGCTGTACTTGAAGTACAGAAATGCTAGAGAAGGACTTTTTACTAGAGTATGCACTGATAGGACAAGGGCTTATGGTTTCAATTTGAAATGAGATAGATTTAGATTAGACCCTGGAAAAAGTATTCTTCACTCTGAGGTTGGTGAGGTACATGAACACGTTGCCCAAATAATTTTTGTATGCCCCCCACACTGGAAGAGTTCAAGGCCTGGTTGGATTGAGTTTTGAGCAATGTGGTCTAGTGAGAGTTATCCCTGCCCACAGCAAGGGGGATGGAACTAGGTGATCTTTGAGGTCACTTCCAATCAAAATAGTTCTACAGTTCTGTGTGGTTTATGTTGTTGTCTGGTGTCAGGCATACCCAAGTAACTTTTAAAGTTACTGTAATAGGGAGAAGGATTCAGCGAGGTCTGCAACACAGCCATTTGCAAATGCTGATGAATAATTAGGCTTCTAGCCTGTACTGAGATCTATGACAATGCCTTTAATGCTGTTGGTCTCCAATGTGGCTAATTCCAGGAACCTTCTGTTACACTTAGAATTATAGAATCATTAGGGATCGGAAGGGACCTTGAAAGTTCATCTAATCCAATTCCCCTGCCACAGCAGGATCACCTAGACCAAGCTGCCTAGGAACATACCCAGGCAGGTCTTGAATGTCTCCAGAGAAGGAGACTCCACAACCCCCCTGGGCAGCCTGTTCCAGTGCTCCATTACCTTCCCTGTGAAGTTCTTTCTTAGCTTGTGCTGCTCCATTAGATGATGGTGTAGGCTTACCCTTTGAGAGTGACACAGGAGAAATAGGAGAGATTAAATAATGTGAAAGGAAAAGGTGACATTTTGAATTCATGATCTTTGTTCCATAAATACATTTCCATGCATGGAATGCCATAAAAGTAAGAGCTAAATGCTAACTGATTAAGTAGATTGAGAAGCCACACTTTCATTTCATATTATGGGACAGTGTCCTGCACAGGTACTGAAAACCCTTTAAACAGTGCAGTGTGTTTTGTTCTCGTGTTTAGAGCTGTGCGACACAGGGTTTGTGTTTCAGGGCTGGCTGCACAAGTTAAATCTGCGAGTTGCTTTTCTCTCCATTTGGCTGCTAAATGTAGTCTAGCACTAGATGATTTCATAATCTAATTAAAGGCAAATTCAGCATTACAAGTTCATCTCTAGTGTACTCACTCCAATTTTTACAGCATTCCTGGTTCATTTAAATTGCGACAGCTAATCCTTATCTGGAAAAAGCTGGCATAGTCCTGGGATTTGCCCCACAGGGTTAGCATGGTATAAATCCAAGACAGAATGTGACCTTGCATTTGTGCATCTAAAAACATTGCAAAAAAACCAGCCTTGAAAATACATGCAGGACTAGTTTGCATTATAGAAACTATTTTCCTGATGACATATTCATCTTAATCAGAAATGAATAGCTCCTCATTTATGCAATGTGATGAATTTGTTGTGTAACATCAGTTGATAATCTAAAAACAGCTCAATTTGTGCAGTTTAACAATGCTAATAAGTTAGTTTTGAATTCCTATTTTTCTTCTTAGCACTTAGAGCCACACAAAAATAGGCAATGCGGTATTTGAAATGTATCATTGAAATTATAATACCTGATACTGTCAGATGGTGAGCAGGCCAACATAGCTCACACACCATAGCATCTATTAATAGGTCTGACTCCCTTTTGCAATGTCAACTGTAACATTAATCCTTGTTTTATATCACAGTGTCTCAAATATCAGCTGCTACTAGTTGTACAGTTCTCTTTCAGTTTATATCAGAGAGCCCAATGGAGCCTTTTGAAGGACCTAGTCAGGCTAGAAGGGCCAACTTATTAGAAGTTCCCACTTTAAATGATTTCTCTTCAGAGGATGAAGATGTTAAAGATGACATTATGCATCGTTTCTCTCCACGCCCCAGAAGGCGGAATTCTACTTCTTCAGAGGAAGAAGAGGCAGATACCCCCACCACCACAGCAAGAAAAGTTTCATTTGCTGATGCATTTGGGTTTGATCTTGTGTCTGTTAAAGAGTTTGATATCTGGGACATTCCCAATGTCGGACAAAACAATGATATTACAGAAGATGAAGTTTTCCCTCAGGAGGAATATTTTTTCTCTCAACTGTTTACATTGCCTGCTTCACAAGAAGAACTTTTGCAAAAAGTACGAGAGGAGAAAGTACTGTTGGAGTCGATCGTGTTCCTGCCTGGGATCACATGTATGAATGGCATTATACGGGTCCTCAATGTATCCTTCGAAAAAACAGTTTATGTCCGAATGACACTTAACAACTGGCTCAGTTACTACGATATCCTTGCAGAGTTCATGCCTAATTCTTGTGGTAGTGAAACCGATCAGTTCTGCTTTAAGCTTTCTTTGGTGCCTCCTTACCAGAAAGATGGAGCTAAGGTGGACTTCTGCATACGCTATGAGACATCTGTTGGTACCTTCTGGGCCAACAACAATGACAAAAATTACACACTGATTTGTCACAAGAAAGAAACTGTACGCAAGGCGGATACTAAACCACACAAAGAAGCTACTGAAAGACATTTTAAAGGCTGTTTAAAGGTGACACAAAGCAGGTGAGGTTACAACTTTAACCTTTGGGATTTATCTGGCTAACTAACTTTCTAAGTGTGCTTGCTGGAGCTCAGACTGACCATGCTTCTTTTTTCTTTTATTTATTTTTTTTTAAATGATAAATTAGACCAAGGCTTCTCTTCAGTAAAGGTCTTATATATATATATATATCAGCCAGTTGTTTTCTGCAGGCATGTTGTTTGAGTTCTTACCTTTGGCATGTGTGGCTTGCATGTCACTCATTTTAAAAGTAGCGTGAGGATATATAAACTATGGGCTGTGCATCAGTTTTGATCTCCACATGGTAGAAATTGGGCTGGGATGAGAGATTTCCTCCACACTGAGGTAGCTGTACAGCTAGAACACTTTACACCCATTTCCTTGGTAAGTTGAAAAATTTTGAAAGCAAAAGAAATTCTAGGTTTTCACATTATCTACACAGAACTATTAAAACAGAAATGGCATTGGTGATTTAGGAAGTTAACTCAGAGAAGGATCCTATTGCAGTTAGAAGAGCTGCTACAAACTTTTCTGACAGTGGCTGAGCTATTCTGCAAGTTGTATATTAAGGTAATAATTACCTTTTCCTGACAATGGTGTCTGTTTCACAACTGATGAAATTAATAATTCTTTATAAGGCAAAATTGATAATTTAGTAAAGAAAAAAGTTATATAGAATTTATGTCATATATATTATTCTAATTAAATGTAGATGAGTACTATGTTAATTATAAATTGTCAGTGGTTGACTTCAAACTACATAAAGAGTGACTTTTGGCTAACTAGTGTTTCACTCCTTTGTGTAAGCAAAGCAATGTTACCCGTGAAAATCCAAGTCTTAATTTTTCACTCACCAAACTTGTTATAAATAAAATTGAGTTCTGTAGCACAAGTTCTACATTTTATCCTCAATATCCTTTGCAATGCTTAAATCCCAGAACTGAATTTTTGTTGAGTTTTCAGTTCCTATAGTCTTACCAAGTAAGACAGCTCTTGTTCTCTTCTGCTGGACTGAACTGGGTGAACAATACTACAGCAGTTGTGGGATCTTAAGGAGAAGGCAGCCAGTCAGGGCTTCCAGTGTGCAGTACTAACCTTTCCAAATCTCATACAATGTTGAGAGTGTCAGCCAGCCTCAATTGCATGCCAGTATGAGGAGAGGTGTGCAATATGGCTTGGTGCTGGCATCAGTACTGCTATGTAAGAGCATCCTTGGGTTAACTGAAAGTAAGAGTCCCCTGGGCCAGATTTGGGACCACCATAATGATGCTTTCATAGAGGAGCATCCTGGTACATTAAAGCAGAGGGAATGATGTCTTTACCTGCCACATGGTCAGATGTTGACCTTTATGCCTGTTTCTGTATGTTTCTGTCCTTCAAGAAGTGTCACACAACCCAGTCTGTGTAAATAAGATAGCCTGAGATCCCCTGCAGGAGAGCCATCATATCAAATATCACGAGCATGTGCAAGCAGTGTGACATCAGCTTGAGTTCAGGTAGCATGGAGCAGGTGATGGGCATAGATTTCTGAGTCTTAACTGACCTGCAAATTTAGGTACAGTTGGACATCTAAGGTTGAATGACTCTTAAGAAGTTAATTCCCTGAACTCTCCTGTGACATGTCTAGTGCTAAAAGTTATAAAAGCATTTCTTCTTCATAGAATATTTGATTTTACATATTTATGCTGTATCTAAGACAGAGAGAGAGGTATTTAGAAAAAAGAAAGGAGACAACATGCCTACTCCTTAATACAAGATTTCCTTGTCTCTCATCAGTGTACATTTGTATCCCTCCCTATCAGGCTGCAGAGGAATGTATACCTATGTGTGTATATACATATATTTATATAGGTACATATTTGTTCATATACACACACATACAAATATGTATCTGTGATATTAAAGCCAAAGTGCTCAGAGTCTTATTTAAATTAAGATCTGTTTTAATAGTCAAGTATTGTGCACTTTCAAGACTCTCTTTAGTAGCAGAAGGATGTAGAGAAATCTTACAATATGTGCAACAATGAGCTGAAAGTATTTTCGGAATATGCTTTCGGTGGTCACCAAGGCTTCTGAAAGACAGTGATGGCAGATTGTAATCCAGTATCAATTTTATGCTACAGGGACTTCATTGACTTCACAGGAGTTACAGCTTTCACCAGTGTAAATGAGGTCAGCATCAGTGCCTTTCGTTTCAAGAGAACTAAGATGCCAACTTCTATTGCTCACTTGTTTTTCAAAGTGTCTTTGTATATGTTGCCTCTTTGAGTGAGGAGGAACACCCTGCAGACAAAAGTACCTCATTATTCTCCTTCAGACCCTCATTAAAACTTCTTTGCTTTGATGTCTAGAAAAAAAGCACAAGAAAAACAATCCCCCTACACCCCCAAAATTGGTAAAGTCTGCTGATGTGCTATGACTCCTTCATATCATGTTGAACAGTGCTGCCTGTTTCCTGCTCTCCTCCACCAGCCTGCCTCTATTGCTCACCTCATTTAATGCTCAGATGATAAAACTTGCAGCATTTATACATGCTGTGCTGGGTGTTTGTAGAACATTTAACAAAGTGTTCTTCCTGGATCATAACTAGCTTGTCTTAGGAGCTGCAGCAGTGCAAACAAATAGACACAGTAATAACAATTTTACCTATAGTTCACATAATAAATACACAGGTAAGGAATATTGTTGTCTGTGCCCACCAGCTGGACAGCTTGAATTAATGGTTTTTTTACAGCAATACGGCACACTTGTGTGCCTCATTAAATGTCCTTAGTGAGGGTTAGCTGTGTTAGTTAAAGAAATAATATGGACTTTTAGATGAAAACACTGAGGGAAAATATATGACTGCATCATGTTGCACTTGTGAATGTGAGCTAGGACAAAGTTGTGTGAGTGAGGGCAATAGGCTTGCTTCTAAGAAATAAAATAAAACCAGACTTAATTCTCAAAATTTGCATCTGAAAAAAAAAAGGTGGTAGTAAAAGGCAAAACTGCATGGAATAATAAACTCTGAAAACTGCCAAGATTTGTAAATTCAGAAACACATGGCTTTAAATCCTACCTCTTCACTCCACGTTTTATTTGCTTTTTCTTCTATGTCTAGGCATGAAAAACTAGTGATCTTTGAAAGTTTCACAAAGTATTTGTTTCTAACTGTATTTTTCCAAGCAAAACAAAAAAATCTTTCCAACAAATGTTTTAATAATTTTTGTGTTTTTAAAAAAAATCTTGAGATTATTCTTAGGCACTAAATAGAATTTGAATGAATAACACTTGAATTGATCATGTTTTCATCTATCTAAAAGTGTGCAGTGAACTTATATGTACCCATAAATAGAGGAAAAATAGTGACTCATCCATAAATATACTTTGAGGAAAAATACTGACTCCTAATATTTTAAGCCTGTCACCGGAAAGGAGAGAGAGCTTCTGCTAGTAAACAGCCCTGATTTCTTTCACACACACACACACACATATATATATACACACACATTTATCTAAACAATGAGGAAAATGCTTCTGGGACATGGAAAATGATCCTGAACACAAATTTCTGCTGCCTTTCAGGTCTGGACCACATAATTTTGTTATGGGCCCCAGGCTCCCACATCAGCTTGATTAGAGACTGGTTATGTGTTAATGAGGCAAACTCCCATGGATTAAGCTGCATGGAATGACCTGCAAACCGTTTGTCAGCCCTCCTTGTCACTGGTGGTGCTGCACTCCATTACATTGCTCACTCCTGGTTTGCCATCTGTCAAGAGAGCAGTGAGAGAAAAAGCAAAAGGAAAATGACTGATAAGCATAAAAATAGTTTTACAAAGCATAAAATGTGTATTTTGACTCTTGTCCTCTGACAAGGAAGGGAAAGGCTAGTATGTTTATTGTAACCGTTACAGTTATCACCCTCTTAGTCCTCTGACCCCACAAATTACTTGCTCTGAACTAATGTTGTTGTGTGCTTTTTTTCCATGACTGCCAGACTGTACTTTTCTTTGAATAGTAAGTCAACAATTAACTTCTGTCTGCCATGCCACTTTATAACAGAAGATAAAATTGAGCAATGTCTCCTACAAGAGCTGCTCTATGTACAGTGCATGATGAGAAGCAACAGATTAAAACCCTGGTCCCTTGGGCTGCCAGTGCCAGCTTCAGCAGCATAAATACTGAATGGTCCTAAAGAATGCCAGTGAGAAGATGTCTTCTGTGCATGAGTACTTCCCCTCTTCAGCTGCTGACTCATCCACCTCATCCACTTTCTAATGGAAGGCAAAGGATATAAGTAGCTGAAGATCACAGAATCATTAAGGTTGGAAGACACCTATGTCATCCTGTCCAACTGTCAATCCAACCCCACCATGACCACTAATTATGTCCCCTAGATCCACCCTGGCAGGACTGCACTGTACTCAGTCAGCGTTCCCCAGGCAGATGTCACAACAGTGCCTAGGTGCCCGAAGAAAGGTAATTCTGCATGAGCTCCTCTTAGCCATGCCCAGAAACCCGAAATATTATTTAAAAAAATCAAAGAATTCTGAGAAACATGTTTGGAAATAGCTTTGCATGTACTCTGCTCTAAGGAACAACTGGATTATTCCCAGGTGGACCATTTAAAATACGGCATTTAAATTTTATTTCCTATCATTCATTGTTCTTCTGTAACTGGAGAGGGGAAAGAACACAAAAGGTGTTGAAACACACCTTCTTTGTGCATTGCTCTTTATCTCAAGGTTGTTTCTGGTGTTGCAAGTCACAAGTTACACCTTGATCAGCATACAGACATGAAATTTGACTAAAGTTAAATAATGTTACTAGGAAGTGACTCTAGTCACTGGTTTCACCATGAGATCAGCTGCTAGAGAAGCTATCCATGCGCAGGGAGGCAGTGCAGGGCAGCAACCCTCCACTGTTTGGTCTGACCTAGTACTCCCAGACTGTCTCTTGCTGCCTGATCACTGAAAGTTTTGCCGGCTGTAGAGGTATCATGGAATTTATAGAATGACCAGGATTGGAAGGGGTCTTAAAGATCATCCAGTTCCACCTCCCCCCCCTGCAGAGGCAGGGACATCTTCACTAGATCAGGTTACTTGGGGGCCCTTACAACCTGGCCTTCAATACTGCCGAGGATGGGGCAGCCACCACTTCTTTGGACAACCTGTTCCAGCATCTCAGCACCCTCACAACAAAGAATTGTTTCCTCATGTCCAATCTCAATCTCCCCTCTTCCAGTCTGTAACCCTTTCCCCTTGTCCTCTCACTACCACCCATGTCAAAAGCCCTCCCCCAGCTTTCTTGTAGCCCCCTTCAGATATTGGAAAGCTGCTAGAAGGTCACCTCGGAACCTCTTCATCTCCAGGCTGAACAACCCCAACTTGCTCAGCTTGTCCTCATAAAGAAGGTTCTCCAGCCCTATGATCATTTGAGTTGCTCTCCTCTGGACACATTCCAGGAGCTCTGTGTGCCTTTCTTATGTTGGTGACTCCAGAACTGGACACAGTACTCCAGGTAGGTTCCCACAAGTACAGAGTAGAGGCGGAGAATCGCCTCCCTTAACTCACTGTCACTTCTTTTGATTCAGCCCAGGACACTTTCTGGGCTGCAAGTGCACATTGATGAACCCGTTAAACTTGTAGACCACCCCCCACCCCCAAGTCCTTCTGCTCAGGGCTGTCCTCAATTCTGTCTCCTCCTAATCTGTATTCTTGCATGGGATTGCCTTGACCCAGGTGCAGAACCTTGCACTTGTCCTTGTTGAACTTCATGCTGCTTGCAGAAGCCCACTTCTTGAGTCTGGCAAGATCTCTAGATGGCCTCCCTTCCCTCCAGTGTGTTGACTTCACCACAGTTTGCTGTCATCAGCAAACTGACTGATCCAATTCCACTCTCCACGTTGCTGACAAAGATGTTAAACAGCACTGGTCCGCATACCAACCCTTGAGGAATACCCCTCATCACACCTCTCCATTTGGACACTGAGCCATCTATCACAACAGTTTGGGTGTGACATTCCAGCCAACTCCTCATCCAACGAATGGTCCATCCATTGAATCCATACCTTTCCAGTTTACAGATCAGAATGACATGTGGGACAGTGTCAAATGCTTTGCACAGACTCAGGTAGGTGAAGGCTGTTGCTCTACCTTTGTCCACCGAGACTGTCACCCCATCATAAAAGACCACCAGCATGGTCAGGCAGGACTTGCCCTTGGTGAAGCCTTTTTGGCTGCCACTAGTCACCCCTTTATTATCTGCTTGCCTTAGCAGAGCCTTCAGGAGGCTCTGTCTCATGACCTTGCCAGGCACAGAGGTGACACTGACTGGCCTGCTGTTCCCTGGGTCTTCTTTTTGAAAAAAGGGATTATGTTTTCTCTTTCCCAGTCAGTGGGAACTTCATCAGACTACGATGACCTTTCAAATATGGACAGTGGCTTTGCAACTTCATCTGCCAGCTCTTTCAGGAGCTGTGGGTCAATCCCGTCTAATCCCAATGGACTTGTTCACCTTCATGTTCTTTAGGTGGTCTCAAACATGATCTTTGTCTATAGTGAGATATTCCCTTTCCCAGACCTTGCCTTTGGTCTCTGTACCATGGAAGGTGTGTCCAGAGAACTTGTCCATGAAAACAGAGGCAAAGTTGTCCCTGAGTATGTCAGCCTTCTCTGCATCCTGGGTGACCAGATCTGTTTCTTTCTGGAGAAGGCCTACATTTTCCCTAGTCTTCCTCTTCTCACTGACATACCTGTAGACATTTTTCTTGGTGTCCTTAGCCCCTCTTGCTAGAATCAAGTTTCTCTGTACTTCTGCTATCCTAACCTGATCCCTTGCTTCTCTGACTACTTTTCTGTACTTCTCCAAGGTCATCTGTCCCTATTTCCATTCTCTGTAAGCTTTGTTTTGACCCCTAAGTGTGTCCAGAATTTCCTTGCCCATCCACACAGGCCTGCTGGCACTGCTGCCTGCCTTCCTCTTTACTGGGACACATTGGTGCTGGACTTGCACAGGGCAAACCTTGAAAAAGGACTCACTTTCTCTGGCTGTCTTCTCATCCATGGTTTCATCTCATTCTGCACTACTAAGAAGATCTTTCAAGTGACTAAACTCTGCCCTTTTAAATTCAAGTGCCATGAGCTTACTTCACACTTTTCTCACTGCCCTGAGGATCTTGAAATCTACAGTGTCGTGGTCACTACAGCCCAGACTCCCATTAAGTTTGACATCACTCACCAGCCCACCTCTGTTGTTGAGTTCAGGGTCTAGCAAAGGTCCCTTTCTGGATGGGTCCTTTACTGTTTGGAGGAGAAAGTTGCCATCAGTGCACTCCAGGAATTTCCTGGAAGGCTGGTGCTTTGCAGTGTTGACCCTCCAGCAGATGTCAGGGAGGTTGAAGTCCCCCATGAGGACCATGGCATGCTCACTGATGAGAGGTCACTGAGGTAGAGGGTGACATCGTTTCCTCTTTTGCCCTTCCTGTCCTTCCTAAATACTTTGTACCCAGCCATGCTCACACTCCAGTCATGACAGTCATCCCACCATGTCTCGGTGATACCAATGACAATGTAGCCCTGAAGGCAGGCAGACGTGTGATTTCTTTTGTTTATTTCCATGTTTTGTGCATTGGTATATGGAAATTTGAGATGTGCTCCCTTCGAAGCAGGCTTACTGGCAGGGCTTGTAACTACCTGTGTACGATTTCCTGTTGGCCTGTGATTCTTTTTCAGCCTCAGAGCATCTCTTAGTGGTTCTGGCCTCAATGTGATGGGTGGGGGTAAACTGAGAATCCTCTTCCCCATCCTTCTTAGGTTAAAGCCCTCCTAAGTAAGTTGGCCAGCCTCTGGACCCTGTCTGCCCCTCAGCAGACCAGATTTATCTAAAAGAGCTTTATGGTCGAGGTAACCAAAGGCCTGCTTATGGCACCATTCCTTCAACCATTTGTTGACTTGACTAATTCTGTCTGCCCTTTCCTGCCTTTTTCCTTTGACTAGCAGGATTGATGAGAACATTACCTGTGCTCCCAAGTCCTTCACTGCTGCTCCCAGTGCTCTGTAATCCTTCCTTATATTTTTCATGGTACCCTTTTCTGTATCACTGGTGCCCACATGAACAAGTGAGAGGATAGTAATCTGAAGAATACACGTGTTTTGGCAATCTTTGAGTGATGTCCTTGATTTGATGTAGCACTGGCATCAAGTAAGACATCTCCAGGTACTTGAAGACTGATTATCAGTGGCACAGTAATAATTATTTAAAGTTAAATAATAAAATATAATTATATAATACATATAATAATGCATTAATATATATAATTTATATAATATACAATATAATTTAAAGTAAAAAAAAATATATTATTCAGACAAGTAGAGTAAAAGCAAGCTGTAGTGCTCAGACTGATTAATAGGGATGCATCTTAATAGAGATTCCACAGTTATCTTTCAAGGAAATTGTTGTAGTCTTACTCTCCAAAGTAATTTAAGATAAGCTTAGATAACCTGCCTGAAAAATATTTTACTTTGCCATATCCTATTTGGCCAGTAGTTACACTCAATAGTCTTCTTTCTATTGCTTACCGTAGTACTTACTATTCGAACTATGAAATATATTAAAGACCCTAAAGATAGATATCTAAGTTACTGTCATAAGGCTTTGAATGCTATCACAGAAATGCTAAAGAAATAGGTGGAAGTGATGGATGAACATGGTATGCACAGGGTAAATGTAAACCTGGTAACAATACTTGTGCTCTAATTGTGGAGTACCTGAAGACTGAAAACTCTCACATTTTTGCTTTTTGCAATTGTGAACAGTGTTAACTATGTGCCATGAATTTATTGCACTGGAAACATTAAAAGAAGCTTCTAATCTTTTAAGCAACAACATATGAAGATAGCATGTAGCTTTACTGGCAATCTTTCCATAGTATTTACTCTGGATATTATTAGTATTGGTGCTTTCTCATTCATTTTCATCTTCTGTCATAGAAAGAGCTCTTACCAACATTACAGAACACGATTTTGTGCTCCAATGTATGGGAGATATTGGTCAATATAAGGCTTTTTCATTTCTTTGCATAGAACTGTATAAAACTGATGCTTTGTAATATCAGTATCATTTCTAAACCATACAATAAATCAGTATTTCTAATTGCATGTGCATTGCTTGGCTTTACACTTAGAATCATATAATCATAGATTCATTAGGGATGGGAAGGGACCTCAAAAGGTCATATAGTCCAATCCCTCTGCCACTGCAGGATCACCTAAACCAAGTCGCACAGGGACACATTCAGGCAGGTCTTTTGCAGTTGCTACAATTTCATCAGCTTATTTAGACAGACATGCCAATACTATGACCTGCTATAAACAACACTGAGATCTCTTTCATTCTCCTGCAATAAGAACAATAAATAGTTGCATGAATCTTAGGAGTCTTACTGAACTTTATAGAATGCTGCATGTATCAAACCTTCTTGAATGCTAATACTTAACAGGACCGGATCATATTCCTATGCTCTTTCAAAGCACTGATTAGAGATCTCTGGGCAAATAGGGATGTATTGCAAAATTAACTCCTCTATTCCATTGTTCAATTGCTAGTTTGTTTAGGGAGATAGCTGTTTTATAAAACGAACCAGGGTGGTAATGACCATTTCCATACTCTGTTCCCTGTCCACTATTCAGGTTTTGCAGTTCATAAATATTCAGTAAGAAAAAAATTGTTCCAGTCACCTTGAATTGGCTAAATGTTAGCCTGGAAAAGATGTTTAAAGTCTGTGAAACATTAACTGAGAGTGCTGGAGTAATATTTAATCAATGCATTCACTACCAGTGTCATTTGAGCTGTTTATTTTGATTATGAACTTTAAGCCATGATCCAGCCATAACACTGCAGCTCTTAAATTGAATTAGTTGATTCAGCTACAGCGTGAGCACAGAGAAACAACTATCAGTCATATTTTTATAATAAAGCTTGGGTTATGGTTACATAATTCTACTAGTTAAAAATAGTAGAAAAAATGATACCAACAAACACTTTGCAACTTAAGTGCAGTCCCTGCCTTAGGGCAACGGAAGAGATAAGACCTTTTAAACATAGAAGCATGTCAGAAGTGGCTATTTGATCTTAGGCTTTCAGTGACACGCAAGAAAATACAAGTTTATATGCCAGGGGGGCTTGGTTTTTCTGACTTCACTCTCCTCCTTGTCTGTGGAGTCAGATGACACTGACACTAAACCCCAAGATTTATTACTGCTGGTCTTTAGTTGCAGTCCCAAAGAGCACTGAAAAGCACTAAGCTACAAAGTTGAATGTAAACTAGCTTAAGCTGGCATTTTTTTCTTACCTTGCACTTAACTGCACCAAGAGCATCTGCATTGACATTTTGTTTGATGCATAATTATTGTCTCTGCAGTAATGTTTATGGCTGTGGGATGATAACCATCAGATATCTGATCATGGATCACTTCAAGTTTGGGTAGAGAACTGGGGAACTTGTCTTTCAGGTATCCAGGTAAATCAGCACCAGTCTCTCCTAGGTTGTAGTCTATTTCATCTTGACAGAAATAATGATACTTGTGACACAGCTGCTTTTTTGCTGTGTGGTAGTAAGGCAGAATGTGAAAAGAAAAAGTTATAGAAGTATCTTCTTGTCATAATAGCACTTGGGAGTTTTATCCTCTTGTGACAACTACTGAATTTACCATTGCCTTCCAAGATTTAGATCACAGTTGTCCTTTCTTCAGAACAACTGGCTGAGGTTTTTGTGTTCTCCCCAAGGGTGACATTTATGTCTTAGTCTCACCTGACTGTCATCTATCTCTCTAAGGCATTCATCACCTTCTTGCATACGTGCCTCAGCCTACTGCAGTCAGCTTCTAGGAAATTACTCTTTTGGTATGCCTGTAGGACACTGCTCTTCTCTGTTTTGTCCATGTGAGATCCGGGGAAAGACCAGGTTTTCCTTTTAGATGTGTCCAAAATAGACAGAACTTGAGAGAAGTGTTGATGGTACTTGCTTGCCTCTCCTTCTGTCTTTCAAAACAGTGTGAGCAGGAAACGAGGGAAGAACATAAGTGCTCTACCACAAGCTTCTTTCTACAGCACCATTTCGATATTCGATCATACCCCTTCCAGACAGCATAGCAAGCTAAGAAGCATATCCTCTCACCTTAAGTCAAGGCTAGCCCTCAGGAATCTTGACTCCCGATTCATCTTTTCCTCTGTTTCAATGACCTGGCCCCAGACACAGGCATCCCAGTAGCAAAGTCCTGTATTCCTAATTCAAAATGGAGCTCTCAATAAATCTTCTAATACTTATCCAGGGGAATATTTTCTAAAGGAAGCCCCAGGTTTTGGAGCAGGTAGCCCATTCTGTTGAAGGACAAATGCAACTTGCTGACCAATCCACACAGTCCACAGCTGTGAAACAAGAGTTTGTTTCATTTTCAACATTATGTGGATATTGTAGTAAGGTATATCAATTTCAACAGACCTATACAAGACTGAAAAGAATTGCACCCTTCCTGCTCATAATTTCTGTAGCTTAATTTCAGATATAACTGGCTTATTATGCATATTTTCCTTTGTAGTATTCATACTTAGAGTCATGAGATTTGGGAACGTGAGAGGCTATATTAAAGATTTGAGCCTGGCACCAAATTAGTGTTGAGTTCCTGATTCAGACTGTATGGCACCAAAATCTTCAAATGGACAGATATATATCTATATTTTTTTTTAAAAAAAGGATTGTATTAATGTTTTGCCATTAAAACTCAAGGTCTTTTTTAATGAGCTAGAAAATAAAGACTAATTTCTTGGGACTCTGTTTGCTTTGAGGCTATATTCACATCCCAAACCAGGCCAATGCATTTTGTTCTGTGCCACCTATGTCCCTGCTTCAATCATAAACTAAGACTGAAAAATGAAAATATTAGTAATTGGAAAGTATAATCCCCTGGATAGCACCAATCCAATAATCTTAATAAAAATAGGTTTATTACAAACAGTGTCTGAACCTTACTGGGAATTATCTTTTCAGAAAAACATTCAAATTCCCTTACAGCTGCTCTCTTGATCAATTTTCCCCCTCGATACTATTAATCATCATACTACATAATGCTTATTCTGAACATCTTTTTCCACTTCACTTTTCAAAATACCTTTCCAATTTCTCCTTGTTTAGGAGAAACTGACAGTCCTTTACTGTCCTTTGGCAAGCCCACCTTTTCTCCTCTTCTTGTGTCAGCCCTTTTTCTTTGACGAGAAGACCAAAACTAAAGGGTGTTTCCTCAAGATGGGGAAATACCATCGATTCATATCCTCTTCCTCAGATTTAAATAATTTTATAAGGAGTTCTTTATGGTTGCATTATCATATTATCATGCTCTATGCTTGTGAATGTTGCTAGACTGACTGTTTTGATAATGCAGTCTTCCATTCACAGCCTAGATTCAAAATGGTAGCTGCAATGTAACCCTCACTTGCTGTGTCAGCTTGCAAAAATCCTCACCTACTGCTCTAATGAGCAGGTCGCTCTGTCTCCCTGCCTCTTTCCTCTGTTTCATAACTATCAACAAGGGAGCTAATTAGTGTAAGTCTTGTTTGTTTGGTGACACCTATTTTCTAAGAGCTAGATTGAGCCTTCTCTAATGCCACTGGTAGTTGAAGGTCACATAAGAAAATCAGTTTTGCCTAGATTTGTAATAAGGTCTCTAATTTTACATACAGCTTAATTATAATAGGATCACTTAGAACGGCATAATATTTAAAAATAGCATTCAGTAATTTCTACTTAGTGTTCAGACAGCTATTCATTTATGGCAGTTGATTTTCATTGCAGTTTTTGTTTCAGCTTCTGAATCTCTATGGTCTCAATCAGTTTGGAATCTAACAACATAATTTACAGTATTGTTTTCTGCCGTGTTTGAGTGCAATTATTTTTATGTTTTGTTTCTGTGTTTTAAATACCTCTGGAAAAAATTAAATATTAACAGAAGGCAATGATGCTGCTACACATGACACGTAATAGCAACACTGTGGTTCAGGCACACATAACACGACATCTTCATGAGGAGGGTGCATTTGAAGCTGAAATGCTTTTAGGTGGGAATTGGCCACATCTTCGTGTAAAGGCTTCTGGCAAGTAGGAATTCAGGTGTGTGCTGATAGGAGCCCAGAACTGAGAAATGGTGCCCACTGAGCTTCATTTGCACTCTGCTTTGTCATCAGCTAGGACGACCATGCTCCAAACTGCGATCACATTGCTCTTTGCAGTCTTGGCCTGCCTGTACTTTGTGCAGCCTTTAGTTTCTGCTGTGTCTAAGGTCTAGTTCCCAGGAGCCTGAGGACACAGCTCAGGCCTGCAGCCCAAACACCTCCTGAACTTTGTTCACCAACACTTCCCTGAACATTAGCCCAGCATAATCAGTTCCAACACAGCTGTGATGCCCCATACCCAGAATTAAGATCGGCTTCTATTAAAACTATGTAAAAGCCTGAAAATTACTTAGATCATTTCCCTGAAAGGTAGCACAGCCGAGTACTTAGTTTCCTTGGAACTTTCTGTCAGAGCCACTTTACTGCTTTTTCCCTCCCTTCCCCCAGCTAATGGATTTGGTTCTCCAGAGCTCACATATGCTGCAGAGTTGACACTGACTGACTTTCCTGGTTGCTGTCTTTGCTCTGCTGCTTTGGTTCTGACTTTATGTGCCCAACACCTATGCCTTCTTGGCCAGACATAATTCCATGTCTACATGTGCAGTGGTGTCCCTAGGGTTTTCTCCCCATGTCCTATCTTAAATAAGCAGAGGGACATTTTATTTCCTCAGGCAGCAGTGTCCCTTTTCTTGTTTTGAATTCATATCCACCACAGTCTATTGCAACACATATTCTTGTAGAGTTTACATCTTCTTTTATGCACCCTAATTTTCATATGTTTCAAATCTGGTTTGAATGATTAGAAGTTTCTAGTACTCATAAATAAAACCCCTTATTCTGTATTTAAAAGATTCGTAAGAAAAAGCCTATTCCCTTCATTTCTAGCCAAGTCTTATCAATACATTTATATACAAATTGTTATAAAGATAAGCCATTCTTATGTAATGGCTTCTAGGAGTTTAAGACTGTCTCAGCAGGAGTTGCTAAGGGATGAAACTTCTAATGATGATTTAAAGCAGTGAAGTGTGTAGGCTGAAACTGAAATAATTATTGCTGTAACCCTCTAAGCACTCTAAGTTCCTCAAGAGAAAATACTTTGTTCAGAACAGACCCTGAACAACAAAATGCTAGAAAAGTAAAATAATAAAAAACTAAAAAGCAACCTTGGAGCAGGATGATAATTTAGAACAAGAATCAGTATAATGTGAGGGTGTTCTCAACAACCACTCACAAATGCATCAGACATCACAATTAAAAAGAAATAATAATTATGGCCTCATTCTAAAGAAATGTAATATTCGATTCCATTCAATAAGCCATGAACACTTTAAAACCATCAGTGTAATCCACAAACCTATATTTACAACATTATACTGGATGTTCTGCCTTTTCAATAACTGTCATCTCATCTCTGTTATTTTCACCTTAGACTCTAATTGTTTCTTTTATAGGAGCTAACCTACCAGTGTCCTTGGCAGTATAGTTTATGGCTCATGCATTTACAGTAATTGTTTGGGCAATTTGCCACACAGTATAACAATCTTCACATCACAATCCGTTTTTATAATAAACAGCATTAGTTGTGAAAAATACAAGTGGTGCATGATTCTTATGGTAGATAAAGGGCACTGAAGATGCCCTTTAGAAAAAGGAAGGAAAATGCTCAAGCCTTGAACTGCTTGAGAAATATACTAATGTCACAATAAAGCTAATTAATTTGATGGTACAAACAAGAGGGGGAAAAGGCCTTGCATTCATTAGTGTCAATTCCAGATGAGAGCATACTGTTCATAACAGTAATATTCTGTCTTCGTTTAGACAAAATGAGGCAGGTAAACAAATCACAAACAAGCACCAATTCCTGCAATAACAATGATTTAGTTCCTTAGCTTTACCAAGGTTCTGTCTCCTCTGTAGCCACAGGGAACTCAATGCTTCAATAGGTACAACTTGCAGGTAGACAAGATCCTGCTGCTCACCACCCAGGCTGCCTTTGTATATGGTACCTGTCTACTCCTGGGAAGCTGAGAGCTTACATAACAGCTTCTGTCTACCACAAATAGGTGGTTGCACACAAAGATGTACCACCACAGGTGGCTCTGCTGCAGATATTCTGTACTCTCTGCATTTTCAACCCTTAAGTAAGACATGAAGGTGAGGTAAGGAGGCTGTTTTACTCACCTTGAGCAACAACAGTCTCCAGTGTTAGAAATTCACCAGATTAAAAATGAGGCATATACCCTTTTATGCTGTTTCACAGGCAGCTAATACTTGGACTCTTTGTTACCTCCATGCCACATTACACACTCTGACTTGTGCTGAGGCATAGTAAGGTGAGGCCTCAAGAAGCACAAAGGTGGCTTCAAGCCAAGGTTGTGCCTCGCCTTCTTGAGCTAGGCTGAGAATTCTGTGGCAGAACCAGGGATTGAGACTAATATTTATAGAACGCTAAAATCACATGTGGTAAGAAATTGTGGAGTGGTTCTATTGTAAGAATATAGCTTCAACAGTTGATAACATGGGCATCAATGTAAATCAGTAGGAGCCTTGTTCCTGTAGTGAGTTTTGGACTGAGCCTTATACTGAGGCAACGAATGAATTTATCTTTACTCATTAAATATTGAGTTTGCACATTAAATGAGGGAGATGGAATTTACTACGTGTCAAAGCCTGCACTTTGGGGGTGCACAGACTGGGATCCATGTTAGCTCCTGGACTGCTTTTGTGAGTTGCCATACAAAGAGAGAAAGGTCAGGATGCAATGTAGAATCTAGAGGGTAGGCGGGATGTATCTTCAGTGGTAATCTCAACCTGATAGTGAGAGCAGAATCAAGCTTATTTTTTTCACTTTTTTTTTAATAGTAGTGGCTTTTCTTCCCTTTGTACATTTTCTTCTCTCCATGGATTGTTTCTGCTAATATTTTCTCCCCCGTCCCACTGGTATTTCAAGATCAGTATGAATAGAGAAACATTTTAAATACAGTATTCCAGTAAGACAAATGTTTAGGGCAGGTTATATTAGAACAAAAAAGGTGTTGAATTCTTACTCTACTGTGTCTTACAAACAACTTAATCATATTTAAAGCTCCATATAGAACTTCATACATACATTTCCTATTGCTATCCAAAATTTCTTCTTCTTCAGCATTTTATTTCTGTTGTATGTTCATGCATTATGAATAACATGGCATGTGACAATACTGATGTTCAGAATTCCGTGTTGAAAAACCTTTATTTAGTGTATCACTAACGTTCTTTTAGCCCAGTTCCTTCAAACATTTCACAGGCTTTGTGCTTCCAATGTGCATGCAATGTTTTTAAACTCATTATTATTGCTCTTTCCTTTGCTTCCTTTTGGTATGATATCTACTGTCACTGATACAGAACCCAATGAAACAAACACTAACCCTTCCATCACCTCTTCTTTCCAGCTCAGTGGGGTTACAGTTCTGTGCAGGACACTTGTTTGGTTCTAGTGAGGTCTCAAACCTGAGCATTTACCTACACTGGTTTACTTTCTGCTCTTCTGCTGACCATTAAAAGTTTGCTGACATATTTAACTACTTATTTTCAAGGATCTGTAGGTTGTTTACATTCAGTGGCATAATTCTTCATCAACACTGGCTATTTTAAGCACTTGATACAAAAGCAGTATTTGTAATAAAGGTTGCTGCTGTGTTATGTCCCTCTTAAGTTTGGAAATCTGACCTGAAATTAAAATAGAATTACTGTGTGAGTAGCAGCTACAGTCTTGCCAGATCTTTCCATGGGGACATTTTAGCTTCAGCTCAACTTCAGGGTAGAAGAGGAGCATTTTGATTTTAAAACCACCTTGTTATAAAAAGGAGAAGCATGATAGATTCTGTGAGAGCCCAACTGTATCTGGATTTTAAAATGAAATTGTATTGAACATTTTTGCCTTCCTAGCAGTTTTCACTAAATATTTGAGAAACATTATTCAAATACTTTAAAGTTTCCATACCTTTTTAAATTTCAGACTTAATAATATATTTCAACCTTTTCTTCCAAGTATGACATAGGATAAAATTGTTCAGGTTACATTAATTTCAAGAGTTTTGTAGGTATGTTTTAATGTTTCTATATTCTCTACTCCGAAAATTCTATCTTTTCCTCATGTTCCGTAAAATAAATGTCTTGTTTAAAATCTAATGTAGGTGGATATAACATAGAACTAAGTGAATAGTGCTGCAGGTTACACAATTGTGCACAGGCACAATTTCTACCAGATATTGGTGTGTGAATTAAAACCATGACAAACTATAACAATCTTACCCCTTGACAAACTATAGCAATCTTACCCCTTATGAAGAGAGCTCCTGGCTATACTCCCAAACCTATTTCAGACCAGACCAAAGCACCTGCTGTTCTACAGTGAAATGTGTGCTCCTGAAAGCATAACTCACAGGGCATAAAAGTGCATAAGAGCATTTGAAACACTACTAGTCTGGGACTATGGGACCATCAAGTCTTATCTCGCAGGAACTGTGTTGCACAATACTGTTTGTAAAAATACATCCATGTTTCTATAGTGAGACCTTTTCAGTTTCTTCTTGCTCCTGGTACTTGCACTGAAAAATTACAACATATACTTTCCTAGTGCTTACAGATCTTCTTACAAGTTTCCAAAACATGTATTTGCAAACTCTTTCTATTAACGGAGTCTTAATATCCTTTCTGCCTTCGCAGTACTTATCCATTTGCTGTATTAATAGATGGTATTTTTTTCTAAGACTGTTTATCTTAGGCTGAAAATAGAAATACTTCAGTTTTTGTTTCATGTATTGTCTTACTGCTGATCTTCTTGTCGTCATCTTCTCCTGTTCCAGTTTGTATTAACCTTTCTTAAGCTTTGTATACAAATATTCTAGAGGAGTTCTTACTAGAGTCTGGTGTAAATACATGAATATTTCTTGGATATCTTTCACTACTGATTATACATTGTCTGACACATTACTGCACAACTGTGCCTTGTTGCCACAGCCATCTCGTGTTTGTGACTTTGAAATATCTTCTGCTAAAAACAAACTCAGATTTTTCTTGTTCACCTGTTTCTTCCTATTTTTGAGCACATATTTTGTGGCAAAACCTCCTTCTAGTTCCTACATGTATAACACAGTGCTTCATAATTTTGCATGTCATCCCTTATCTATTATTTTGATCCTCCAGGCCAAGCATTTCTTTCAATCCTCCACTGTGTTGGTGTTGTCTCACAACTTCCTATCTGCCACGGAATTAATTTAACTTTGACTTTTTGTGCCTTGGTCTATAATAATGTGTCTGAGTAAGTCTGATTACACGACTGGTCCTCTCCAGCTCCTCAGTGACATCTGCCAGCTCCATGCAGCCCAGCTTGCAGGGAGCCACTTGGCACTGAGCCCCTCTCCCATTGCACAGCTCTTGTACTCATCTCCCTCTTCTCCAGTTTAATTAATACATTTCCCATGTGGCTGCAAAACAAATGCTTTAATGAAGTCCAGATAGATTAGATAACTGATTTCTAGGCAAGGGAAATATAGTAATCTTGTCAAAGACAGATATTATCAGGTGAGCCTGGCATTTTTATATTATTTTCCATTTATCTATATTTATTCTTTCATTTAAGCCTTGTTCTAAATCTATTGTGAAAATTTTGTGAAGACACCTAGACCTGTAGTTGCCCTGACACTATCATTCTATTAATTCTTCTGCTCGTCTGATGCCATTACATTAGTATCAGCACCAATTTGATAGAACTCTGAAGAGCAAAGACTTTAAACCAATGTGCAATTTCCTCTCCTGCTTCTCTTAATATTTTGATTTGGAGATTATCTGTTCCTCTTAATTGGAGCATCTTTAAATGCCAAGATCTGCTCCCAGACTGTATGAAATAAGATCCTTTTCTAAACCTCGCTTCCTATTGGTTATGCCCTATAAGATTTCTGGTCTTAAAAGATTCTCTTCCACTACCAGCACTGTGGTAGAAAAATGTAGCCATCTTTTCACTGTGGGGTTATATGTAGATTGTCTGAAATCTTGATCAAAACTCACATCTAAAAAAATTTCTGCCTTAAAAAGACTAATTCCAGAGCCTTGACATTTATTTAACCTAAGCCTTTCTGAAGTGAAAGAAATACTGTTTATAGATAATGCATTTTCCTATCACTTACACATTGCCTATCTTTTCCTCATGTCGTTAATTTTCAAGTTTAACATTTTTCTCTGTTTGAGACTGTTTGGGACTTCTCAATTAATTTGCATAATATCCATAAAAGTTTCAGTCTCTGAGACCTACCGAACTTTGCATTTGGTTTTTTCTAAATGCAAAATTATAGTGATAACTTGTTTTCATTTTATCACTGTTTTTTTATCACTCTGTCTAAGTGAGTGATAATTTCACCAAGAATGAATCATATGAGGATAAGTATTTTTTTTAATCTGGTATAAATTCTTAAATCCCTGATTTGTTTTAGGAAGATATTCCTTATTCAGCTGAAGGAGAAAAAGCAACTGAGTTTCTACAAGTATACAGGTACTTACTCTGGAGGAAAACTTCATTGAGTGATATAATAGATTTTTCAGCCTTGCATTGGTGTCAAAATATCTGGATCACTTGAAAATATAAGTCAACATTTCTAAACAGAACACAAATTTGAACACTCTCTCTATACAATATAGGCACATTTAGACCACCCTCCACAACGCAGAGACATAACAAATTTAAAAAACAGAAGATTATTTACTATCACAGTTAAAAAATCTGCTCATGGAATTCTGATAATGAACTAGAAATTTTTCAGAGGTATATATAGAACTACCACTGAAAAATCTTACTAACTAAGCAAACAATACCTAATTGCCACCGTTTCATGAAGGTGCTCACTTTTTTTGGTGTTTGTTTTGGTGTTTCAGTCTTTAGGGTGTGTTGAGATTGTTCTGTAGTAGTATGAAACCATAGTCTCAGCATCTTCATTGCAGTTCTTATACTGAAGTAATGCTCTTAAATTACTATTGTTTTATGCTCCTTGTGATCCTCAAAGACTGCAGTATCCATATGCTCATTTTAGGTTAATTATAGATTTCCCACTGGAATAATTATATGAGGACAGCTATATTTGGTCTAGAAATAAAACAAGGAAAATAACTGTTACACTGACTTCCCCTGTACTCAGGTATTTGCAGGACAGGTATACACAAATAATGGGCTATAAACCAGCAATCTTTGTGAAATTCAGTGCAGCACGCAATGGATTCAAGAGTTACCATTCCTTCTCTGTGGGTGAAGTTGTGAGGCTTGTCATTGCTATTTATTACTGATGTTGCTGTTGTGGGAAACTCATGTCCCAGGGCTCCAGATCTTACTAGACCATCAGTTAAGGACAAACTCAGCTCCAACCACAGCAAAAATAAAACTGCATTACAGACCAAGCTACTGAAACTCAGTAGCTGCATTCCAGTTTGAATTTAGAGTTACAAGCTGAGATTCACTCAGCTAACTTCAGGTTTCTAAATCATGTGGTCCAAGCCTAAGGCCATCATTGTAGGCTCTTTTTACAGTCAACCTCCTCCAGAGACAGGGAAGTTCCTTCAAAGGATATGTCACTGCATCTCACTCATGATGTCCATGACAGACAGAATGATTCTCCCTTAGGAAGTGTTAATTTCTCGACAATTGATGATAAGCGTGATGTGACTGCGTGAGTACAGGTGATTAGAAAAGTTAAGCTAGATAAGGTAAACCCCATCCAGGCACATGACCATAAGCATCCAGCTTGAAGCAGCTTTATTCATGTAAAGATTCAGAAAATAGTTTCTGCTCCTTAGCATCCTTATTCAAGGACTGTTTCTGTATTTTGTACCAAAAAGTTGGTACTCTAGACAAAAAATATTCACTGGAGAGGAAATGCAGGGAACTGGAGACAGAATCCAGTTTCTCTTTTTTCAAATGAATGAAGAATAAGGGTTTTGTTTGTACATGCAATGTCAAGAGCACAAGAAACATCAGGGAATATCTACCCACCTGAAACTGCGTCCTGATAATGTGATCACTTTTTTGGATTCATGTGCTGTGTCTATTTTAATCTCAGCAGGGTTTGATAGGAACTGAAAGTGCCCCTGCATGTTGGATGAAACTCTGGACTGTTATATTAGATATGGGAATCAACATATCTCGTTCTTCTTGGAATGCATTGTGACAGAAAAAAAGTTTCAAACTCCAAGCAGTGGAGGATGGCATCTTGTAGGACAAATGATTGTATCTCTGTTTCCCAAGACTTGCATTTACATGGCTAAATGCTGCAGGTAGCCAGCTACTTCCCAAGAAAAGAAGTTTATCCCCACTGAATAGTAGTAGAAGATTTTCTGCTGTGCCAATGTGGTTTTGGGATCATTATTTCGGGGTGACTGTCTCAGCTCATGCATTATACATGGATTGACTTTTGCAGAAAACCTATTAGCACTTAAGAGATTTAATTGCATCTGTCTTATCATTAAGCCCCAACCTACACAGTGTCTAGGTGGGTGGATGAAAAAGATGCAAAAGGGCAGGAGAAAACTGGGAAAAGATGTAACACTAAGGTAAGCATTTGTATGGTAAGAAAAAAAAAAACAAACACAAAAGATGTAGTATTAATAAGCAGTAATGATTTACCTTAAAAAAACTCATGGATCTTCTGAAAATAAGGGCCTGGTCCTTCCTGCTTTTCCAGGATGAAATGCAAATTGTAGCTACTGTTGGCAGGGAAAGTACAAGCATGGTGTGAGTAGGAGAGTGAGAAATGTACAGACACTAGTCATGTACCAGAGTTTGACTGACATGATATAGCAAGGATATTCAGCATTATTGGAATTAATGATGAAAAGAACTGGTGAGAGAACTCTGAATCTTGTACTTCGCGGACAGCCCATAAAAAGGAAATTCAACAGGGCAGTGCAAATTACTCCAGGTATCTTCCTACATGAACGTTGCATCTTTCCCTGAAGTATCTGATGGCGGCCACTGCTAGATGCCAGACTGGCAGGATCTCTTCTCTGCTTTAGTCCCTATAAAGGCTGGATTTTAAAAAGCTGGTGACAGTTGATGCCTACATTCTTTTAATAGCGTATAAATTTAGCATCCTTCTGAATTAAGCACTTAGGTGGCAGAGTTAATGTTATATCAATTCAAATGAAAGATGCTAGGAGAAAATAGAAGTGGAAAGGATTAATATTTGAAAATTAGAAAGTAATTTTCAGTAACAGAGGTGGACGACTGGTAGAAAAAGGCATAAATTAAGATCTACTGAAAAAAACCTGCTCCTCATAGAGGAATGATTAGGAGTGATATAATAATTTACATTTTACATAAGTGGCATTATTTTTTTTCCCTTTTCCACTAAAGGTTACATCCCCGTAAGCACGCAATTCAAACTGCTCTCACTTTGAATTGATATTGATCGGGGCTGCTGGCACTTAGCATCTTTCTGTAGGTGTTTGTCATGTTGGACCTGACCTTTGTTTTCACAGCCAGCGAAGCAATGGCAAAAATCACACCAGCTGTAGAGAGGCAGAGCTCGTTCTTGCCTGGCACAGCCTAGCAACAGAATTTATAGTGTGTACATGCAGGGAGAATATTTTGATTTCTGTCAGTAACAAAGATGTTCTTTTCCCTGCAATCTCTGCATGCGTACAAATATTCAAAAAATATCAGCAAGAAAGAGGACTGGTCTCCTGAACATACATCCTTCCAGACCCTTGCCTGGCCCCAAAGTTTTGCTCTCCTCTCACTGACCCATCTAATCACCTTTGTGCAGCTTTCTCAGAAAAGGTCTGGGAAAACCTATCAGCTTTGCAATGCAATCTGCAGGTCAACATATTTTCATTTTCTTGGCCAATTCTTTCATGACCAAGGCTTGCTATCAGGTCATTCAAAAAAAGCTTACAACATTTTACAATGTTATTCTCAGAATTTAAAAAAATTAACTTTCTTACTGTCATTAACCAAGAGTCTTTATAACTGAGTCTAAGATGAATTAGAACAATAGTTTTTTTTGCAGAATAACACAGGAAGTTTCTTTTGTTTAACAGCAAAGAAGAAATATTGCCAGCATCTGACGATGACACATGGAATAATTCAAAGACTGCAGGTACAACTCCATCTTTACTGCACATGTTAATTAAAAAAATAGTCTAACAAACAAAATCTTGAAAATTATTCAAGTATCTTTTTGTTAACTCTTTAGGCAAAACCATCCCAGAGATTGTTTATTCACAAGCAGAAGACAAAGACACCAAACCAGCTAATAAAAAAATAAAAGATAAAAATGCAGGATATAACCAGGATGATCATGAAGATGCTGAAAAAGAATTAGAGTTGCTGGTAAGTGTTATACAATTCTATCTACAGTGCTAAATTATTTGAATCTATTTATGCTTCAAAGCTGGTGAAATACCCCCTTTTAACATTGCTGACTGATGTACTAATTTACAAATGTAAAGCCTTGGTCTGTATTTTTATTAAATCTCTAACCGATTCAACAGTAGAAGGTGCTTTGATTTCAGTACAGTGCTTCAACTTTTTCTGGTCTTAAATTAATGACTTCTCACATTTACTTATTTACCAGAGGATCTAAATGACAGTTTGAAGGAATTAGAGGAGTGGCGTTTCAAAAATCTACACCCCAGGTCTCTAGGAGGCAAATATTCTTAAATAAATGCTTTATATTTCAGAGAATAGAGATATTTGTTGTGTTACTGTTTGCTTTTGGCATTTTTGGAGAAAAAACATATAGCATGCTATAGGAGCAGAATAGCATATATTTATATTAGCAATTTTCCTATATCAATATTCAACATTAATTTTCTTATAGCAAATTTCACACTCCGTGAACAGCCAGTCTATTTGGATTTGCCCGTATGCATGTGTATGTGTGTGTGGTTTGTCTTGTGTTCTTCAGTATGAAAGAAAAAATAGCAATAAATGAGACACACAGAGCAATCTATTATTCTTAGTGTCTGTTCTCAGCTCATATCATTTGGGTGCATACATTCATAATCATAGATTATAATAGCTATCACCTGTGAAAATGTGAATTCTGAATCAGACAGGAGAAGAAGATGAGAGCCTTTCTTTTAGGTTTTTTCTTATTAATAGAGAAGGATTAAAATGCCTCTATTTGAATATAAATTTTTCTTGTCTTTTAGTTAAAAAAAGTTGAAAATCTTTACCTATTGTAGGACCTTCCACTGCCTGAAATTTGTCATCTCTTTTTTTTTTAATTTTATGGCAGTTCATAAAAAGGAGGCCCTCTAAAATCTCTTGTTGTTCCCAGTCCACCCTGTTACAAATAGCAGGATCAAACATAACCGTTTGTTTATCAGTTGCCAGGATTGTCCATACAATAAATGAAGGGGGAGCTATAATTTAGATGTTAATTTGTGTGATGCACTCTTTAATGAATTAAACAATGAAGGCTTATAATAGATGGAAATACAACCAAAGCTTTGAAATGCACAAGCATTGGCTCACAAGACAGCTGTGCAGTTGACAAGTAACATGAGCCTTATGTGAGAAGAAGGGGAAATCGTAAGATTTGCATATAATTATTGAGATCATGCAAATGTCAGTTATGAGGATGGGAAAAAAACACAGGCATCTCACTGTTAAATCCTGACAGTTGGCATCACTGAAGAACTCAAATACACTTGAGCACTGGTTGGCAGAGGGTCATTAAAACAGAATTTGCAGAGACATTAGCTCCCTCATTTTTCTTTGAGTGACGTTTTACTATTAATAGTTTGCAGAGGCTTTGCAGAAAACATATTAATAAGAGAAACTGTAATGGGGGTATCTACAGCAAGTGCAAATGCATAAAGGGGTGCCCGAGAAGCTAGTCTTTAATTGATCAGCCAGTGCTATCAGTGTGACTGTGCTAAAGTGAGAAGGGAGTGCAATGACAAGGAGGCATAGCTGAATAATACAATATGATATTTGGGAGCTGGGAGGGAGAGTGATTAGTTTCTGGCCTTTTACTTCGCTAATCTCATTTCCAACTCATGTCTTACCAGATTGTCTAAAACCAGTCTGGTTTGAAGCCTGTAAAATAGTTCCCAAGAGAAATGAAGCACAGATAATCCTTACAGTATTTGTCAGTCTGAAATGTGTCTTTGTTTTACTGGACAATACTGTAAGTTACCGGGTTTTGATGTACTGTATCCGTGCCCTCATTTAAGCACCAATCCTTCCCCCTTGCCCCACACCTCCCTCTCTCCAAACCTAGAATTGAATGTATAGAGAATGAATTAGCCTCCCTTTAAGGGAATATTCTCTTCAGATTTAATTTGTATAAAATGCTCTAGCAGCTTACTGAACTCATGAATAAAGAGAGAGGGTTCTGAATGCTATTTTATTTCCTGCTCCTTTCAGCACCACCATAAAGCTCATTACCTATGTTAAAAAATACATACAATACAGATTTTGCAAATGGTTTAGAACATGTTTCCATAAAAGCTTTGCTAATGAAAACAAAACTTTCCACAATGAAATCCTGCCTCCTTCATTTGGCATAATTTTGCAAAGCGCTTTTTGATCATTCTTTTCTGCTCTATTGTTTCAGCTAAATCAGCACTTCACAGGAGCTAGAGATACCTCTTCCAGAGATGAAAGGAATCTGTACACAACAGAACCAGTTCATTTCCCAAGTGAACCTGAAAGATTTAAGAAGCTAACATCTATAGAACAAAGTGGTGCCGTGCACCCTATGCCCATCAGTTCCTCACCTGAAAATGCATTACAAGGTATAGGAGGAGAATTAAAAGACAAAGTAAAGTATTCCCTAAGAGATTATAATGGTCAGCCATCAGGGAAGAAAAGTGCTGCTGGCTCAGTAAACAGCAATGAGTGGTCTTTGGAACATACTGGTACCAGAGAAAGCCTTTTGTCTGCAAAATACTTCTCTGGGACAAAGCAGAATGAGGCTGTTGATATTTCGGCTACTGTCTCAAGCCAACAAGAGGAGAGACAAACAGATATTTCAAAAGGCGAAATAGAGAGTGCTTCAGGGAGTGAAGATGCTGCTAATACCTCAAAAGAAGCCTCTGAAATGAGGCTAGAAACCATTTCTCCAAAGCATGATGAATCAGGGACATTGGATGGCAATACTAATCCGGCTCCAGAGCACCAGGCACCACAACCATCTTACCAAACTCTGGATTCATTGTTGTCAGACTGTGACAAAAATGAAGGAGAAATCAAGATGACTGAAAGCAAAGTTCAGGTACATTTAAGAGGAGATTTATACACTGACACTTTTGCACATGCTGATGTCTCAATAGATTCCACAAAAAGCCAATATATGCAAAACAAAGGAGTTGGTGAAATGTCGGGAAAGAACTCTGTTGCTGGGAAGGAGCAGAAAGTAATCGAAGTAGCAGACTTAACACTAATCGGTGAGGAGGAAACATCCAAATCTTTGAAGTCCCACAGAAAGCATGCCACCAAAGCACTGAACACAATGCCACTGTCAGCCATAGACAACAAACAGGCACCCGCTCCCACACAAGCAGATTCCCTAGAATCCTCTACAGGGGATGAAAGGAGAGCTGGAGATGCTTGGGAATGCAGAGGATTCAGAAGGTTAAAAGACAGAGGAAAGTCAGACAATACAAGTAAAGGAAGACTGATAGCAAAGGAAAATGAAGCAAATCCTGCAGAGCAGAGGTGTCAAGAAACAGGCAGCGAGGTTAGGTGGGGAGCAAGGGGAAACACAGGGCCTTGGAGTACGGCTTTGACAAAGGAGATGTTTACCTGCCAGGAGGCAGAGAGTTGTGAAGAGTCTTCTGTCTCTGAGCAGGGTATTACAGAGGAAGCAAAGGCAGGTACAGCTTATATAATTAAAACAACATCAGAAAGTGTTCCAGAAAAAATGTCTGCCAGTGAAAAAGCCGTAATTGCTAAGCTACCTCAAGAGACTGCACTAAGTGACAGGCCCACAGAGGAAAAGGAAACAGCGTTTGATACACATGAAGGGAGAAATGATGGTTCACATTATGCTCTTTGTCAACTCAACACAGTGGGTGTATTATGTGACACTGAATTTGAAAGGGAATCAGGTTTAGATATTTATAATGCACATGTACATGAAACACCACAAGGAGAACCGATGTCTATATGCAATAGCAGGGAAAAGCTTGCCAAAGCACAACCAGACATAGGCAATATTTTACCTGTAAGAGGAACAGTAAAGGCTTCTGCTGCAGGAATGAAAGAAGGTTTGGGGCAGGATTTCTATTCAGACGTATCTAAATGTTCCCTGAGCACTCAGAAGCAGCTATATAGTGAGGAGGCAGAAGAACTCTTTAGAGAAGAAAGCCATACAGGTGCAGTTTCTTATTTACATGCTAAAGCTGAAATAAAAATGCCACCTTCTGGTACAAATTCTGTGTCCAGTTGCCATTATAAAAGCTCTGCACCACAATCTTCTGAAGGGTTCACTGTGTCAGCAGGTATGGAGCATCTGCATAGACAGTTTGAATTCCAAACCATTGACAAGGTTGCTGCTGAGTCAGGGTATGATTTAAGTCTAGCAAATCAAACAACACAGGTTAATATCTGCCCTGAAAAAGAAGAAGTACCTTCCACTTCAGACACAGCAATTTCTAGTGAAGGAAGAGGAAGAAATACAGGTCTATGTTTCCATCAAGCAGAGTTCAAACAAGAGATGTCAACAAGGCTGGAAGTTTTAATTACTAAACCTACCAAAGAAGTTGGAGGAACAGGCTCTCAGTCTAGCCATTTGACAACTGAGGGGGAAATGATAAATTGGCATGATGACTCCCAGAAGAAAAGCCAGCATGTTTCTGATTCTTTAGATATTTCTACCCAGAAGAGCAAAGCACTTAAAACACCAAATGAGCCTTCAGATTTAAAACATATTGCTGGCAAAATCATATATTTCTTCTTCTTTCTTCTCTTTGCTGCAACACTCTACCACTATGATTTCATGGTTTGTCTTACACTCTACCTGTTTTCCTTGTCTTGGCTATATTGGCAAGGAGGAAGAAACAAGGAATCTATCAAGAAGGAATAGCAATTTCCGAATGACAACTATGCTCAAGATCCACTGTCAATATTCTCCAGTCCCTCCAAAACATTTTCACCATTAAAGAGCTTATTCATTGTTAGTACCAAAGCAAAATTCCACTGATGCATCTTTTTAAAAAGGCTGCACATGAAGTTGAGCCTTTAAATAAGTGATTATATTATATAGGACCATTATATTTGGATCATTAAATACCACTATGAATATGAGTTCTTTAGCACGTCAGGTTGAAATGAAGTACATCTGTTGCTCCCTAGCAGGGTATGAAGAACCAATGCTTCATACCTCTTTAGTACTTAAAAGCAATACTTCCTCACATTAATTTATTTTGCTATAAAGCTTCATTTTAATTTTTTTCTAAGATTGTATGTACTACATAGCAACACAAGGAACAATATAAAAACTAGGTAATGGCATTGCAGTGGAAAATCTGCTGTTGCAATTAACCAATACTCTAAGGCATATGACATCTTTTTTTTTTGAGAACTTTGATTTCAGTTTTGACATAGAGCTCTGGTGGTACCCCTGTTTGAAAAATGTAAGGCTTTGACTTCAGTAACATCATGTAACTTTCAAGATTTAACTGCATAGCGACATAGATGTAATGTTTCTACACTGAAGAGGTTTGAGGACACAGCCACAGGCCTTGTTCCATTCACTCATGTGCACAAATGGTTTTGTGTTTTGTAAATCAGAACACTGTAACACGACTGAGAATTCCACTGATGTGTTATTCCAGTCAAAGCTGTTGAATGACATTTTTTCATCAGTGCTGCTTAAGCATATCTGCAAACTATTAAATAAATTTTTCTAAAGGAGTGCTATGACTGTGCTGAGCATATCTGAATTAGTCACACTGGTTTCTACTATGGCTTTTTACATAGAACTAATCAAACGCCAAGATTAAACACAAGGCATAGCCCTCGTGTTCAGTAAGGTGGCTTTATGTGATTTGAATGAGGCAGAAAAGCCTGGTATGTGCCCTAAGGAGAGCCTAGACTGATCCCATGCAGCAGCAATCTCATGGGGCTGGCAGGCTGTGGGCTCCACTCACCCAACATTGTGGGCCTCCCACAAAGGGGCAGGCCCAACCTTTGCCAGGAAGAAAAGGATGGACAGGTTATACTGCACTTGGTTTTCACAAGTGAGTCGTATGTTAAAAGAAGCACCAGGGCCACATAAGCTGGTTTTAGACTGTGTTTCTTTCTTCTTACCAGTCCTGTGAAGTAGCATTTCAACTGTGAAAGGCCTGGTTGCAAACTATGCCTGAAGCTACATCATAGTGAAGTTACTAACTTAAGAGTTTAGCTCTGAAATAAATCTTTTAAAGTCCATTAAAATGTTATTCACATGTTTTAAAATGTTAGGAAACTACTACAGTTGCAAGTCCAAAGCCCTGTTTAATTTATCCTCTAATTGTTTAAAACAAAATTAATAACATTCAGAGCAAAGACCCAGGTTCCTGTCTTGTTGGGTGAATGTTCTATTCATGAAATCACAACATTCAAACCCATGTCTGAATTTCCTCAGCTTTACCAAACTTGGGCCTTCCATCTAGCAGGATGTATTTTAACCACTGGACTACTATTGCCTGGAAACTTCTGGTCAACAGGGTTTGCTTAGATGGGTTCCTACTTTCTCAGCTGAGTCAAGCTGGAAGTCATCATTGCTCAAAAAACCAGATACTTTGCTATCCATTTGAGTGTCACCTGCAGCTCACAACACAGGGTATTTTACTTCTCCTGGAGCTTTGCTTCTAAAAGATACATGTAATGTCTATTTCTTAGAGAAATCTAAACCAGACATGGTCCAAATGCTTAAGCATCTGAGGTAGTTAAATAACACTAAGTGGCTAGGACACAGGCTTTATTGCAAGAAGAGCTCAGCCACCATGGCAGTGAGAAAGCCCAGTTGTGTTTTTTTATTGAATCCTGGGGGCTCCGTGGAGCGAGCAAACTTTTGCTCTTTTCCCTGGGAGCCACGACACCAGTGAGCCATGGGAACCTTGGTGTGCTGGCCCACTGTATGTAATGTGCAGTCTTATTTACTTCAACCAAAAATATTTAATTGGTTGTCAAAGATACAGCTCAGCTTATTGGGCAGCAGACAATTGGGTCAGGGATAATTGATCAACTGAGGACTTATGGGTGGAGGGAAGTTGCTGGATTGAATCCATCTCTAGAGAATATCAAAAAATGTTATGGAGAGCCCAGGAGAGTCAATATGACCTGCAAAAAAAGGATGCAGGGGATAAATAACGACCATCTATTAATACAGACATTCATTAAAAATGAATGGGCTTTTAGTGTGTGTCATATGTTTAAACCAGTTGCCAAATATCTGCCAAAAATCAGCTAGGTTACTTCAGTCTCTACAGAAAACAAGCTTCTGATAGCTGTATCCCCATGTCCCACAGGTTACACATCTGGGTCTGCCATTTTAACGCATGCAGTCATTCAGATCTGGAATTTAGGGCAAATATTTGAATATCAGAATAAACATATTTCATCTACATACAAGTGGAATATTGTTAGCATTTCTCAGATGTGGAATGGGATTTTATGCTCTATATTTAAGATATTCAGTCAGCATATCGTACCTTACGATTGCAAAACAGAACTCTAGACTGATGTGTGAACACAGGTGCCCTTAACTTATGTACTTAAAACAACAAAGCAAGTAATTTTATCATTTTTATTTATCCTTTGATAAGCTATCTTTTAAAAACCCTCCTGCTTTTGTTTGTAATATGGAAGCAACTCTTTTATAACATTGGTGAAATATTTGGCTTTTACTTATTTCAGAGCGTAAGTGATGTGTTGTGGTTTTGCAGTGATTCATATGTTGCTTCACTATTAGACATCAGTAGCATATTTCTAGTTAATGCTTTCATTTCTAGTAGTTTCTAGTTATTTCTTCAGGGTACGTGACAGAAAGAAGGTATGCTCCTAGGTGGCAGGCCCGTGGTCATGAAAGGCTCAACTCTGATACCAAATAGAAATTAAAAAGAGTAAGCTTTGCTTGCCTTTCTACAGGTATATGTCATATATACGTCTCATACCATGGAAACTATGTACCATGGCTATTATGTGAATGATACTTGTAGCCAATAAATTAATTGTCATATTGAAGCATCTGTAATCTGTTAAAGTTACTCAGGGAAGCAGGGAGAGGATTGGGAGGAAGTCCTGTATCTAGACACCTTGCTGGGAGGTAGTGAAAACAAGCTATGTCATTAATGCCCCAAATATTTGTTGTGATTAATTTCTTGCTGCTTGTGACTTTTGTCAGTGACTTTTGGCTCAACAGTACATAGGCTATGCAGTCTTCAAATGCCTATCTAATGCTGGAAACGAAGAATGAGGAAGACAGAGTATGAACTAGATCCCTAAAGGAAGGTTAATATTCTAACGGTCACTATGCTAAATGCCAGGTGCCTAGTGGTATCTACATCACTGAATAGAACACCTAAGGTCTTCAGTCATTGAAGCCATGAATGAGTACCAAAACAGACAGTGTGTTAAATGGGGAGCTGCCAAAGTTATCTAACAGGAAACCCTCATGGCAGAGTTGGGTCTTGCACTCTTACCCTATCAGAGGGTTTAGATATTTATTGTTGGGTGGCAGGGGCATTTTTTTATCAGATCAGGTTTCAACAGTCCTGCAGCCTTCTTGTGCACTGAGGTAGTTAAGCTGCTGCTTTCAGAAACAGAACGCTTAGCAGAAAACTATCCCAGAGTTTTGTGACCGGAGAAAGGAAAAATTTAACTCCTTAAAACACTGTTCCAGGCCTATACCAATGCCTCATGAACTGGGACTGCAGAATTGTTCTATGAAGATGTCAGAGAAAAAGGGTAACTGATAATTTCTGCATTCTGAGCAGGCATGAACTAGGTGAACTGAGTCATTTAACAAGTGACATATGTATGATGTGGTGGTATATGAGATGTGTGTGTGCATATGCATGTGGGTGGTACTAGGACAAGTGGGTGGAAAGGTGAGAACTACATTTCATGGGTGAATGGAGAAGAAATAATAAACCAAATGGCTAAGTGGAAACTTTCTGAACAGCCTTCTCTAGAGATGTGAAAGTTTAATAAGTTCTGAATAGATTGGACAAATAACACAAATACGTTATTGCCTATATAAAGTAGTAAAAATTAAAGCATATGCAACTTTCTTTTTGTAGCTTATCAATTACCACTTAATGGAATTATCTTACCCTTGACTTTAGTATTCAGTGACTCAAGGTTAGAGCATAGCTCAGAGCACTAGAAACAGTCTCCTCAGGATGCTGTAGCCCTGCAGGGATGGACAGCCTCCAGCTTGAACCATGAACCTGCCTTGTGCCATTTACACAGAACAGTACCCTATGACAAGAAGCTATGTGCTTCTCAGGAGAAAACAAAAGTATGTGTCAGCCTGTGGCTATTAGTGCAGAAATTTAAACCTATTGGTAAATACTCATTAATCACTTGGATGAGGGATTAGGGTGCACTGTCAGCAAGTTTGCTGATGACACAAAGCAGGGTGGTGTCGCCGACACACCTCAGCAGACTGTGCTGCCACTCAGTGAGACGTGGACAGGCTAGAGAGCTGGGCAGAGAGAAATTAAATGAGGTAAAACAAGGGTAAGTGTAGCATCTTGCATCTGGGCAAGAACAACCCCAGGGACCAGGATAGCTTGGGGTCTGACCTGTTGAGAGCAGTGTAGGATAAAGTGACCTGGTAGTACTAGTGGCCAGCAGGATGACTATGAGCCAGCAATGTGCTCTTGAGGCCAAGAGGGCCAGCAGCATCCTGGGGTGCATCAGAAGGGGAGTGGTTAGCAGATTGAGAGAGGTTCTTCTCCCTCTCTACTCTGCACTACTGAGGCCGCATCTGGAGTATTGTGTCCAGTTCTGGGCTCCTCAGTTCAAGAAGGACACAGAGCTGCTAGTGGGTGACGGAATTAGACAAAACTATGGAAAATGAGTCAGCAGTCACAGGGCACTTGGGTTGTCCCCATCACAATTTTGTGTCATAAGGGACAGAAGTCAGACATATTATATGTGCACGAGAAGCAATGGCTGATAAAATACTGTTAGTATTTGCCTAATGAAAGGACAATCTAAATACTAATGAGAACTCTTCCACACAATTTTGAAGTAATTTTAGTGTCTAATCCTTTTCTATAATGCAGTATTCTTGTAGAATTAAGTCAGAATTACTAATAAAATTTACAAAATAGAAAGAAAGGAATTGAGTCAGCTGGAAAACTCAGATTAAAATCAGCAAGCAAGCATGTGTTTGCCTTTTTCTATAGTTGGCAAGAGATTCACAAATCAGAGAATTTTTCTCTAAGGTCAGGTTGAGCTTATGATCAACTCTTCACTGTACTCTGAGACATATTGCACTCCAGGAAAGGGCACAATCTCAGACAAGCTTTTTCATTTTCTTGCTTTGTATATCAATAATAGTAAAAAAAAAAAAAGAGCAACAACAAAAAAATCAGTAATAGAAAGCCAGTTAATGAAGGCTCTCTTCTGAGGGCAAAGGCAATGTTGCTGTTAGCCTTGCAGGCAAGGTAGCCAGGGCGCTGTAAATGCAGAGCATTTAGATGGTGTGGCTGGGATGTGCTAAGGCCCACTGTGTTGGAACTCTGTTTCCATCTTTCATGTACACCCATTCATGTGATCATTATCAATCACTTAAGCCACCCATGTCCTGGAGCCACCTTTCCTCTGAAAGGCAGACACTTGCCTCTCACCTTATGCTAACATGCACAGTGAGCTGCACGTAAAATAGTGCATTCTTTCATCCAGTAGATGATACATAATTTGATATAAATAAATGTTTAAATAAGCGCTATTGCCTTGAAATTTTCAAACATAAACATTGCAAGATATACAGTACAAGAAACCCAACACTAGCAACTGCCACTGCGACCTTTCAGAGTAACTGATCTGGATTGACTCACACCTGTAGCTGTACATCATCTCTGAGTGCAGACATATCAAGTGAGAAGCAAACATGATGACTTTTCAGAAGTGTGCTCTCTGATAATGTATAAGGGCAGTAGCATGACTTACCATGCACTTTCCTTTCCTTTTAATTCTACAAAAGTGAAGAACTAACACATTCAATAAACACTGATTATAAATCAGATTAATGACACCTGTAATTCTATTTGTAATAAACCACTGCTAAACCATGTTCTATTGTGTGGACACAAAGCTACAGTTCTTGCACTTGGCATCATAATTTTAATGGGGTTGTTTGTTCTGTGGCAAATGTAAGCTACTCATACTGTTGTGGACAAGTTTTCTTCACAGGCCACAGAAGAACCCTTCAGATGCCTGCCAGCTAAGCGTGCAACCCAGAGCCCTGAATAAGGCTTACATGTTCACTGTCCAATGCAATGGAAAATGAGTTATTTCAGAATGGCTCTCAGAAAACCACTGGCTATGGACTTGTCTTGCTTTTGACCAGAAAGACATCTGGTGAGTCCCAATAAATCCAGGATTAGGCAGAAGCCATGTCCAAGTGTACCCGATGTGGAAGACATGTCAATAGACTTACCCCCAGAAAGCTTCATACTCCAGACTCCAGACAGGGCAAGACTGGGCTGCTCTACCACTCCTCTGCACATCTGTGTTTCCTTCTCCACAGTAACTGAGAGGAAGGAACATTAGGTCTCCTGAAGGGAATGACCAGGAGACTATAATTAAGGGCATGCTATGGACATTGTCTGACAATGAAAAGCCATCATGAGTCCCTGGATTATGATTTTAGCCTTATACAACTCAGCACCTAATATTGTCCAGCCTCAGTGCATGAGAAGTATTTTAGAATGTAATTTACTCTTAATTAAATTAGTAACAAAAACTTGCAGTTCCCCCTCAATAACTACCTTTTTTCTTTCTCAACAATATTTTGCCTCCCATCTGGAATCACAGCTATAGTTAAAAGAACTTTTTTTTCCAATGTGCAGTTCTTTAGTACTTAAGTATTTTTAAATGTTTTATATTCCACAAGCACGCCCATTTGAGTTGACATTATGGAGACTGCATTTGGCTTTTCCCAGTTTTACTTAGCACAAAGGCATATTTATTTAAAGATATAGCAGATACTTTACTCATACACAAATAAAACTCACAAGATTGTTTAATTTATTACAATTGCATTAGTGGTAAGCACATCATAGCACAAAGTGGATAGATGCCAGATAAGCTGGTGGTAACTGTCAAGCAGATAAAGCTCTGCTGTTGCAAGTCTAGACAGAAATAATTGCAACAGCAGAGGAGTCTAACTCCTGATCCTGCAGTATCTGTTGAATGGCTTCTCTTCTAGAGGGACAAAAACATTTCCAGTTCTAAGGATGCTGAAGATTTCAGAGAGAACCTCTCTAGCCACAATATTAAAAATTATAATCCCCCTTCAAATAATTACATTACTGTGTTCACAAGATTTTTCGTCCTATTTGCCTATTCGATTCAAAGTTGTTTATTAATTGTGCTATGATTTCTCCTTCTGGCATGAAGACACCTGTAGAAGCTATAGGGTAGACTGTCGATATGCCTAAATGGTATGCTGCAGGCAGGTGGAGGCTTAGTCAGCTCATCCTCTGGGTCAGCATGGGGCTGCTCTCCTGATGGGCAAAAAAGGTTAAGCACACTGTAAGTATGACCAGTGACCTGGCATGAACTACTCTCAACTGTTACAAGGGAATGTGACCATCAGTTGGTGCAAAATGTGGCACAATGAGCCCACATCGGCTTGGAGGGAAGGAAAAACAGCTCATGTGCTGACTGAGTAATGGTGAAGTTGGTGAGTAACTAAATGTGGAGGGGAAAGCTTACAATCATCCCAAGTCAATTAATCCACAGACTCCAATCTGTAATATATGGAATTTAGACAAATTCTTCACCTAGTTTTCTTCTGAAATATTTTTGCCTTCATATAAGTAAGTAAAATCATAAGCTTCATTGTGCTATTTTGGCATGGCATGATTACAATTTCAAGAAACTGCTGATAATTTCACACTGATACTTTAAGTATCGGCATTCTAAGTCACTTGAAGTATTAGGGGAAAGCAGTATTAGCACAGCAGGGGTAGGAAATACTGAGGGTAGCAAAGGAAATTTGGCTTATTGCTTTGCAGCAAGTGTGTAAGTTATTAATGAATGGGACAGCATTTAATTCAGAGTCTGAGCCCCTCTTGGCAATACAAGGTTCAAATATTTAAATCTAAGAAAGAACAGCTGTGTTTTTAAAGGTGTTGCCATAGCAAAAGCAATGAAAAATTGTTAAAACACCTCTTTAGTGAGGTTTTTATATCTTAATAAAGGATGAGGATAATACTTTCTTTGTTAAGAGCAATTACTATATTATTTTTGTTGTAATAGGTAAGGAGATTTCAAGGCTGGAGAGGTATAATAAGAGCGATGTGAAAGTTGCAGCTGAAGTGAGGACAAATATCTCTAACACTTGCTGACCGTTTCATCAGTAGCAAAACATTGCAGACTGATGGCAGCTGACAGAGGTCAGAGCTGAGGTATGTGGTATGTGAGTATCCTATGAGCCTACACCTCTGTCAAAAAAATGACCATCATTATAATGATCTCCTGAATACCACAGATAGTGGAACTTCAAATAACAATCCCAGCATAAGACATGGTGTCTTGTAAAAATGGGCCTACCCTTGATATCGAGGTGAATGAGCGTATGTTGTATCCTTTGATTGTCTGTTCCAGTGGTTAATTGTTCTCACTACCAAAAACAAATGTATTTTCTCCATTTGAATGTATGCTCATTTCAAACAGGTGTTTGGGTTTCATTGTGCAACTATAAAACTGTGGAGAAATCTACAAGGCACTTTAGACAAATGAAAATTGTGAAATACTTCTTTCTTCTAAAACTTAGCAATTGTATAGGATCATAGGATCATAGGATCATAGGATGTTTTAGGTTGGAAGGGACCCAAGAGATCATCGAGTCCAACCCCCCTGCCGGAGCAGGACAAAACTATCTAACACAGATCACAGAGGAACGCATCCAGGCGGGCCTTGAAAGTCCCCAGAGAAGGAGACTCCACGACCTCCCTGGGGAGTCTGTTCCAGTGCTCTGTGACCCTCACAGCAAAGAAGTTCCCCCTTGTGTTGAGGCGGAACCTCCTCTGCTGCAACTTACACCCATTGCTCCTTGTCCTATCACAGGGAGCAAGTGAAAAGAGCCTGTCCCCTCCCTCCTGGCCAGCCTTCAGGTACTTATAAACATTTATCAAATCTCCCCTAAGTCTTCTCTTCTCCAGACTAAAAAGCCCCAAGTCCCTCAGCCTCTCTTCATAAGCCATGCCCTCCTGTCCCCTAATCATCCTCGTAGCCCTCCGCTGGACCCTCTCCAGTAGATCCTTGTCCCTCCTAAACTGGGGGACCCAAAACTGAACACAGTACTCAAGATGAGGCCTCACCAGGGCAGAGTAGAGGGGGAGAAGAACTTCCCTCGATCTGCTGGACACACTCCTCCTAATACACCCCAGGATCCCATTGGCCTTCTTGGCCACCAGGGCACACTGCTGTGCCATGGTCAACCTGTTGTCCACCAGGACCCCCAGGTCCCTCTCCACAGGACTGCTCTCCAGTAGATCACCTCCCAGCCTGTACTGGTGGAGTTCGTATAATTATGATAAAGCTCGTTTTTGTCTCTCCTTTTAGCTGGCATGTAATGATTTTTGAAAGAATTTGTCACCTTGAGGCTATAATTAGGAAGTAACTTCATTAAAACATTTTTATTTTTATAAAACAAATGTAGACTTCATTTTAATTGGTAAAAGCACTTTAAGTTAGTACTTTATTCCCAGCTTCACTGTTATAAGGCCATTATTTTGCCAGTCTAAATGAGACTGCACAGAGTGTTAGATAAATCATTCTAAACAACCCCCAAAATAAAGCCAATTTCTGAGACTCACTTCTCAAAGAATAAAATAGGGAAAAAAATATAACAAGTTAAGGCCCATGTGCTTTAACAAGTAGACAGTCATGGTACAGATCTCTCTATGGCCTGTGATATCTTTTACAGAACACTTTCAATAATTCTGTGATACCTTTTCCCTACATCCATGATTCTGTGAAAACATCTCTGGCCATAGGAAAATGTGTTCTGTGAACAACTGGCAACAGCCTGTAGCACTGCATGCAGCTCCAGGAAAAGCACGAGCTGATAGGAATGCTACTTAAGGGTCAGAAGTGAGTGTGAAGATCAACCATGTGTGGTGCTGATGGTGGTGATTCAAACTAGAGCCTGCACACAGCTGGAGTAATGTGAGCCTATGTGATAGGAAATACGTCTTCCAACAGTGACATGGTGTAGTTGGGAAGGGCAGTGCTATGGCATCAGCCCATGTCTTCAATGTATTGCAGCTGTGGAGATGCTGAAGTTCAGTGTGCTGTTTGATGCCTTATGGCTTCTTTCACCAGAGCCCAGTCTTATGTCTTCAAGTATATATCCCTGCATATATTACATGAAAGGTCTATATGTATTTATATTAATCTTCTCCTACACCATTAGCAATGAGAGCTTGCAACATCTCAGAGCAGAGTAGAATTCTGTGGATGCATCAGAAACTTTGTCTCTGGATTAAACCCAGATCTGGACATACAGGACATCCAATCCCTAATGATTGTATGTATGATATATGACAAATACACTGGATTAAATATAGTTTCTACTGCTTATTTCTTTCCTGGAAGTTGCTCAAAATGTAGCAGCGAAAAAATCAGCAGAATATGAAGTAAAATTCTATTTGGCTAATTGTATTTCTTTACTTTTTTAAGCTCCCTCACCAGCTGGGAGTGCTGCAGCACAAAGTCTTCCAGCAAGTCATCAGGTCAAGACATGACTTTAAGCTGAGCAGAGGGAAAAAGTGATAGGGGAGTGCACAAGTGCAGTGTTAGGAAAGATGAAATGATTGGCTGCTCAATTGAAATAGAGTATGAGCCAGGCACCTTTCATGGGCACAGAAGCCGATTTTGGAAATATTAACTGTTACATCTCACACAAGGTGTAGTTGTGTGGTGTGGTGGTCAACAGGGTACTGTGGGTCATGACATATCACCTTCCTTCAGGTGTTTGTACAAAGCAATGAGGTGTCCCCTCAGTCTTTTCTTCTCCAGGCTGAACAGCCCCAGTTCCTGCTGCCTCTGCTCATAAGACATAAGCTAAACGATGAAATTTATGAATGTTTTGTTTAAATGTTAATTTTTCATTCATCATTAATTTTATTTCACAAAGTACTGTTGCATCATACTGTTCTCAGAGATCTGTTGTTTTAGAAGTATGACTGTGTTATTGTGAGCTATGCCTCTGAGTTACACCACAGTGAGAAAAGCAATGCTACCTTGTCAGCCCAGTAGCAGTGATGTAGCTGTAGAACAGAGTTATGTGCCATGCACCATGTGAATCTTTAACAACTGGTCAGTACTTCACCTAGATGGTCACATTAGGAATAACAGCAATGTTATATAGATATGTAGCCCCCAGATCTTTATTGCTGAAGCTTATGTAGTAGATTTGTCAGAAAGAACAAACATGGAATTTTAAATAACCAACATGATCAAGCTAGGTTGTCAGTGGAAAAATAAAGTAACTTTGCACTTCTTAAAGTGGTTATATAATTTTCTTGTGTGAATTTATTAAAATTCCACATATTCTGCATTTTAGAACAGCTTATGTACTCTTAAAAATTGCAAACCCTAAGAGTAACAAGGGAAAAAGAAATTAAGCATGGTATGTTAAAAGACACTAATTTCTAAGGTCTCATATATTATTTTCACAGTTTCTACAGCTGGCCTCAATCCTTTTTTAGTCCACCACACCAGAGAAGTGAGCTAGACAAAATGAGCAAGTGAATTCTCCATCATTCACTTCTTTATGTTATTGTGAGGATCAATAAATGCCCATTGAAAGGAACTGAGGTTAAGACACTAATTAATCCTGCCTCCTAGAGATTTCAAAATATTATTTTTCTTTTTGCTGGCATCACCTTTAAAGCATGTAAAATGCAGTTTATGGAAAGTGGGAGTAGTACAGAAAAGAACTCGATGTAAGATTAAGCAAGTATTTGTATGGGGAAAATGCAACGTTCATCAATCAGATCCTCCTATATCCAGTGGTTGGATTCCTTGTAGCACATTTCTTTCTTGGATTTTTAAAAATTAAGGACCTCATTTCCCTTTGTGCTCAGTTTTTACCCAAAGACTTTTGTTGCTTCACTGTTGTGTGGTCTAATGTAAGTGGCATTGACAACCTTTAAAAAAATGACGAACTAGTAATATAGAGAAAGGAATGTTCAATACACCAGATGGAATTCCATAAAGTTGCTCAGAACAGCTCAGAATGACTTTATTTAAGCATCCAAATATTTTATCCACTCCAGTTTTTATCTTCTGTTTGCTGTCCATTTAGTAAAGAGGGAATTAGACTCTAAGGTCCTTGAAATATCAAGACATACAGCAGTTACTGTAGATTTACATTACCTGTAACTGAAATGCTTTAACTTGTGATACATGCTGCATTCCATTTATGCTTTCCCGCCTGGACTTTCAATGCTGGGACTTGTAGGAGCAGGTGCTCCAGCTGTTTGAACAGTATTGTACAGACTAGCTTTCGGGAAGGCCTGTTTGATTTTTTTTAGTTTGGCAAACCCCTAAGAGTTAATGTTTGTTACTAGGAAACAACCTTAAAACTGGTTTGGGAAACACCATTCCCAAGAAATGCTATTCTACAAGAAATGCTATTCTACCTATCATTGAATGTATGTAGAGATAGATATCTATTTGGGAAAAAGGGTAACTACATATGCCTGAACTAATAGTCTGCAGAATATCAATAAAGCAAACCTGATTTGGTTTGTACTCATCTACTTAGGTGTGACATAAATTGCCACTTAGACCAAAGTCCACCTGGAATGCTAGAAAAGTAAATAAATTGCTATCTGCCCCCATCTTACTGTGCAAAATGATGCTCCAGCATGAGCAGAAGAAGGATGCATGTAGCTGGGGCTGTGGGGAGAAAGAAACCTCACTTTCCAGCAGCAATTTTCTCTTAAATTGTCTCTCAGCATGCATCCCAAAAATCTAATATAAGTAAGAGATTTAGTGCAATGTAACATCAGAAACTGAATGTTTTAAAATAAATGCTTAAAAGACCTTAATGAAAAATTTATTTTACTTTCCTTGAAATGGGTATTTTTAAAACCTTCAGAATTCTAGCTTCCCTAGCTAGGAGTAGCCATATTTTATGCTTTTCTGGGGAAAGTTGGTGAATTTGTACGAAAGACTAGTCAGATACCCTGCATGACTGATAGAGAAGTATGTATAGAGCTTCTTGTCTAGATAATTCATTGCAGAACCAATCTTATTCTGCAATGTTAATGGGATCCTGTACAAGACTACCACTGTATAGGAAACCACTCTTAAATCGATTAATCTCCTTTCCATCACAATCACAGGAATAGAAAACAATGGTAGATGGATTTTATGTCTATTCAGTTACATTTTGTACACAAAAAGAATACAAATATATTGTTAGTCTTGCTCTTTATTAATTACCTCACTGCCTATTGACTCAAGCTCAGGTGATATTTTTCAAAAGCATTAATAACCTTTTTGTGTCATAGGCCAGTCTTCCCCAGTCTTTTCAGGATGATGATTCCTTACTTTAAGTCAATACTAAAACCAACCTTTCAACATTTATTGTAAAGAGTAAAAAATGTTTACATCTTGTAACAGCAATGAGCTGGTTTAATCCAGAATGTTTTGAAATATTTATTCCCTCCATATCTAAAAGTCATCGTTAAATGGCATGCCTGGGGTCTCTACCCTGACTGCTTAGATCTGGGATGTGACCTACCTCTCTAAGAGGTGCCCAGCTTCCCTACCAACACAGGACACTAAGACACCATGAACACAGATCTTGGCTTAGCTGAGACTGGTAAACTAGAAAGTGCTAAACAATCTAGTGTTTTTGTTTTAGCCAGAAAACACTGGTCTTTGAAAGACTAGGTCCTATGGGGACTGATATATCAGGGAATGGTGATTTGCGGTAGTTGAGAAAAAGAGATCTCAGGTATCTTGGTAGGTTTCACATCCTGAGTTATTCTGGGACGTTGATGTGGATTCTACTGGTACTTTGAGTTCTTTCCAGAATCACTAATTTTGTGGTCAGAAACTATCACAGTGGAGTGTTGCAGTGCTGCTGCTCCAGGCAGAAGGCCACTGGCTGAGGAGGTGATGTTCAGTTCTACAGTCCTCCTCCTACTCCCAGCATCTTCTTTGGAATTGGCACATGCACACAGGGTCAGTTCTGACTGCATTGCCTTCTTTTCACATCAAGCTTCAACAGGCCTTTGATTTTTTGGAACTTCATACATTTTCTTAAACTAAGACAATCCTTTTGATGCCAATTCTCTGCAGGCACTTTGGGAAGCAAGAATATATTTTTGCTCTTGAACTCTTCTTGACGCCATTGCAGGACACTTCAGGCACCTGTCAGTCTTGTAAAAGCACAGTAACATTGATTCAACACAAAAGTCTATCACAGAAAAATATTAACTTCACATATCTGAAATGATGGGCGAGCAGTTCTGAAGATTGTATTAAAACTCAGATGAAATAGCTGCAAAGACTGCAGGCACTCTGCTGTATGTCCAAGAAGGCTGTTTGGTCCAGTTTGGCTGTTTTATTTGCTTTTTCTGGACTTGCTCTGGTTCCCACAGAACCAGAAAGCAGCTCAGTGCTCTCATTATGCATTTAACAAAACTCTGTAGGCAGGGCAAACTCCTGGTTCTAGGGAAGTTCCTGTGCCATAGAATTGTAGAATCATAGCACCATTCGGGTTGGAAAAGACCTTTGAGATCACCAAGTCAAACCTTTAACCCTACTCTACCAAGTCCATCACTAAACCAACTGTACTGGGCTCAAATTAAGTGTCCTTGCAAGGAAAGGACTATGGAGCATAGGAAAAGTTAGTGAAGCAACACAGAATCAGATCAGGGCCTATGTGACCAGAGCAAATAAACATGGTAAGAGCCAGTTTGATTCCGGGGGATTATTTGTGCATTGCTGTGGTGTTTCTAAATGTTCCAGCTCTCAAATTACCTTGCAGGTTTGCATGAGCTCTTTCTTCATGAGGCAAGTTGGGTTTGTTCACGCCATCACTGAGCCATATGCAAAGCAGTCAAAGCCTTCCAAATCTTCAAGCCAGCACTGGGAAGTCTTGCCATGCCTGCCTTGCCACCACCTGCATCTGGGGCATGGACAATTGGCAGCCAAAATCAGATTGTCATGGATACAAATATCTCAAAAATATTTATAAAACCCATAATTAGTAAGTTGTCACTTAGCTTTTATGTCCTGACTGCATGGTCTATTTGTTTCAGTCCTCTGCTTGCTAGTTTTAGGCAGCATATATAGGAGGCAGAATCTATGAGGCAGGAAACAATTTGTGTCTCTTTAGCCCTTTACCTAGGCAAATGTAGTTGCTCCCTCCTCAGGGAAGGGAGTTTCTGTGTGAAATTTTTGCTTTCATCCATTTTTTGCTGCTGAAGATTTGCCTTTGTTTACCTCCTGCTGCTTTTAGAAACTAGTAGGTGCTCCTTGTTGTGGCTACTCAAGCAGCAATATTAGAATTTGCCAGCTTCTAAAGGCCCATTTGTAATGCTGTGCTCATGGTGTGTTTAAGTAGTCTTGGATTCTGTATCAGAGGTTTCATGCGTATGCACCCAGGCATCCACATACTTCAAACATCTGCTTTAAAATGGAAATACAACACGTGTGGTGTGGCTTTGAAGGTAATTTCAGTTTTTATCAAGTGAGATGTTTAGTTTAGCACTGTAGTGCTCTCTGTATGGGAAACATAATATGGCACCATGTAGAACAAATTCAGATATGGTGAAAAACTATATCAGCATGCCCAAGATAAGAAGGAGTACAGTTTCATGTGCAGTATTTACACTCAGATTTATTTTCTGCCTGTGAAATAACAATGGGTCATAAGACCCATAAAATAAGTCACAGTTCTCTCATGATTGTTGTCTTTTGTACAGAAACACCACCTAAAGTTCATGGTATAACATTACATTATAATGATGGTTTTACATGAAAGTTGTCCTGTGTCGGACTGATATCTCTTATTGAATTTCTTGCTCACTGCCACTAGCCTGCTGAAGAATATAGTACAGAAAATTGTATGCTACAGAAAACTGCTTGTCTGTAACCAGTTTGCTACTGCAATGTGTACAATTCCAGCAGTTTGTGTAGTTAGCACATCACAGAATACCACATTATGGAACACATCAGCCAAGCTGGAGTTTGCATTAAGTCTCTAGGGGATATTAGAAAAGGAAAATAAAAGTACATGTATGGAGTTTGTGTTTGGTAAGGTTCTTCACACGAGCTGATTGAAGCATGTGAAAGTAAAGGTAGAAAAAAATCTCTATTGAAATATGTGAGTTATCTTTAAGGATCTTTGTCTTAATTAGTCTAGTAGAGGCTTTCACTACATCCAAATGGCCTGAAGAACATTTAAAGTCATACAGCAACAAAATTAGAAGCTGAACCATAAAATACATGTGAGCTGAAACAGTAATATACCTGAATAGAAGAGACGTAAAATTCACCATAAAGTATGACTATCCCAGTTCCAAGGAAAGACTCTGAAGTGGTGATTTCATTATTGAATTATGTGAATTTCCACACAAGGGAGGAAGTCATGTGTAATGGTTACTCGTTACATACTCTATTTATTTGTAACTTACAAAAAGGTTTTGTCCCAAATTAGGTTGGCACTATTAAAAATCCGACTGCTTTATTTGCATGAATTCTTTTCATTAAAATGAAATTTCTTCAATGCAAAAGTAAGAAAACAAGTCAACAACAAAAATATTTGAATCCCAAACTCTTGTCATGTTTAACAGATAAACAACAGTTCCTGTGATTTCATAAGGGCAAAAGGAACATAGTTCCATAATGCCTCTTCAAGCTTTTACAGCATAAGGGCTTCAACTACAAAGATAGGTATTTATAGCAGTAAGACCAGGGTGTGGATATACATTATATATGGGCAAGACTGAAAAATCCAACCTACCCTACTAGAAAGATTTTTCCAAATTAAATTTACTAAGAAAGTAAATTTAATAATTTACTTTATTTTTATTTTGCAACTGAAGAATAAGACAAAGATACTGACATTCCTGGGAAGACTTGGAGATTGTGAAAACATCTCTCAGCTATTCTTAAACTCTTTTGTATAAAGGGCTGCTAAATATCAATAACACAAATGTTGAATTCACAGATAACAAGATGTTGTGAGATACTCTCACCTGGATGACATCTACACTGTGAAGTTTCTGTCCCTAGGTGGTTTAGTGTGAATATTTACAAACAAAAAGGGTAACATCTATCTAACTAACTAACTATCTATCTATCTATCTATCTATCTATCTATGTATGCATTCATCTATTGTATTCTATTTGATATTTTCACTCCATGGTGTTTTTGTGCCATTACAAGGGCTAAATTAAACTAGTCAAATGTGGAAACTCATACTCTTTTAATAGAATAAAAATGTATCATCAAGAGCTGAACTAGCATTTTTGTACAATTCTGAACAATAGCCTGGTCAAGAAACAGGGAGATTGGTTTCAGAAGCAGACAGTTTTGCACACTGCTGATGTTTCATGTTTTGATGTTCTAAGAATGTCTTTAAAAAATCAGGATACTTTTTTAACATATGCTTGGCCAATCTTTCTCTGAATACATTTTTTCTTTTACTAATAATATCAGTAAAATTAATATTTTCAAATATTTTTCACTGCATTCATATTTTGTTTTCCTTCAGTGTGAGTTATAACAAACTCTACAGTGCTTTGAGAATGTTTAAACTTGAAATACAGGCAAACCTTTCCTAATAAATCTCACATTATGCCCTCAGCAGACAGGATACATTTTGGATTAGCTTGCTCTACTCCTAATGGAGGGAAATGCTTTCTCTGTGTAGTCCCACTTCTCACATATCTGTCTTAAAAATAACAGCAATAAAGATGTGAAATGCCAGTAATACTCATTAGGCCAGACCTGGAGCGATTCAAACTGTGGATTAAATTTCTAGATATTGAAAATCAATCTAAAATTCTGACACTAAGTAACACTCACAATAGCATCATAATATTTGTATCCAAAATGTCCCAAATAGCAGAACTGTTATGATTCACCTGATGGATAAGACATAAGCCTTGATGGTCAGTGACACACAGGTAACTCAGCTGCTTGCTTTAGGGGATGTATCTGGCTGCTTACATTTTACATTTTGCACGAATAGAAAACAAAAATCTTGATGGAGAAATTAATTTCTAAGTTAAAACAAACAAAAAACAAAAGAAGAGGACAATGCACCTGCTTTCTGCACGAGGCTTTACATGAACAATCTGTACATTTCTTTAATTTTAGTGACATTTTCTGCAATATATCCTGTACTACAGGGAAAGGAACAGCCTTTTTCAAGTATAATCGATACTGTACCAACCCGGTTCAAAGACAAGTCAAACTAACAATACTTTGAGATGGCTGGCACATTATGCGTTCTGGAAATTCTAATTTTATGTAAATTTGGGAAATATATGCATGTGCCAGAGTTGCTCTTTGTTCATGTACTGTTTTAGCATGTCTAAGTAGGAGAGGCTGCCATACAACATGGGTTGCAAAACAGCAGATGGAGGTGATTTCGTCTCTGAGGAACTCTAATTTCCTCTGAAAAAGTACTCAGGTTTGTTATTTTATTATTATGGGGAAATATGTATTTTAAAATATATTAACAATTAGTGTTTGTCTAGTTGGAAAATATTGCAGAATACCTTTAAGAACTATTTCTCTGTGTGGACACTAATTCCTCCGTAGCAGTCCACTGTGAAAATGGATTAAGCTAAACTGGAAAAAACCCAAAGTCTTAGTGGTAAAGAGCATCTACACTGTGACTTAGAGCATGGCAGTTATTGTGCTTGAAATTCATACCCTGACATATTTTGTTATAACTTCCCCATACAGACAGACCCACATTTTATTACCTTCAAATGGAGTTATGAATTGCTACTATTTCTTTCTGCATTTGCTGATAAAATTCTACACTGAAGACTGAAACTTTGCAGTCAGAGGTTGAATAGCACATCCCTGAAATACTCTTTTCCTGCAGATTTAGAAAATAAATACATCTACAATGGTTTCCTCTTTGTTCTGCTACTGTTCTGGTATGTCAGATTAGAGCTAGATGCCACACAGCAGGAACAGAAAATTCTGTCTCAAAGAGACATGAGTTTTAGAGTCACTTTATTCCCTGTCAAGACCAGAGTATCCAAGTAAAGGGACACAGATTTAATAATGTTGTAATCAGGATATTTTAAGCATCTCAAGGTTTTGTGTTTGTGTTGTCAGATTATTTGCTGAAGTTTCATACCCAAGCAGTAGTATATGTGTGTGTGTGTGGTAGAAATAATACATTCAACAGAAAAGTCATTATTTGTTTGTATTCAGCTTGGATCTTCTGAACATAAAATTAGGTAGCAAGAATCTTTTGCATTTCTTTGAAAAAAAATCTGGTTCCACAGGAAAAACAAATGCTGAAACACTGCTCAAGATGCAATCACAAAATTCTCCACAGTGATGAACCTTTAGTGATTATCAGGATAGCATGAGTCTGCAAAGTTCTCCCACTAAGCATTTATCAGACTTCCAAGTTTGAATCCACGTATTCACTTGAATGTTGTTTAGTGGAATTTGCTCAGGGAAGCCTTTTAGAATTGTTCTCTTTTTTTGGCCTCTGTCTTATACCTAGGCCTAGAATGTCTACAAGACACATCATCTGTGTTGGTCAGAACAGACCTTTAGATCATCAAGTCCTACTGTGGCCCCAGCACTGCCAGGTCACAACTGAATCATGTCCCTCAGCACTACATCCAGATGTCTTAAATACCACCGGAGATGGTGACTCTACCACTGGCCTGGGCAGCCTACTCCAGTGTTAGATAACCATTTGGTGAAGAAACTTATCCTGACATCCAGCTTGCACGCATTTCCTTTGGCCCTGTCCCTTTCCACCAGGGAGAAGATGCTTTCCCCCTCCTCACTCCCTCTTCCTTTCAGGTAGTTGTACAGAGCAATAAGCCTGTACTAAGCCCCCCCTGAGCCTCCTTCTCTCCCGATTAAACAACTCTCGTTCACTCAACCTTTCTCATAGGACTCATACACTAGACCCTTCACTAACTTTGTTGCCCTTCTCTGGACAATCTCCATCATCTCAAAGTCCTTCTTGTAATGAGGGGCCCTAAAAATAAACACAATATTAGAGGTATGTCCTCACTAGTGGTGAGAGAGACAGATACTCAGCTTGCAGGCTGGGATATGGAAGTTTCTTCATTTTTAGTTTTCATTGGAAAGGATTCTATTTCATCCTATCCATCACTCCTTATAAATCATATCACAAATTTGAAATCAGAAGCTTGTTGTTGTTGGCATTTGATCCTAATGTCAAAATGCCTTTGCTGCTTTACCTATGAAGTAGACAATCTATATTGGATGGCCTTGAAATACTAATTTTGTTTAGACTGATCTTTTTCATGCAGTGTATTCTTGGTTTAGAAGCACAGATAAACCAAATACTGCTAACATTCACTAGCCCACCTTCTCAGCCAGGAAGGATTAGCTATTGAATTACTATGGAGAGAAACTGAATAGCCTGATTGCCTTTTTACTGTCCTGCAAAGAAAGAGGAGCAGAAGCTTGACTTGTTCAGAGGCAGCTCCAACAATATCTGTCTGCCCTGTAAGGAAAAACACCATGTATTCCATGACTATTTCACTAACTACATCTTGTATGACACATATAATGCTAATTTTATATAGTCAGTATATTTTCACATTTTCCCAGTCAAGATGGTCCTGGGTGCAGTCTTGAGTCTAAACCTGGTAAGTTTACCAGTGTGTAACTTCACTCTGCAGCTTTGCATAACTAAATATTTTCAACACGTTCAGTGGAACAGTACTTCACATTAATGCAAGAACATGCATGATCCAAACAGGCCCTGGAGAGCATGACATCTGACTTCCTGGAACATTCAGATTATATAAAAATAAAGGATACATCTTAGAGCACAGATGCAAGCTAAGAAGCTAGTATATTGATATGATTGAAATTACATAAATATATGTAATGTCCCCACCTTAATAAAATATTTCATTTTACTCAAATTAAGAATAAATATTTCCATAGTGGAACAGTGAATATAAAATAAGTACAATGTTATCTCACCACTTATGCCTATTTGCATCTCTCATTAGTCATACATTCCTTTTTTCCTCTGCATTTCCTTTTGTCAAATACATTATAGCATTTACTTCTTTCAGGCAACTTATACAGCTCACCTCTTTCCTCTTATTCTACTTATGAAGGGTGTATCTTTTCCTGCCAGAACTCGATGCTGTTTTGTCTTGATAATTTAGCTTTTGTAGCCATATCCAGCCTCAAAATTGACATAAACACTGAATGTCCTATTGATGCAGTAAAAGGTACCTTTCTTTTTTTAGTGTTCGCATTTAAAATTGGAGTGTGTATTAGGGTTCAGCTGAGGTTTTAAGCTGTGTTTTTACATGTATAAACTCAGATTTTGAGATGGATGTGTAAGACTTTTTGCACCCAGCACCAACACATGCTGTATTCAATCTTTGATTGTCTTCTTAGATGAAAATTGCAAAGAGGGGATGACATCAGTGTGTGGGTGTAATTGTATAATTAGACATGTGCTGCTGTATTTTAGCACATACTGTCCCCTGCTGGGAATAACTTATCACTGGTAAAAGTAATCACTAAGTACAGGTGTATGTTCATCCTTCCACCTACCATTCAAAAAGATAGGTTGGTAAGATCTCCTTTGACTTTCCCTTTCAGACAAAGCTATTGGCCTCTCTCACCCTTCCCTTGGCTAAGGGTAAAAAGAATGTAACCATAAAATCATAGAATAGTTTAGGTTGGAAGGGACATCAGACATTATCTAGTTCCAACCCTCCTGTCATGGGCAAGGGCACCTTCCACTAGACCAGACTGCTCAAATCGCCATTCAGCCTGGCCTTAAACACTTCCAGGGAGAAATCATCCACAACTTATCTGGGCAACATTTGCCAGTGTCTCACCATCATCACAGTGAGGAATTTCTTCCTAAAATCTAATCTAAATCTGCTCTTTTTTAGTTTGAAACCATTTTTTCTTGTCCTATCACTAGGTGCCATTATAAAAATTCCCTCTCCAGCTTTCCTGTAGCTCCATTTGTTGATTATTTCACGGTGTGAGATGAGATTGCTGTACACAGGATGCTGTTGAGACACTACAGAGGCCCCCACAGGAGACAATCGTTTGATCTTTGCTTGGGATGGGCTGCCATGTACCCCTCATGGGCATGTCTTATGTCCAGATTGATTGTCCTAGGGAAAATCTTATCAAGGTATCAGTGATTGCCTGCTGCCTGACATAATGTGAGCTTTAGAACTGGTTATTTTTTTTCCAGGTGTCAAATAGAAAGAATACTTTCTGCAGTAGTATCCAGTTTTATTGTGGAAATGAGAGAACATCTGCAATCCCATTCTTTACTTTTTCCCAGAGGTCAATATCTTTCTTCCCCACTACAATGCAGAGAAACAGCTGATCAGTGGTCTGGGACATGAGGACAGCTTGGCTGCCATGGCCTGGAGTCTGACAAACATGATAGGGCTTCTGGCCTCATCGTGACTCCATGCCCATCCTTGCTGTCACACATCTCTGGGTCACTATAACTTCCTGGCTGATGATCTCCAAAGTTATTTCAGTGCCCACACTACAAGCAACTGCACATGAATGCTGTTCCTATGTCAGCAGCAGGATTGGTGTCATTAAAAAAGAGCTGACTCTGGTGTGAGTCAGAGGCTTTTGCTTGTTTAGAAGATACAGTGTTTTCTTTCTAATTTATCTGGCTATTCAGTCTAAAATAGATTTTGGGAGCAGTTTTGCTAGACTTTATAGATTTGATTACATTCTTCTTTTCCTTTTTAAAAGTTGGCCTGTTAGCTCTGTGCATGTGAGGTAGTTTTGCCATTTGATCTACCTGACAGTGACAGGGATAGAAGCTTCAGTGTCTGAAACCTCATACATCCTTCATTTTCTCTGTTGAAGACTGAATTTCTGGGTTTCATGTCCATTTTCTATAAAATTTAGCAATGCATCAAACACATTGGCCATCTGGTGAAGGTCTTAACAAAATGATGTATATCTTGGCAATTATGCAGCCTGTTTGTGACTTTCAGAAACCAAAACCAATTTTTGTTAGCTGTGTTTTATGTTGATGTCCCTCTGTTAATTACCATTTTGCTTTATCTCTCTCAGCAGCTGTTTGACTTCCCTTTTAGAGGGCAGACTGTATCACAGACATGATGTGTTACCAAATATTTGTTTTTCTTGGAACTTCAGAACTGAGTGTTCTGGAAAGAAAATTTTTCATTGCGAACCACTGCTCGGAATCTTCAACGCATTGTGTAGATATATTAATAAAGCTATAAGTAGGAATCCACAGCATTATTTGTTCCCTTGTTTAAAGATATAGCAACGAACAGGAAATCCAAATTATCCATTGCACATAGTGATTGAGTTACAGTGTCAGCCATGGCACACACTGGCACCTTATATGAACTTTATGTGAGTCCATTATTAGAGTATGCACACGTTTGATTTTTGTACGTTAGTAACTTTAATAATATAAATGGGAATTTTGGAGAAAAAAATAGTCAGAGCAAGTTTAATCTCTGCGGCTTTATAATTTTGGTGTGTTTATTCTTTGTCCTTAATGTCTCATCTCTAACATTTCTCTATACCTTTCCTTTTGAAATTATTAGTTTCCTGTTAAAACAGAAGCAAGATAATAAAAATACAAAGAAAGTGAAAACAGGAAAAGTTCAAATTAGGTGCCACGTGTGGAAACTCGGTGCTTTCTAAGACCCTGTCCATATGGTAAATCAATGTATTAGACCAAGTTCTATTTAAAACCCATTGACATTGTTTAACTAGAATCCCTTTAAGAATTTTTCCTTCCTCCAAAATATTTAGGACTTATACAAAGGATTTCAGCATCCATCAGATGCACGGGAGAAACTTGAAACATACATAACCATTTAACTGGGCTGACAGCTCCACTCCTGCATCTGTCCTTAACTTACTGACTCTTAGCCATCTCACCTTTTGTCATCTTTGAGATAGAAATGCTGCTTATCAAACTAACAATCTAAGCTTATGTTCACAAAGAAAGAAGACCTTGTGGAACACAGGGCATATCCATGTGCAATGTGAGACCAGACTAAATTGCTGCTTCTGCTCCAAGCTGCTACTATGGGATTGGATTCTGGTTGGAAGCTGTACAGCTATGCGGAGGTGACAATCTCCATGCTAATGTGCTGTGCAGGCTTCTTTTTGTTCTGTGTTCTCTTAGAGTTGGTGTATGCTAGGACAAAGGGCGAAACATCACTGTAAAAAATCCTTAAGGTGTCTTCCTGGAAAATAGGAGATGTGAATTCAGGTTTCTTTATCACCTGAGGATGATCTGGAGCCTGAGATGACTCACTGGTCAATGTAAAGTATACCCATATCTCTGAAGCATAAACCTAAGCCCCTGGATTCCTATTCTCTGTCTTGTTTGGGCATGAGTTTTCTTCTAACAGAATTGGGTAGTTAAAGGTCTAAACCTCATGATGAGTTTTACACATAACTGTTCTACATTACTGCAACCTACGAACATGATCTCTGACTTTCATTCTCTGTAGAATGGAGCCTAATGTGCAATACAGATCTACTCCAGAGTCCTCAGATGCCTACAAAATGGTTAACAGCGCTGGAGTTTTGAAGCTGTAGACTTGAATCTAGAGTATAAAACTTGAATTGACCACAATTGACCACACGTTCTCTTCTGGTAATGACAAGCTGAAATAACTAATTTTTTACCCTCAGGCAAAAAGGTTTCAGGGAAAGTTTGCTGTAGTTTTGGTTAAGAGAGAAAAATGGCATTTTTTCCTTCATAAACAAAACATAATTCTGATTCATTAGTTTTAATTTGTATCTAGCAGAAATAATATACTTAATATACTTCACTGAACTTGAGAGTCCAAAGAGTTAAAGGATGTGCTCTTTTACATCTCTTCTGAACCTACAGTTTTTTGAAGAAAAACTGCTAAAATAAAATAATAGAAAAAATCTGTTACCTTTGCAGTAGTGTTTTATTTTGGTCTGGAGAGCATGAGAAATGAGGAGCCAGCTGTAGGAGAGGTATCATGCTAGCATCACTTTCTTGTTTCACCGAAAATAAGATTTTCATCAAATTTTATATTTACATTTCCACTGCAACACCTCTATAATGCAAAGTTATCCTAAACAATAGCATTGCTAGCTGTCTGTTTTCCTAAACATTGTACTGGTTACTACAATGGCATCTATGTAAATAGATATGCTAATGGGTGGTTTAAATAAAGATTTAAAGCATTTTAAAATACTTAAATGAAATTTTAAAACAATAAATTTATATAATATTAAGTAAGTTTCAAAACATTTTGAACATTTAAATTCACTATGTGAACGATGCCCAGCCATTTTGATAAGATAATCATTCTGATATTGAAACAGTACATGCTGTATGTTTGTCCCTCGCTCTTAATACAATGCCAAGCAGTGGTGGCAACCTTAGGCCATGCATTACACTAGTTTACTTGATGATATTTGAAAACTGTTGAGATTGTTGAAAAATACTCTTCACTTTGCTCTCAGGTTCACAATTATTTTAGCTATTTGTAACAGAAATAAATCATGGTATTTGAATCAGCTTATTATATTTAAGTACAGGACAATGATTCACCGAAGTATTGAACAGCTCTTCCAGTAACTGGAGGGTTTTTGTTGGTTTGGGTAAGAGTTCATCTGAATTATACAAACCTGTTTGTTATGCATGTTAGGACAGAAACTATGAAGTATGGTATTCCTTGGGGTGGTTTACCACTTTTGTGTCTTTTCATAACCCAACAGAAAAGATACCATCTTATGTGATCTGGCTGGTTAAAAAGCAGCAATATTACCTGCCCTAATAAAGATTTCAGCCTACATTTGTTTCATGGGTGAATAGTTATTTTGAGTCAATCTTTTTAGTCAGGTCTTAAACACAATACATACAGAAGTGTCACTGAATTAACATGAATGTTTATATAGCAGAAAAATAATGTATTTGTGTACATGGAAATATGAGACCTTGTAAGGATGCAAACATGCCAGATGTCCAAGATTCCAGATGACCAATTCTAGAGTCTTGATTAAGCTGAATAAACTGGCAGTGAAATCCCCTAGTTTTAGGCTTGTACTAAGCTGTCTGACTTAGGTCCTACAGCAGGCAGTCATACAGTGCTACTTTGCTTGGTGAGCTGAATAATTATTTATATCTTGGTGAACATTAGTATCACTCCTTATTTAACTTTACACAGGCTGTCAAGTTAGCAGTTCCTGAAGAGATCTGCTGGGCAATGTTGTTCTACATGGTGGGTCAGGGACCAGTTGCCCTTTTCTCGTTCTGTAGGGATGGCTAGAAAGTGCTGGAACAATGGTTTTACACCACATTGATTTTATAATCTCTAAT
>VZRI01008475.1:93130-105388 GCA_013397515.1 Upupa epops | reverse complement strand
TGGATGATCTTTTGAAGTCCCTTCCAATCACTAATGATTCTATGATTCTATAATACTTAATCCTGTTTTAAGATTTTGTTCCATCTTGAAAACCCACGAAAACAGAAAACCTCTCCCTGCTGTCAAACCTGACCAAACACCTGACTCATCACGTTACTCTATCTGTAATTCTCTCAAATGTCTGACTCTTGAGGCCTTCTGCTAGTCCTGTTTTTTGATTCTGTTATAGCTTGAAATTTGAGTGCATTACTTGACCTGAGGCATTGGGAAACTGCTGTGGCAAAATGTTTCTGAACCCTCCTTGTTTTGTTTCTGTTTCAGCCCATTATCACATTAGTTAAATTAATTGGTTAATTTCATTTTCAGGGTTTTAAACCTTGATAGGTTTTCTTATGCATCTCAACCATTTCTCATTACAGCAGTAGTCAACAGCATCCCTTCCTCTGTGTGTGATGTCAGATAAACATACACAGCTTGTGTTTTGTATTTGGAAACAATAAATTCTTAGTCTAACCACCTCAACTATAAAGGGAGCTCATGATTTCCTACCATTTTTCCAAAGAGAAGTTGCTAATAGCCTCAGAAGTTTTCAACCAAGCCTGCAAATAAAAATATGTGTGTTTTCTCTTTATAAAATGTACATAGAAGAGAAATCTCGGGACCTCAAAGGGTTTGGTCATGTCTAATTTAATATTATCCTAGTTGATTTTGTTAAGAGTTCCTATGAGTTGAGGTATTTGAGCCAGCAATCTTGAACACAATTAGCACAACGTGGAGTATGCCAGGAAGGCAAAACTAGAAGTGAGATTGCCTCATGGCTGTGTGAAGACAGGTAAAGTACCCTGTGTAAATACTGTCTCTCTCAGTGAAAAGAGGAAATGATACTTATTTTATGAAGTGCCTTGAAGTCCTTAGATAAAAGCTCTATATAAAGGAGAGCCTTGAATATCTTGAAAGTTCTGAATAGATCGGTTTCTACCTCCATTTAAGTGCTGTTCAAATCTTCAAATATGGTATTTCCTTGCCTATAGCGAGCAATTCAATTCAACCTGCTCAGGGCATCCCTGAAGCACACAGACCACACTAAGGTCTTCAAAAGAGTGCCCCCAACTTGAGATGTATGTCTAACCTGTTAGAAAATTTAAAAAATATGCAAAACAGGCTTATTCTCCTGTTCTTTAAAATCATAATCTAATGAGGAGAAGCAAGCCTTAGCTCCTTTTTCTACCTCAAGCAAATCAGATACACTTTTTCCTACCTTTTAGGCAAATGCAAACTTTCAGATTATCAAAGCCCTTTCCAGGGACACTCAGTTCATTTTATATTTAAATTTTAAATTAAGTAGGTTGGCTCTAGGTCTGGATGTCTCTGTGGATCTAGCATTAGTGATTCAACTAAACCTACCTGAAAAACTTATGTCACAGCAAGGAACGTGTCACTCTTCTCTAATATTCCTACCAGCAATATAAAAGCAGGTAAGTAGATGGATCTGTGGCTCTTGGATGCAAATTAAATGAACCAACAATATGCCTAATCATATCCATATATCTCATACTGAACTCATAAGAAAGAGACTGCAAACCAAAAAGTGCAGTCAAGTCCTTTGATTTGACATTCTGAGTTGCAAAGCAGAATATTGGTTTCATACAGATTTTCTATGTAGGTATCTTTCTTACTTTAGATTTTTCTTCACAAGACAGCTGCTAGTCACCAATTTGTCAGTGATATGTTAGTGCACTTATTGTTTTCCTACTTTGTCCTTTATTAAAATGTTTTACCTAAGCTACAGATGTGTGTGTCACCTTATTTCCAAATTACAACGTTAATAAGTAAAAATTGAAGATTTGATATCTTTAAAAATATGGTGCAAATTTAAAAATGCCATGACACTTAGCAAAACAATTACAAAACATAAATGTTAGCTAGTGAAAACATGTATTAAATGAATATATATGTTCCATAAGTATTCTGAATACTTAAGTAGTAAGTAACGTGTAATTATCTTAACAGACTATTTCATTAGAAGATGGTAAGGATGTCTTTTAAAGTGAAGGATGACTTTTGTAAGTAAAGCATGTCAGAGAGAAGTGAAATGTTATTTCTCTGTTTTCATTTTAGAAGTGTCTGTTTCTCAGTTCTCGTTCCTTTATTTAACTACATTAAGCAGGGGTTTTCTCTGCCATTGGGAACAAAATTCCTGTAAAATCTGTGGCAGCTATCTCCAAACCATTCCCATTAAACAAAGAAATATTTTACTGAATTTGGAAGACACTTTCCCCCGTAAGATCAGTAACACTGAAACACATACAAGCAAACAACTCTTTTTTTTTTCCCAAAAAATGATAAAACATATGGATTTAATTTTTTTTAGACACTGAAATTGGTTGCCCAGCTTTAAACTTGGAATATATTTCAGCCAAGACAGCCAATATTTGGCTGCCCAATCTTTGGTTTGGCAATCATTTGGGACTGGCCTTTATTGCAAGGAAATAAATGATAGCTCTCAATACTGATTTTGACTTTGAGTCACTTCTCCATGTATCTAGACACAGCCAGAACTGTATCTATTCTCCACTTACAAGATAAAGTAAATACAACACATATCTTCTCAGGAGTCCTGAAATTGTGTTTGTCAAGATTTAGGTACATGACCATGTGTTAACAGAGCAGTAGGTTTCTGATCAGTGTTTCTGTGGTTAGTATGATATATATATATATATATGATATCATGGCTGGTTGGCCATTAGAGAAACAGGCCCATGGGCATGCTCACAGAAGTTTTACAAACATCTTGTCCTTCACCATGCCTGTGGAAGCTGATAACTAAACGTTCCTTGCCTTTCCATTGAAACCTGCCCATCTCACTTAGGATCACTTGCTTAAGTGAGGAAGGGTTTAGCTTTGCACAACTATCCAGAAATTCTTATCCATGATAAACGTTCCTCTGTCCAGACACTACATGCAGCAGACTGGTATATCCAATACTGTATATAGACTGCAAAGAATATTCTGCCAGTGTTTCAAAGACTGACTCTCCTAAAAGGCATTTTGACACTGTGCATGACTCAGGTAGCAATACTACAGAAATTTACCATGCACTCACCAAAGGAACCAGAAATATTGTGAATCAAAGGGTTTCAGATTAACATTTTATATTTCGATTCAGTATTTAGAGTTTTTAATTTTCTGACTGATATTTAATAAACAAGGAAGCTTTCACACACACACCTCGTACCTATATTTTAACAAGCCCGCTCTGTTAAATCCAAACCTATCTGTTTGTTTCTTTAAACACTCTGTGACAGCAAAACTGTTAAGACAGAACCTGCAGCTGCTTCTTGGCTCTTTTTAGTGCTCTGCATTGGTCTCACATTTTCTCTTGTTTTCCCCATTGGCAAATCTAAGCTAGACCCCTCCTCTAAAGTGACTCAAGCTTTCTGGCAGTTTTAGCCAGTGTGTCATTTCAGGGCTGAGTCCATCTCTGGATTTTGGTCTCTGATATTCTGTGGCTTTAATGGAATTCCTCTAAAGAAGTTTCCTTTGGGCTTTCTAGTCTAGGTTTACAGTAGTATTTACAAAGAATACAGAAAACGGATGAGGAAAAAAAGAGGACCTATTCACTGCCATATGTTTAAAAAGGAAAGGAGAATTTGTCCATGCATTCCCCAATTTTCACACCCACAGCTTTCAGTTTCATGGCAATCTTAGTCCATTTCATGCTGGAGATGTGTCAAACTGAGAGCAGAGGGAAAAGGAAGGATTGCCTAGTGAGTAGAGGTTAGCAATATTATTATATACCTAAAATAAAATCCTTCTCATTTTTAGAGATCAAAGTCAACCCAGGAAATATAATTTTTCATGTTTTCCTCCACATTTACTCAAAGCAGCCTCCTGGATTTGAGGGTCAGTGAAATAACTGGGGGAGAACTGTCCAAACCTAATTAATTCATTTTCTAGTAATGCTAGTAGGAAAAACCTTGGAGATCACTCCTTTGCTGCAGAAGAGGTGGAGCTCAGCTGCTCATGCTTGTTAACAACTGAAATGAAGCAAATAATTTCCATGAGCAATCCCTCGGGGAAAAAGTTGCCTGTTGGGTCTGTTTGTGAATTGTCTGAACAGATCATGCAAATCTTGGATTTTTCCGTTCCTCTTGAATATTTGGTTCTTTCCTCATGGAGTAAATCCTGGTGTAGGACCATTCACAGTCTACTGCACATTTTTGAAATAAGCACTGTGTGTTGTTTTGGTCATCTGCACAAGTAACATTGTACTGTTTAATCATTGCTCAGCTACAGGTCAGATAGAAAATTCCAGAAGTTGCAACTAGCAGTGCAATTTTGAAGCTGACCATTGAATTAGCAGAGCTCTTCACTCCAAAGCCTGCACTTTATAAATATGCATGGAAGTAAAAGCTGTATACTTGAATGTTCCTGGAAAGGAAATAGCAGGTTGGTGAGATAAAGTCCCAGTCAGCAGCAAAAAATGTGCTGCCATTATGTTCTGCTGTGTTGCCAAAACACACTTTTCTAGCAAGGGAAGTTAAGCAAGATCTTGACCTGTACAAAACAGAAGGAAGCTAAAATATCCACAGATGCTGCCATGGACATAGCATGTGACTGAGAGAAAAGTGGTTACTCTGCCCAGAACCACTTTCCCTAATTTTCTTAACATCTCCTGATGGAGCTATTCACAAAGTTCAGAAGAGCTCATATAACACAGTACCATACAGGTTTATATATCTATAATATTTTTTTCACTTGCCTTGTGGTTCATGATGAGGCCCCAATCTTATGAACACTTTCATGCTCACTCACCTTGGCAGTGCAGCATTTCTAATCACTTCACTGATGCACCTATGCTCTGTTATGCTGAACAACATTAGCATTTCCATTTCTGACATGTTCCATTCAGTTCCAGACCACTGGTGTGGTGGCGTGACTTCTTTTGTTTCACTGGTTTATTACTCACATCCCTTGCAATCTCACTGTAGCATTTTAAGCAAAGCTACCTCTTCTTCTTTTGTCAGCCATTTACTTTGCTTTGCTTCCTTTTCTTAGATGTCAGGAAGATCTCTGCATCCTACACTACTCTTTCTGTCTTTGTAATGCCATCTGTGTTCTCTCCATGGCCTCTCCACTAATCTTCACTTATAATATAATTCATAAATAATCCTTAGCATTTGCATATCCTTTTACAAATATTAATTAATTAATGCTCATGTACTTGTAGAAAGCAAGCACGCTGTCCTCACTTGACAGATGGAGAAGCAACAGCTGAGAGGGTTCTGCCTCCTCTCTGATGGTACCCAGCACAATGGGTCTCTTGCAATATTTGGTTCACAGGTATTACTGTAACAAAGAGTATCAGTAGCAATGTAAAGAGATGTAGTCGGAGCAGAAATCAGAATCAGATTGCAAAAGAGGTACCCCTACTCTTGGATTTGATTCTTATTCCAATATGGTATCTAATCCAGAAAAGGGCTCTCCTAATGCTGGTATGAAGGTACTTCCATATTGTCCATCTCTGAAGCAGCTGTGTGCCTCCCAGATGTTTCAAAGGAGGGAACTGTCTTTCAGAGCAGGGAAGGAAAATACTACAGCAGTTTGATTTTCAAGGAAGAAGTCCACTCTGTCTGCACTCCACTGAATAATAATTATAAAAAAAAAAGAGCCTTGGTAAACCTTTAGCTTTAAATTTTGGGTTTTTTACTTTCTAAGACCTAGCTAGTATGACAGGAAGGCCTGGGAATTTCCTTTGGAAAAGGATTGTCATGGTTACATTTATCACATTTAGTGTCCAAAATCAGGAAGATGTTTTATCAGGTTTCCTGAACCCCCAAGGCCCTCTGTATTTGCAAGAGTACATGTCTAAATATTGGACATTACTGAATCTATTTGACCAAGTTACTACCAGTAGCACAGCAGCTGCTGTACTGTTTTCTAACCTAACATGTATTTACCAGCCATATTATCAGATTTGTACAGCGGTTGTTGTTGCCAAAAGCAGATGAGAGATAAATTCTAACACTGTGACCCTTTGCAGTGAGGAAACCTACATTTTATTCAGGTGTCTCTCCATGCAACGTAAGGGAAAGGATCTCAATTCATCCAGAAATTCATACACAAAAATGAGCATAGATTTAGTGTTACAAACAATTCAGATACCACTGTAAAAGTGAGCCACTGCAGAGAAAGAGAAAATTGTAAAAACAATGTTTGGAATAAATTTTTTTAAGATCATAGAAAAGAATACATAACACAAGACAGCTTCTCTCCCGTCAGCGCTCTGGGGAAAGTTGTGGCAAAGCAAAGCAAAGCAAGAGCGGGCAGCTGGAGCAGCAGGGATGTTATTGCAGTTTGGGAAGAATATTTTGCAAAAGGAACGGTCACCAATTTTAACTAGAGAGAGTGAAAAAGTCGCACGGATGACTTTTATTTTTGCTCCGCCGGAGCTTTCCCATCCCTTCCAAGAGCTTCAGCTCGAGGGGACACGGTTGCCAAATACCAGGTGCCATCTAGCGGCTAACGGATAAACTGTCGCTGCGCAACCGGACTCACAGGAAGGAAAACTCGCTCTGGGCAAGAGTGACCATTATACCAAAGCCAAGGAATCTTTAGCATCTCAGAGAAATCCCTGTATAGAGATATCTAGCTCCAAGTCGCCATTTTTGTTTCACCCCAGCCATATGATCTACCATAGGCTTATTCTTGATCCAGTGATACACTTCAACCACATGGATTATTATACTCTGAAGGATATTAAAATTTACTGCTAAAGAAAAAGCATATGAGTATTCACACCATTGTTATTATTATCCTTTAGTCATGTTGGGAGTAGAGATTTTGGGTTTAAAAAAAACCCACCTCCAAGTTGCAGGATACAATTTCCAATGTATGTGTCCTAATCACCACAATATTGCCTCCCTTTCCTCAGTTGCCCTGCTGGATCTGACTCATGGCTTCTTTGCTGGACACTGGCCCACCATCAGTTTGTTTTGAATCTGTGATTTAAGTGCTGATAACTCAGAGATGGCATTCATTCTGTCCCTCTGCCTAGTATATCTCCTTCTGCTTAGCTCCAGGGCACGTCCAGCACAGGTTATTTCAGACTGCCCTTCTGTGCCACTGCTCTCCATGCTCTCCATTCTCTCTGAAAGGAACCTATTTATGAATTCTTTTATCTATTCTGGGGTTATTTAGGAGCTGCTGCAATGCCCACCATGTAGTGGGTGCCCAGCTTCTCTTTCAGCTCTTACCTGGAGTCAAATTCTTTACAGAAGTCTAGGTGAACAAGGGTGCTCATGCCCTTTCTGTCCAAGCTTCACCAAGAGCTCAGGCATAGTGCATGATGAAATATCTACATGGATTACAGGTCAAAGCATATTGTGCCTAGCTGCATAGAAGAAACTTATCAACAGTTTGCTTCTACTGGTGTGTAGATGTGTTTGAAGAATTTCATAGCCATCTTTATCAATCAGGACGATGATATGATCACAATATCACAGTACCACAGTAATGATGAGACTAGAAAAGACCTTAAAGATCATCCAGTCCAACCTGAAACCAGCCAAGTAACCCTAAGCATCTGACATCTAGATCATGCCACTCAGCACTTCATCCAGCCTAACCTTAAACACCTCCAGAGAGGGTGACCCAACCCCCTCCGTGGGCAGCCCGTTCCAAAACCGGATCACTCTTTCAGTAAAAAACCTTTTCCTAATGTCAGGTCTAAATGATGAGAGAGTAATAGACAAACAAACTTTTCCATTACAAACAACTGCGATCTTTGTACTCAAGTAACCTATGATTGCAAACAGACTATGTATGATCTAGCTGCTCAGATCAATATATTGACTTCCCTGGGGTTTCATCTACGCCGTGTTGATGTTGATTATCTGTAGCATGGTATTTGGTTGTTTCTCACCTAGGTTAACAAATCTACCAGAAGGCTGTTGGGGGGATCTTGGTACTTCAGCAGGGAATTTGAGTACCCCAGTATCTCTTTACATTGTGCACTGAAGACTTAGGTTTACACTTTTTTCTAAGACCATTTCTTTTAACATTCCTGAGTGCAGCTTTCTGTCCCTGAAGATAAGGAGACATTGTGTTGCTTAACATACTCCCCAGTGACTGACAGAACAAAATGTACAGTATGTAAAATGAAAAAAAATATACATCAATTAACCTCCTTCTTTCAAAACAGAGGAGAAAGAAGTATTAATGAATCTTTAGTGTTCCATATTCCATATTATTCCACTTAATAGATTTACCTTATTATTTTTTGCTAGTACCTTTAAGTTTCTACTTCAGCTAATCTCTAAAGTTCTCATTTGTTTCTTGCCTATTTTCCTTTGTACTAAAATCTGTTTTATTTATTAAATTGCAAGTTTCATGACAGAGTTTTCAACCTTCTTATGAACTATACAGGGTGGTACTTCCAATTCTTTTGCTGGGAAAGGAAATACAGAGTCTTCTAAGAATATGCAGCCATACCAGAAGAATCAATATTTATTTTCTAAAACTCAAAACTGTGTGGCAGGAATGTAGGCCATAAGCCAGCTGAAACCACCTTCAGTCAAAACATGAACTGAGTATATGGGTTATTTATGGGGGAGGATTAACATTTGGGTGTTTGGGGGACTCTCTTGAGAGATTCCTCTCTGACATTTAAATTCTTGGTAAGCTGCATAAATGCATACATAACAACTACCTATGTCCTATTGACCAGTGGTGTTTCCCAAATAACTGGTTGATCTCTTTAGTTTATTTCCACCAGCTAGAGTGACACCACAGACAGCTGCACATATGTTAAATACTTTCCTCATATTACTTTTCCATGTGAGCCACTGCTGCAATTGCCATAGGGATATTACTCTCTCCATAATGGGTAGGGCGCTTGCCCACAAAATGTCAAGTGGGGAGAAAGCAGCCTGCAAAGCTGCAACTGTTAAGTTGTGCTCTCCCTTATGGAAGCATTTGAAAACTTCTCACATGTGGAATCTGGTATGTGCCATAATTATCCAAGTCGGAAACAGCAAAGCAGGAGAAAGTACTACCTAAAACATCTGTGAACGAAGAAAAACAGAATGAGCATTAATCTTTTTCTCTGAAATTAGATTGAATTATGGCATAAAAGGCTGACTGCAAACAAGTGTAATTTGTAACTTTACTCACATGAAAAATCATTGCTTCCTGTTAGACAACTCATAGTTACTTGTTTAATTCTTGTCCTTCTCATCTATTTTCTCAGTTTAGACAGCATGATACTTTTGACTTTGCCAGTAGTTCTTTGACAGAAAAGATCAGAACCAGACTTAAAACTCCTATTTGTGGCAAGGCTCTGAAGAATTCAATGTATACAAGATTGACTGTTTCTTTGCATACAAGAATGCCATATACTGTATACAAGATAAGAATACTGTACATTGTATGTGTACAGAAGGCTGTATACATGAAAGATAATAGATATATTAGAGATGAGACAAGCTACAGACAAACAGACAAATAAGTTATTGTATAGACTCACATATACTGGCAACCCCACAAGAGTGAATGTTAATAAAAACTGTGGCTAAATATTTGTACAATTACAAACATCTTCATGATATCAAACATCTTACCATCTGTCACTGATATCAGATGAAATTCATATCACAGAAAGCAGATCACCACTAAATTCTATGTTTTGCTGGTGCACCTACTGACAGATGGTATTTTTACTCTCCTACGCATGAACACAGGTCAGTTTCACTGTAATCATGGACAGTGTAAATTGCTCATAAAAAGGCCCAGAATGTGTAGCTGCATCTATGAGGATGCTTAGGTGCTAAAAGTGCAATCTTATTGGACTGGAGGTTACAAAGGTTGTGCTAGAGGCAGGATGAGATGATGTGAAAGTGAAAACATCTCTCACTGTTGGCCATGAAGCAAAGACTTGGTATAATGCAGATATGGAAATGGTATAAAAGACAGCAAAAATATGAAAAAAAGCACATGCTCCAAGGGAAAACTGTTGGTGTTGACACTGTTCACCTTGTCATGGGCAGGTCAGACTTTAATTCTTGTCCTGAGTGTTACTCATCAAACTATTAGGGCCATCCTAGTATGCAGTAGACTTGACCAAGTATTTGCCACAGAACTAAGTCTGTGATTACTCTTCCAAATGCTAAGACCTCTTCCCTGTATTCCTGCTGGTGGTGAGGTTCTTCAGGACTTGACACTTGCTGAACTCAAATGCATCTCTGATAACAACGGCAGAATCAGCAAAGGCTGCACTCATCAGCCACAGGAACCAGTAACTAATCCAAACAACTGCCTGGTGCATCTTTTTCCCAGAGCTTTATTCTTGAAGATGTATTTTCTCAAAAAAATCTAAAGCACCACAATGACTCCAGTGGCTGTCTCTTCTGTGATTTTAGAGCGTGCTGGATTATGTCCAGCAGGAGATGTTTTCACTTTTTTTTCTACATTGCAATTGCCCTGGCACTTTAAGTGTATTCATTTAATTAAACATTCATGTGCTTTATTCCACAAGTGTCACTAGGTATTTTGTAAGTATAAGATAAAAGACAAGTGATCTGAAATAGTCTAGCAGTAGGATGTGTTCCTAGTGACTTAAATGTCTGAGGCCTTAGTGATAAAATTATACAAACACATAAAGGAATAAATAATTAAGTAAACATAAAAGAAAGCACTTAAAGAGGATGTTGGTGAAGGAGGCAAATGAAGGAAGAGCACTTTGAAAAGAGCAGTCTGCTCTCTAGATAATGATTATTAGTGCATATGTCACTAAAGGATATGTAGTTTAAATATTTTCATGTAGCCTTTACTCTTCACTCTCTATTTTTCTGCTTTTTGTATCAAATACTTCTCTGCCAACTTGAGTGATCTTTTCTTAGAAATCTAGTACAAGGTGGCCCTCAGATTGTCCTCTTTAGCCACTGCAACAGGCACCTTCAGAAAATGGCTTATCCCACTCTGCATATGAAGATGCACATGAGATATTTTGGGGCATCCTTGTAATTGCCTATTGCTTTGTGTCTAAACAGAAGGAATTACTTACAAAAACTAAAGCTTCTGTGAAGCAATACACAAGTCTTTCACGCCTATTCCTATTGTTACCTAGAACTCATCTATCCTTGTATCATTGGCATCTAAACATGTAATTTTTCCTTCCTATTTGAAATCTATGAGGGTTTATTTCTTTTTGATTTAACTTGAAGGTTTTGATGCAGTAGACAATTTCCAGTGAAATGTTTTGATTCTTTGAAATCATAATTTAATGACAGCAAATTATTTTTGCTGTCAAATTTCTAACTGACCAACAATCTCAGCTTCATTCTGTCTTACAGAATGTACACAGATTAGGACCAGAGGTGCTTAGCTACATTCTTTAATTCAAGATCTGTTTTGGTTAAGTCAACAAAGTTTAAAAAGAAAGGATTCTAAATCAGACAATATTTTGGACACCAACAGTCATCTTCATTTCCCATCTTAGAAATAAGCAAGTCATAGTTAGTCAAGTTTGGGTTGTCATGGGCTTTTTTTTTAGTTGATGATCAATACAAAGAATTACCTTTAAAAAATCACAAGTTGTTTCTAGAAACTATATAGAGCTGAGAGCCGTAAAGAGGTGTTGTAGCAAGTGCTCTGCTAGAAGGGCACATCCCGCTCTCCTTAGTAGTTGAAGCTCCTCATTGCGCTTCATGTGGGATGCACAGCTCATGTGAGTGACCACAGCATGATGCAGGGCAGCGAGCTGATCAAAGGTGAGTTATTTGGTTTAATAGCACAATTTTAGCTGGATCAGCCAGCTGGGATTCTTCACAGGCCTTTTCTTCTCCTGCAGGAGCTGGGGAAACAGCAGCTGCTCCTGGCCTAGTAGAACAGGAGGAGAATCCCTTGGGAGGCAGCCCTTTACAAGAAGGGGGTCCAGGAGAGCTGGGTATACTTCAGGAATGTATTACTGAAGGCACAAAACCAGGCCATCCCTGTGTGCCGCAAGATGAGTCATTGGGGAAAAAGACCAGCCTGGATGAGTAAGGAAATTTTGAAAGAACTAAGTGAGAAAAAGAGGATGTACCACCTCTGGAAAAAGGGTGAGGTCACTTGAGTCACGTATTTGAGGAATTGACAGGTTGTGTAGGAGGAAAATTAGGGAGGCTAAAGCCCAACTCGAACTCAGGCTGCCCACCACTGTTAAGGATAATAGGAAGAGCTTTTACAAATATAGCAATGGAAAAGAGAGGGGTAGTAATA
>VZRI01008475.1:65074-93040 GCA_013397515.1 Upupa epops | reverse complement strand
TGCCCATGGAGGTGGTAAATTTGCTGTCTCTGGAGGTGTTCAAGGTTAGTCTGGATGAAGTGCTGAGTGGCATGATCTAGATGTCAGATGTTAGGTTACTTGGTTGGTTTTAGGTTGGACTGGATGATCTTTAAGGTCTTTTCCAGCCTCATCATTACTTGTGCTACTTTGATACTGTGACAGATCCTCATAGAGCAACTGGCCACTAATATATGCCTGCAGCAGGGCTCCCATCCCTGAATATTCATGCAGATACTTCTGCAACTTCACTGCCATTGTCCATGAAAATAAAAGACTCTTCCAGAAGAATGACTGTTAGTATAATTCTAAATGTTTGCAGCATCTTTTGTCTTTAATCTATCACAGTTCAATGGCACAGTTTCTTACAGTTTCTCAAAGTAACAGCAGTGATTGCAGCTGGGATGAGTATTTATTATTAATACTGCATTTACTATCCCACTAAATTCTTTGAGACAATGAACCGTTAAGTAGTATGAGGCTGACTGAAGTGCCTTCACCATTTAGGGGTTAGCAACTAAATGGCATTATATAATTTGAGTCAATTTCTGTCCATGATTCTGGGGAGTGAACTCATCAGGGTTACTCATTGTTAAAGGAGTGCCTCAGGGTTTAGTACTTAGACTTTATTATTTTTTCCTTTAGCTATTCAAAACCTTGGTTGGTTTGTAGGAAATGTTAATTATCCTTTCTGCGTTGATATCCCACTGCTGTTTTATAAGCAGAGCTTTGCTTGTACAACTTCAAAAGAAATCTTCAAACTCAATATTACCAAGTTTGAATATTATCTAATTAACCTCCCAGTCTGTCATGCCTTGTTGGTTATCATGAAATAATCACAGCCCCTCAGGTGTTGAAGCTCTAGATGCAGCTAAGTGCCTCTAATTCCCTAAGGGGGTGATTAACTCATGATAACAATGCTCCCTTGAGTTGTTTTATTGCTTTTATAAAAAGACTTTATTGTGGTGGAAATGTTTATTTTTATGCAAGAGGAAGACAAAGCTGACAGTTGAGGCTGGGGAACGGCTGAAACTGTTACTTCTGAGTCCTGATGCAAACTACATTTGCTCATATCTGATACTCCTTGGACAATCACAATATTCTGGCTAGTAATTAAGCTCCTGCTGAATTTACAGTGTGGAGAGCGAAAATAAATACTTCTGGTTCTGCCAGAGGTGAGCAATTAAAACAAAACAAGACATGGAAAACAAAAGGTTTCTTCTGCTGCAGGGACCATAACCTCCAGAGTCTGGAGTACTTCAATGCCCTGAAAATGACTGAATTGATTCCTGTGCATTGCATCCTAACAAAAAGTCCCTGGGCTTAGTAACAGAAAATGGAAAGATCATGGCACTCAGTTTATACCTTGACATTTCTTGCAAAACCACTAAGCATTAAAAGTATGAACATTTCAATCAATAGGTTAATTGGCCTATCTGACCATAAATTTGACAGCTTAGTATATCCATACTTTCACTACCCTACTGCCTTTAGGTCTCTGTCTCCTCTTTTCCCACAGAAGGCATACAGCAGAAGATTGTTTTTGTGGTATCTCCCTATACAGAGCCCTGTAGGAAATGCTCTGTCTTCCCAACAAGTTGTCCAGTCGATTTTCATGTAAACAAAATTACTCTAGTCCAAAGATATGTGTGTGGGACTTGCCTAATGACAATTAGTGGTTGATTCCTTGTGGAATTTTCATGCTTGTTGCAAAATTGGTTCATTAATGATGAAAAGAGAAAAAGAATCCTTACTTGACTAAGCAAGAGTTGAAAAAATATGTGGGTTTCTTCCTAGTATTGAGTGACCATCGACAAAAATAAGCCAATTTGCACAAGAAACATACTGTGAAGAATTGTTTGCCTGAGCTAATAATATAAAGTTTTGTTGAGAGTGGCTAATGTGGGCAGAATTCTAGGTGTCACTGAGATGATTTCTACATTTAAAGCTAAATTTTATGATATTTTTCCTATTTTTTTTAAAGAAGGAGTGCTTGTGAAGATTTCTAAACCTTAGGTTATGCTTATTGACATACACATTCATCACTGGCATACACTCTCTGCCTCGTCATATAATTTTGTTTCAGATAATTCTTTTTTCTTTTCTGGTAGTGATAGAACTCTAATATCTACCTTTCCTCTCAAAAAAGTATGTTGAAAACCAGTCACACTACTGTGCTAAATTTAGAAAAAGCTCAGCATAAACAGTGATTGAGTCTTGAATTTATTCAAAATCACTCGGTCATAGCCTCTCAACTAGCATCCTTAACATCATCATATCTGACAAGTAAAATATATTCAGGAACCCTCAAAATTCACTTTTTTCAGAGACAATGCAAGAAGCTTCAGAGTTAGTGACCATGTTTTTAGCAGTGTCATGTCATATGTGGCTTTGCATATTTACATGCAATGCTGAATAAAACAAACTACAGATCAACCATCCTTCTCCAAGTCCTAGAAATCTTTCTTGCTCACTTTAGATATAAAGACAATAATCAATATTTGCCATTTAAGAGCCAAAAGTTTTGAAACTTTACTGTTGTCTTTGACACCAACATGTAACACACAAGGGAGAGCAAGCACCTAAGGACCATTGTCTGCAGAGCAAACTGCAGTTGAATTATATAACAAGTAATGATGAGACTAGAAAAGACCTTAAAGATCATCCAGTCCAACCTAAAACCAACTAAGTGAACCTAACATCTAACATCTAGATCATGCCACTCAGCACTTCATCCAGACTATCACTGAACACCTCCAGAGACTGCAACTTTACCACCTCCGTGGGCAGCCTGTTCCAAAATTGGATCACTCTTTCAGTGAAAAACCTTTTCCTAATGTCAAGTCTAAACCTTCCCCGATGGAGCTTAAGACTGTGACCCCTTGTTCTGTCTCTAGTGTGCAGGATGAAAAGACCGACCCCCTCGCCTGACTATACCCACCTTTTATGTAATTATAGACAGCGATCAGATATAGATATAAGATATATGTATGTAAAGGCAAGAAGGTCCGCATGATGGCTAGAGTCTTGAAGCACCTGTCCAAATGTCCATAATCTCAGGTCCAGAATAAGAAAATTGGTCATATGATTCAGTATTCTATTATTTTTTAAATTAATCTTAAATTTTATTATCATAGCTGGCGAAAATAAGCTGAGTTTAACATATCAGTTTGGTTGCACACTGGCTCCTTATTTTAATCATTTCTGTGGCAACTTGATTTGTCTTAACAAAAATCTGTTTTTGTCTGAACCAGACCATGTTAGATAATCTGGCCATATTGTGACTGTGGTTTTGGTGTTGTTCAGACAAGAAACCTTGTGTGCTATAAATATTGGATCAAAGCATTAAAAATGTCTTAGGGTGTTAGTAGAAAAGGTAACTCTGAAGAAACTCATACACAGTAAGTAAGCACATTTTGTTTCCTAGGTAACTGCTTTTGGTGATAACGGTCTAAGACTGTGGCTGCACATGGGAAGCCATTTGCAGCGTATGTACAATCTTTAGTGATGAATGATACTGACTGCTTTGGAGAATCATTCTTTGGCATATCATCTCTTAACTACAACGTTACCAGTTATATATAACACTTCCTTTTCTGAGCACTCTTGTAACTCATGTATTGAGGATGATGATTATGAAAATGTTTCTCAGTCACAATGAAATGGAAAAGTTGGTGATCAGGCTGTTTGGGAGCCAAAGCTCTGGATGCTGCTCACTACTGTTGGATGACGCCTTTATCATGGCACAAGCAACCCCACCTGGAAAAAAACGGAGGAACTGGTCATCAGTTTCTGCAATTGTTTTATTTGGTAATCTATAAGTATGTCCTGCCTAATCTGTGCTAGAGCTTCACATTAGTCATTTAACCCATGAGTTCTCTTTTCTCATAAAAGAAGAAATGAAATATTAATTTGAAAAGGAGCATCATATCATAAAATTAATGAAAAAACAAGTAGGTCTAATAAACTGTAATGTAAAATTCTATGACATTTTGTAATGTAAAATTCTATTACGTTTTACCATGAAGTTCTCATAGCAATTTAAATTTTCCTTAAAAGCTCATTTTCTTTTCCAAACAACCCACATAAGTTACTTTTCATGCCCTATTGGCAATGAGAATTGAAGATTTCTTTTAACAATAGTTATTATCCTATCACTTCAGTTCTGTGTGCTTTGCAAAAGTTGTTTCTGTGTGTTTGTGTATGTTTGCATCCATATTTGTGCTTCTCTACAAGAATAGTAACATGATTAACACTAAAACAATATGCAGGCATTTTTATAATGGTCACTGTTATGAAAATGTATTATCTTCATGAATGTTAATGAAACAGTGCTTTCCAGACTGTGTGAAAAGTTGCTAAGAGGTGTAAAGCAATTATTATGACAAAAAACCACGAGTTTTCAAGAGCCACTTCTCATGTAAATAGTGCAGGTGAAAAAGCAGAATGAAGAAGTCCTTAGGGAAAAAATTAATTGTAATAAGCTTCTGCATGTGCTCAAAGACTCTATAAATTGAGGCTCTGAGTATAATGTGTAAAACATCTAGAAATCTGACTTCAAATAGGTATCATAAACAAGTTTCTTGCCAGTCAAATCTAAACAAATCTAAATTTCTTCTGCTGAGAACTTCATGCTGGAGATAACTCAGGCATAGGTCCCTGAAACACTCCTCTCTCAGAGGCACATGCTTCTTCCCTGGGCTACACAGCTGCTCACAGCAATTACTTTGCTGCTTTGCTTTGATTTCATGATTGCTGCCACGTTTCCTGGGGTGGTCTACATTATCTGTGCACTTTTTGCCATGGTTTGCCTGTAGGAAATGAGGGTTCAAGTAAATACAGATCCTTGGTAAAATAAATTCATTAAATTAGATAGCAAATAAAAAGGAAAGTAAACGCATTTCTAGAATCACTGAAACTCTTCCTCCTTAGCAAGCTATAGCTTCTTGTTTTCAGGCCTGTCACTGTGTGACACCAGCAAAATTTTATTAAGAGTGCAACAGTTATTGAGTATGAATTTATCAGGAGCTCACTGGTACAACTGTCATGCATCTGTCAAGCAAACATGTCCTGTTCTGCTGATGCCTGAAGTGCCCATGTACAGGCGGCGGCTGTGAAGAAGCTGTGAGGCATTGAAGCTCAGTCCCTTGTGCACAGGTTGGGTCTGACTGGAGATTTTGTGGATGTAATATGTATATTCACTCTGAAAATGTATATTCCTCTGTACACTGTTGGATAGTGGCAGAGAGATGGGTTTTCTGGTTAACTTCTAGCCATCTGAGATCTTGGTAAGCTCTTTATACCGTGGAAGCATTTCAAAGCCTACTGTCTCATAACAACAAAGCAGGCAACTCCTTCATTTTCTTCAGGTGCACAGGAGCAAGGAGGTGTAGAAAAGACAGTTTGGAAATACCTAGGAAAACTTCCACTGTGGTCATCAACATAGATTATTCAATTAGAGGAAGATAGTCAGAGAATAAGAGGTCATAAGCAAAACACAAATCGAATAGAGGCAAAAAAAGTATGATTACAGATGCACATAAAAGACAGCAATGGAGGTGCTCTGTGCAAGTGTAAATCCAAACCTCCACTGGGAATATGTCTTTACAGTTTTTGAAAATTATATTGTCCAGTTACCGTCGTCAACATACTGAGAACGGAAGGCCTCTCCTATTACCTGCAAAAACCCTGCTTGCACAACATCAGTTATTCTCTACCTAGCCTACCAAGAAGAAATATTCTCTGGAGTCTACTGTCTCCCAGATGCTTGTCCCCTTCACCAATTGTTAAGAAAAGTGGGGCTGACAAAGTTTTGAAGTGAACTGTAGCATACTCCCGAACAGTGAAGAAAAGCCATACTATTGCTTCTGATGTGGAAAATCAGTAGTTGAAAATGTCTGTGTCATGTATCCAGCATTTTTTCTTAAAGTTTGACCATGCAGGTGTCAAGATAGAAGGAATGGCATTGCAGAATATATTTTCAATACCTAAAAGGAAAGGAGGTGGTTTTGCTCTTTATGTGTGAGACCAACTGAAGTGCACTGTGTTTTTTTCCAGGGGCAGGGTTAGAGTTAGAACAGGTTGAAAGTTTGTGGGCGAGAATTACAGGACATGTGAAAGGGGGTGCTACTACTGTGATATTGTGTCAACTGAGGAGGGCCTCTAGAACACACTCCTTGGTACTTATGGGTGACTTTAATCACCCTGATATTTATTGGAAAGCCCACACAGCTAGGCATATTCAGTCCAAAAGGGTTTTGCAGTGCCTTGATGGTTAACTTCTTGATACAGGTTGTAGAGGAACCAACAAGATGGTATACGCTGCTGGACTTTGTATTAACGAGCAAAGGAAGACTGATTTGGGACATTACTGAGAGAAATAGTCTTACTGATAGTGATCATGACATGGTGTAGTTGAGCATTCTGCAAGGTAAAGTAAGATTATAACCCTTGACTTTCACAGAGCTGATTTTCTACTTTTCAGGGACTTACTTCTAGGAATCCCATGGGCTAAAATGCTGGAGGGAAAAGAAGCTCAAGAGAGTTTGTTAATTTTTCAATATTAATTCCTTGAAGCCCCCCCAAAATGTATTCATTGCAGAATTCCCAGGGGTCTGTGTATGTCTCGATTTGTTTAATATCTTTATTAATGACCTTGATGATGGGATAGTGTCTCCTCAGCTAGTTTGCTGATTGCATTAAGCTGTGTGGTCTGGCCATTACACTTGATAGATGTGCAGCCATTCAGGAAGACTTGGACAGATTTGAGGGATGGGCTAAGAGGAATTTAATGAGGTTTAATAAGTGCAGAGTCCTTCACCTGAGAAGGAGTAATGCAATGCATCAGTACAGGTTGGGAGATGATCCACTGGAGGGCGCTTCCATGGAGAGAGATCTTGGAGTTCTTGTAGACATTAAGTTCTCCATGGAACAGCAAAGTGCTCTTGTGGCCAAGAATGCCAATAGAATCCTGGGATGGATCAAGAAGAGTGTGTCCAGTAGATCAAGGGATGTTCTTTTCCATCTCTACACTAGTGAGGCCACATATGGAATATTGTGTCCATTTCTGGGCTCCCTGGTTCAAGAGGGATAGAGACTTCAACGGAGGGCCACAAGGATTATTAAATTACTGGAGCCCTTGCCTTATGAGGAGAGATTGGAGATCTGGGATTGTTCAGCTTGGAGAGAAGGTTACAAAGGGACTAAATCACTGTGTATACACACACACATGAAGACTGAGTATCACAGAAGAAAGCTATAATCTCTTTTCACTTGAGCCCTGTGATAGGACAAAGGACAATGAGTGTAAGTTGGAGCACAAGAAGTTCTATCTCAATATGAGAAAAAATTTCTTTACAGTAAGGGTGACTGAGCACTGGAATGGGCTGCCCAGAGACATTGTGGAGTCTACTTCTCTGGAGAATTTTAAGACCCATCTTGATGCATTTCTGTGTAACCTGTCTTAGGTTTTATGATCCTGCTTGAGCAGAGGGGTGGGACTAGTTGACCCCTGGAGGTCCCTTTCAACCCCTAATGATCTGTGTATCTTCATCAATTTTAATTAGTTCTGGAAAAGTCCTCTGCCTGGAGTCCAGAGGTCCTTGAAGCCAGCTGATCAAGTACATCCAGTATATCACTAACATTTCCAGCCTCTAGTTGTATTGTTTGAATGCCACTCATATCATTACTGTATTTTCTGGTGAGTGTCTTGCTGCCAAGTTCAATAATGATGACAATTTTTCTCTGTATTTAATTTTCACTTTCTAGCTGCACTTTTGCTCTTCTCATTAATTCATTTTCTTTAGCTTTTCTCCCACTTTTATCTACCCTATCTTTATGTGTGACTAATTTTAATTATTGTGGCATTCCCAAATGTGAAACTAATGGGAGGCTTGATAGTGCTTTGGCTTGGTGCCCAAAAGGGCTGTGCTCTCATAGACCACTTGTGTATTTCCCAATAAGACAACAGAGCATCAGCAGTGTTGTGAACCAAACCCATCTGAAGAATGCAATAAACTAGAGAGCAAGCAGAGTGCAAAAGTTTTGTCTATGCTGTATATGATTAAGGTAGCTCAGATTAAGTAGGCCAAACTTGTGGCTCTGCTCAGCCATATCTTCACATGTCCATCATCTTACTATACTCTTAGCTGCCATGTACCATAAGATGTTGGATCTTTACAGGAAGACTCTTAGCCTTCTGTTTCCTATGTCTTCAAACAGCTGTGTGACTGTGTTTGCAAAGATGAACCAGTTCACACAGCAGTGATAGCTTGTTGGCATGTGATGGCTTGGATAGGCAGGTTGTCTACACTGCCACCTGGGGAAATGGGAAATAAAATCACCTCACGATAAAAAGATCTCTGAGTAGCATCTAAACCTAAAAACATTTTTATTTATCTTAGTGTATTTTTCAGGCATTTCAATAGCTACTTCACATGAAGAGCAGGAAATGGCTCTGAATGGCAATGTCTTCAGAGAAAACTGGGAAAGAAATTTGAACCTCACCTACATACAAGCAGTAATTGAAAGCATGAGAACTAAAACATGACACTGGTGTGTCATGCTAGTCTGTCATTGCCACTGCTAGTCTATTATAAAAAGAAATAACTCATGGCCATTGTAAGCCTGCATCAAATATGATATATTCCTGAACTGAAATAAACTCTTTATAACTCTTTGCTGCTGATTAATCTCTGGGCAGCAGCACTGGCTGATGATTTCTGTGACACTCTCATCTTCTCATGTATGAGTGACAATTTTCTTAGAAAAGGTTTCAGTGCAGTTATTTTCTGGTCAAGTTGCTCACCAACATTACTACATACATTCATCTCCTCAGGGCAAATCTTTTAATGGCCAAATCAGAAAAATAATTGTGCATAGAGTTAGAAACCTAAAGCCAAAATGAAAGCCTATGTCCTTGTCTATATACTTTAGTCTGATCAATAACCTGCGAGGTATCAAAATCATAAGGCAGCAGTAGTTTCTGCAGAATTTCCTGTGTGCTTGCTGTTCTATGTCTGACCACAGCCAGCTGCAAGTCAGTGTAGTACAGTCCAACATTGCTTTCATACCTGGCACAGGAATGATTACCCATTCACTGTATCTTCGAAACATGATATATTACATATTGTTAGATCAATCAATCCTAATGAATTTGACTCTGTAAAAGTTCCTTCTTGAAGTGCCCTTCCCAAAAAGGACAGTTGTTTCTGTATGCGTTTGCCATTTGTGAAATGTGCACTCAGTCTAAAGGGATGTGAACCTCCATTTCCCAAGACACTTTCATAACTACTGGACTGTCAGCTATCTTTAGGGGAAATATCAGAACAGTCTTCTCCATCCTTAGTGTCAACTTCTAATGTTCTTGTACCCTTAGTTTCTGAACAACCAAGTCACATGTACATGAAGTCATATTTTCTCTGGCTTAGAGAATATATAGCTAGTCTGTGCAGACAATCAAAATGTTCTGCTGGCCTCAGTCATAGCTTGCTAAATATGTTATTCCTTAGGACATGATATGAATTTACATTATGAATGCCTGGGTTAAAATAAATTAGCAGAAGAACAATAGTGTCTCTATTGTTTCCTGCAGTATTTTGGAAGAGAGACTTAATTTCCAAGGACTTAGCTGTCTAGAATAAGATTCAGAAAAGTGCATTTTGAAGGAAATGGCATCTCTCATCAATTGTACTTGGTACATGATGCACACTCTGAAACACTGTCCCCATCCTTCAGCATTCCCCTGGCGGATTAAGTGAAGTTGGTGCAATTGACCTGTGATATCCTTCAAAACAAGCTCGTATCCGAGAAAATGCTGGATCATATAGTCAAAATTTCCATGCAAATTCATACAATAGTGCATCCATTTCTAGATGCATTAAAAACCACTCATGAGAAAAGTGGATCGAATGTGATAACATTAAGATAGAGTGCATCTATTTGAGGTATCAAAAGCTGTGCTCTACAGTATGTGTAAATTCTCTTTATAAATAGCTGGCAAATCTTTATTCTTATCACAAGATAAAAAAAGACAAATTTCTGTGTAAATTGAATTATGTGGTTGAAACAGGATAAATCCAAAAGCTTCATTTAGAATGAACCTTAAAATGTCTACTGTGTAGGCAATCTATACATGCAAAGGAACTGGTAAAATCTGACAGAAAAAAATCATACTGTAATTTATTAGTACTCAGTTCTCTACTCTTATGAAACAAGATGTTCAAGGATTTGAGTCATGGAATGAACCTGAGTTTGAATTTGCTGTATTGTACAACTGCAGAATTCCATCCTTCCTTAGTAACTTTGTCCTCAAAATAGAACCAGTCCTGCTCATTGAGTGCATTCTCAAGTTTGAATGTTTGTGTTGGAAATGTTAAAAAGGAAATGGTAAGTACTAGATTAAAATTATTAAAAATTAATTGAAAAGAATAAGGGGAAAATGGGCATGACTTTCTGGGTTGGTTCAGAAGACATCATTTGTACATATCCCTAGTTTCTTCTTGAGAAGAAACAGGTGTCTCAGAGTAAATGAGGGCTGTTTTCAGCGCTTGCATTCAATAATGAATATAGAGGATATGGTTCATACATTATTCGAGGGAACTGCTGAGTACAATAAAAACTAAATTTGTCCCTGCAGGGAGCATAAGAAAAAAGTGTTGGTACTGCTATTTGTTCTAATAAATGTTTTTTATTGGTAGCCTAATTACTCCATGGTTGGAGAGGGGAAAATGGGGCTTTGGGTGATAGGTAAGCATAGCAAGCAACCTAACCAACAAATTCACTGCCGACACAACAAAAACCTGATGAGATTTTATCACTTTAATATCAGATGAATAAATACAATTACTCTTGATTGCTACCAATCAAGTGTTTCTGATAGTTGATTATCACAAAGCAATGACTGAGCACAGGCAAGGGAATTAATTTGAATTCTAGAGTTTTTTCTCTCTTCATGTTGAATACCCAGACGTGGAAGTTTATGGCAGCTCATACAGTTATATTTTTGCTTTATTCCTCATCCTGCTCAGTTTAGACTCAAAATGCTTTGTTTCATGCCTACTGGGTAAGCATTTTTCAGAGCAGCCTGATCCTTGAGATTTAAAAGGATTTTTTTTTATTTTTCAAGTGCTCATTTTTTCTTGCGTTTTACATGAATACCTTAAGCTTTCACCCCAGGAAGCTGAAGCTTCCCATGTAGGATGAACCCTTCCGCAATTTCTCAGTGGTTAAGAGCATCTGTTAGTCTTGATCTGGATGTGTTCTTTCCCCTGAAAATCCAAAATAATTGCACACATTGACCTTGGGCATTCTTCTGTACCAGAGAATTGAATGGTTCCATCCCAACATTACTGGATTTTCAGAGTACACAAGCCCTTATTGGAAAGTCTCATAGAGGAGAAGGAGAAAAGAAAGTGTTGAAGTAATGCTATAAAATGCAACAGGGCATTTCAAAAAGCCCACAAAATATGACACTGTGCTAAAATAGTCACACACGAATGTCTGAAGTGCTTGTTTTCTTGTAGTCAATTTGAATTCTGTGAATCACATCAAATTCTGTGTATTTTGCATACTCATATCTCCTTGTGTTTGTGGGCCTCAGTTTTATCTTCGCAAATGCCTTTTTTACATAGCTTGAGCTCTCTCAGATGCGTATGTGTCACTCCTATTTTGTACTGGTATAACTGAAAGAACATTAGGATTTGTTGTGTAAATGTGAGAACATGCCATCTGTTTGGCAATGGGAAGCTGAAAACTGAGGGAAAACATCAAAGGTGTTAGAACACCTACCAGCTGGAAACTGAGGGAAAACATAAGAAGAAATAAAATAACTGCCAGTTGGAAAACAGAGAGATACAGCTGGCTGCAAAATGCCTGCTTTAAGGGTGCAAATTCAGACAGCAAGCCACAGAAAGACATGCTGGGAAAAGGTTCCTAAAGACAGACTTAGACTAGAAAATTAGGTAGATGTGTAGGAATCACTGAGGAAGGTGATTTGGGTTTTTATTGTGGTGTAGATCCCACTATTCTGGAACCTTACACGTCTGTAATGTTTACATTCCCAGGCCAAAGCTAGTAAAAATTGTATAAAGGGACAGAACAAAATAACTTCAGTAAAAAATATATTACAGGGACATTGTCAACTCCACAGTGATCTCTGTGTGGTTTGGTAATTCATAACTTCAGAAGCAGAGATAAGCACTCTGCTCTTACCTGTTTATTTGATGTTCTTGATTAATTAACATACAAGTTTCCTTTAAAAACTTGAGGCTCCCTATAATTATGTTACTAAGTGTGGCACTTTGTTCTTCAGTAGCATTACACAGTGCATGCAGCCAGTTTTGCTGATTGAAGAGGTTTAAAAAATAAGACAGGCTGTGTGGACATTTACTAGCTGACTACAGCAAAATTGGTTAATGACTAGTATCATCTAAATGAGGCAGCAAGCTGAAAGACTCATAATCTCTCCCCATGCACAAATTTTAATTAAATAATTATAACATCCTTGTTGTAATTATTTATCAGTAACTATGCTCCTGAGTATTGTCTCTTTTGCTTTCATCTGTTCTGTCAGCTCAGCTGTACAATGAAAAATCAGTTTCAAAGATCTGGTATGATTAATTCTTATTACTAAGGGCCCTATTCTGCTGTCATTATTCAACCTGATTAGTACTTTACTGCACAATTAGTCACACTGGATTCAGCAGTTCTATGTGTGCATTAAGTTGCTACTCAAAAGGGTGGCAGAATTGGACCCAAACTCACAAGAAATTTGGGACTGATGGTATAAAAGGATGGCGAAGGTGCCAATTCCCATTTTCATTGTCTTGGTGAGAAGCCAATCAAGAAAATACAGGCTTTGTGTGCCTCTGAGAATACTTCAAACATGTGGTGTCTGTGCTTGCACTTGGGAACCTGAAAAGACAGTAACAATGGTCTTTAATTTCCTGCTGAACTGTAGGTCCCTTTCCTTCTAGCAGCTGAAGGGGACTTTCACTTCTGTTTAAAATTATCTGTCTTAGGNAATTTCCTGCTGAACTGTAGGTCCTTTTCCTTCTAGCAGCTGTTTAAAATTATCTGTCTTAGCTTTCAGCAACAACTTGGTTGATGAAGCACTGGTTAAGGCAGTGGAAGACATACTTGTGTGCTGGGATGCTATCCAGAGGTAGCTGGACAAGCTGGAGAATTGTGTTTCATGAAGTTCAACAAGACCAAATGCAAGGTCCTGCTCCTGAGTTGGGGCACTCCTTGATATCAGCATGAGCTAGGGGATGATGTGATTGGGAATTATAGAATCATTAGGGATCTGCTCCAATACCTCAGTGTGTGCTTGCAGCCCAGAAAATCAGCTGCATCCTGGGCTGCAACAAAAGAAGTTTGGCCAGAAGGTTGAGACAGGTGATTCTGCCACTCTGCTTTTCTCTGGTGGTATCCCACCTGTAAAGTTTGTCCATCTCGGGGTCCTCAGCACAAGAAGGACATGATCCTGTTAGAGCAGGTCAATAGGAAGGCCACAAAAGTGCACAGATAACTGGAAGAACTCTCTTATGAAGAGAAGCTGAGAGAGTTGGGGTTGTTTAGACTGGAGAAGAGAAGGCTCCAGGGAAATCTTACAGTGGCCTTCCAGTAATTAAAGGGGGCCTATAAGAAATATGAGAATAGATATTTTAGCAGGGCCTGTGGTGACAAGACAAGAGATGAGGGTTGAGATGATATTGAGACTTGATATAAGGAAAAAAATTTTTCCAGTGAAGGTGATGTAGGCTCATCCCTGGAGATATTCAAGGTCAGGCTCTGAGGCATCCTTTAACCTAATTAATGCATCCCTGCTCACTGCAGGGCATTAGACTACATGACCTTTCAAGGTTCTTTCCAACCTAAGGCATCCTATGATTCAATACTCTCCTAACCCCATGGACCGTATAGCATTTTGCCATGTTACAAAAGACTTCTCTGAATTATGAGACTAGTTCTCAAAGTGGGCTACTGTGATATACATCAGCAGTGGAAACTCTCTGCAGATAGGACCTCAGGTCAAATCTCTTTGAAGGTCTCTGTGGCTTCAGTTCAGCATCCATTTCCTGGAATTTCAGTAGCTATTAATAAGGTTGCAGTTTTAAAATAAAACTTAAATGTTTTCATTAAACTCTGTTCTTTTAACAGACAAACTGCCTTCACACGTAAGAGTGCATGAATACTCAAAACCCACACATAGAGATTTCTCCCATTGTGACACAATCACAGGATCATAGAATGGCTAGTGTTGGAAGGGACCTTAAAGATCATCTAGTTCCAATCCCCCTTCACTAGATCACATTACTTAGGACTCCATCCAGCCTGGTCTTGAACACTTCTGAGTATGGGCAGCCATCACTTTTCTGGGTAACTTGTTCCAGCATCTCAGCACAGGAAAGATTTTTTCTTAAAGCCCAACCTAAATCTACCCTCTTGAAGTCTGTAGCCCTTTCCCTTTGTTTTCTTGCTACGCACCCATGTAAAAAGCCCTGCCCCGGCTTTCTTGTAGCTCCCTTCAGATATTGGAAAGCTGCTAGAAGGTCACCTTGGAACCTCCTCTTCTCCAGGCTGAACAACCCCAACTTGCTCAACCTGTCCTCATAGGGCAGGTGGTCTAGCTCTCTGATGGGTTTAGTTGCTTTCATCTGGACAGATTCCAGGAGCTCTATGCCCTTCTTGTGTTGGGGCCTCCAGAACTGGACACAGTACTCCAGGTGGGGTCTCACAAGTGCAGAGATGAAGAGGAAAATCACCTCCCTCAACTGACTGTCACTGCTTCTTCTGATGCAGCCCAGGATGTGGTTGGCTTTCTGGGCTGGAAGGGCACACTGACAGCTCTTGTTAAACTTCCACCCCCAAGTCCTTCTCCTCAAGGCTATCCTCAATCCTTTCTCCTTCTAATCTGTATTTGTTCATGGGATGCCTCGACCCAAGTGCAGAATCTTGCACTTGCCCCTGTTGAACTTCATGCTGTTTGCACAAGCCCACTTCTTGAGTCTGGCAAGGTCCCCCTGGATGGCCTCCCTTCCTTCCAGTGTGTTGACTTCACCACATGGCTTGGTGTCATCAGCAAACTGACTGAGGGTGCAATTCCACTGTCCATGTCACTGTCAAAGATGTTAAACAGCATTAGTCCAAGGGCTGTTGACGAACACCCCTCATCACAGCTCTCCATTTGAACATTGAGCCATCTATCACAACAGTTTGGGTGTGACATTCCAGCCAACTCCTCATCCAACGAATGGTCCATCCATTGAATCCATACCTTTCCAGTTTACAGATCAGAATGACACATGGGACAGTGTCAAATGCTTTGCACAGACTCAGGTAGGTGAAGGCTGTTGCTCTACCTTTGTCCACCGAGACTGTCACCCCATCATAAAAGACCACTAGCATGGTCAGGCAGGACATGCCCTTGGTGAAGCCTTTTTGACTGCCATCAGTCACCCCTTTGTTATCTGCTTGCCTTAGATCAAGCTCCAGCAAACCTATCCCAAGCTTGGCTTACTTGTGGTTCTTCAGAGGAAACACAGCTTCCATGAAGACATGAAAATCCACAAGGAAAAAGAAACATGTAGGCCATCTGACATATTCATAGAGGCTTCGAGGATACACTGCAAGCCTCACAAGGCTGGCCACCTTGGCAGTTGAGAACTAGCATTTTAGAACTAAAATACCAAAATGCTGCAGGAAGCACAATAGGGAAATAAAGATTATATTATTTTCTTAATCACTGCTACCTTTTATTTGAAATTAAGGAATGGATGAAGCTACGTATATGTTTTTTCCCTCCATGGAATTTAAAATATACTGTATATGTGATAAAAATTATTTTCCCATAATTACATATATATATTATCATATCATATGAATATATATATATTCATACCCTAGTGCTTTATGCAGATTTTTCCATTGCATCTTCCATGAAACAAACATCTCTTTATCCATATTGTCCAATTAACTTTACTTGGAGCTGACTCCATTGACATGTAAATGAAAATGTCATTCTGGCCTGGCCTATAATGCTCTAGAAAGTTCCACCTGCCTATTTGGTAGCAATTACAAAGACATCATCATTTTAACAAACACTGCTAAGCTGTCAAAAGTGCTAGCATGTTATAGTAACATTAAGGACTAATTACTATTAATTTACTATTGTCTCTTCTCTTGGATTGTAGCAACATCTCATTAGTTACAGCACTATGACAAAACTTTCAAGTATAGTTGTTTGAACTTGGCGACATCAGCAGTAAAAGAGTAGACTATAAATGTAACAAAGCCACAATTTTTTAAAGGTTAGCAAACTATAAATGTTCACTTTAAACCACCACTGAGGTCGTTATGATGTTAAAAGCTATATTGGTCTAATCCCACTCTTCACTATAATCAGTGGGAACTATAGTTACTGTTTTGCTAAACACTCTTCCAGACCTTAACTGTGATTACAGTAAGCAAGTTAGTACCTGCCAAAACTTCTGCCAAAGTTCTGCTAATGAAAAAAAATCCTCACAAAGAGCTGGATTTAGCTGCAAACCACTTTGCAGTATCAGTCTCCTTTCAGAGGTGATTGTAGGTTATGAAAGAGCTTGGGATACAAAATTGCCTGTGAACTATTTTTCATGTAGTTTTCATTGCATATAGCTTTGTCTGTTACCCCTAATTATTTATTTTGCTACAGAATAAGCCTATCTGCATAATTATTTTTATAATCTTTATTTCTGAAGCATTCTCCATGAATTTAATATCACTAGCGAGGTAAACATTCTCTCAAAACTGTTAATTCTTTAAAGGCCAGAGTCAAAGAGACTTTAGCTAAATTTAGTAGTGAGGTAAAATGTAAGAACATCCTGGATGTTTGGCTTGCACATATTACACCCAAAGGTAGCCTGGGCTATCCTTCAGTGTTTTATTTCCTGCAGGTCGCAGGGTCCTTTTAAAAGCTAAGCCCACAGCTCTGTGGCAGCTGTGCTGCTATCCTAAGCAGCATGTTCTACTGGGCGTGCTGAGGAGTGAATATTCATCTCATGTTCTCCAAACACACATATGTCCCACAGCTTCACGATCCACATGGGAAGTCACAGTCACACTGTTACGGATTGTAAGGGACCTCCAAAGGTCATCTAAGTGCAACTCCCCATGCCAGATCAGCATCTGATGTACCCATATAGTCAAATACAAACTGGACCCAACCCTGCTTATATTTTCAAGAAGGATGAGGCTATTTTCCAGGGTGGCATGACCACAGTGCTAAGAGGTGGGGTCTACCAAAGATTGCTGCAGGTATCTCTGGCGTTTTGGGGTTTTTTAAGTGGTAGAGTGCTGCTGGCCTCTGTAAAACAAGAATTTCCTGGAACAACTGGCCATGCTTCTTGCAGACCTTTTGTGAATTTACACCATGTAAGTCTGGAATCACTTAGACAGCCCGTCTCGTGAGTGCTCACAAGCCATTGCCCATACACCAAATGGTTTTCAAAGCATGACAGAAATTTTTGCTCTCTGTCTGCTGTTGTTAGTATTAGGCAACAGCCTTTAACAAGAGGCATTGCCAGAAGCTTTTTAAGTCAAGGTAAATGGTACCTAATTGTGTTCCTAGATAACTCTGTGGCTTCTTTCTGGAGTCTTTGTGAGGCTGTAGAAATTAAGAATTGCATCCAAAGGAGCAGTGAAGATCAATATAAAAATATATTTATAACAATAATACCCAGGTAGTTTTATAAAGGTTTTTTTTAATGATTGGTTATGGAAATGATTTTGGACTATTTTAGTGGTACTAAAGCACTGTTCCCTATTCCATAATTCCCAAGGTCATCCTTTGTTCTCTCCTTCTTTAGACAAAACACAGTCCTCAAGGATTGTCCCTCTATTAGAGGTATATTACATATTTTAGTTCGTGGTTCAGCTACCTTTAGTTTTTCCCTTTTAAAGCTCACAAATGAATACTACCCAGCCCCAGGGATTTTCTACTATTAACTTTATCTAGTTGCTCTAATGCGCCATCTTCAGAGGCCACTTTCTCTGACAACGCCTCATCTGTAAAAATTAACCTTGAGTCAGAAATGTCTGTCTCATCCTCATTAGTGAAGACTGATTAGAAAGAATTAATGTAATTTTTCCACAATCTCTTCATCCTTTTTAATTACAACTTTAGTTGTCCAGTTGACCTAGACACTTATTTAGCGTGTTCTTCCTGATACAGTGAAAGAATTTCTTACTGTTGGTTTTAATGTGTTTTGACTATTAGCCTTTTACAAAAACTTATATTTGAAAATCATTCAATCTATATGAAAATGTTTTTTTCCTCATTAGGTCTAAATGCTTACGACAAGATTTGTATCTGTGTATCCTTTTACATTACTTTCTTAAAAGGAGTGTTAAGCATGCAACCTAGTAGATACTAGAATTGCCCACCATGATGTTGATTTTTCAGGTCACTACTAGAGAGAATTTTGGGAACTGCAAGCACACCTGAAGAAAGGTATCCTTTGCACACCATCCAGCAAGACGCATCAACATAAAGAATCATTCTGGATCCCAGATGGATCTAAGGCCCACCTGCATGTTATTATGGATAGTTATCTTTGCTGAAGCACATGAGACACACCTCCACTTAGATAACCTTCCTGGCTTCCCTTCTTGGTTAGATTGGTTTTTGTACAACTTGGGAATCAACCTTTGCTCTCAAATTTGTGCATTAAGATTGGAGATAAAGACTTATACTACATTTTGTCATTGTATAACCCCTGATAACTTTTAGTCCTTGACCAAAAGAGATGGTCCAAGGTGATACTTTTATAGACCAAGTCAACTCTTCATTTTCAGCTAGATTTTAGAGAGAAATCCTGCATAGTTAATAGATGTTGTATAAGGGGAGTAAAAAACACCTTTCACCTATGTCTTAGGGTACCCTGAATAGATATGTCTTTTTTTTTTTATTTTGTACCTGAAATTGTATCTCACACAATGTTTTTCAGAATTCCACTTGCCTATGCTGTTCCAACTTTGTGACAATTTCACAGCATTAATAAAGTTTCATAATGGTTTAAAATACCTCTCAACTGAGCAATATAATTATAGTTTCAGGTGCTTCAATACTTCCTGTTTTAAAAAGTAGAATGCTGAGACATCCACCCTTACTCACATTTCCAGAAGGAACTGGTAGTCATGTCTCTAAACATAGACACATAACACACATAACAGAAGAAATGTTGGTACTGATATCTACCCAAGAAATTTTCATCCGGGCTTTTAAAATTTAAAAATAGTGGCATATAACTATGTTAAAATTTTTGAAGGTTTTGATACATTCTTCCTGCACGTCTTTTCAATATTCAAATCTACTTTTCCCAGAAATCCAGACTTGCACTCTGGTGATTTATCCTGAAGAATTTAACATCCAGAAAACAAACCAAATTTCAATGTTTAGAAATTTGCTTTTAAGAATAAGACACTGTCTTGGAGAAAATGCAGTACACCTGCTGAGAAAACTGTATTATATTTTGACTTTGATCTGTTCTAGCTGTTAGTCTTTTATGTTATTGCATTATTCTCTGTAAATCTGTCTTTGACCTCACATTAATCCCACTGTAACTCTTATCCTTGGGTTTAGTAAATTTTAATACATATTGTTCTCTTTGTCTGTCTTTTGAGTGCCTTATATTAGCCATCTAAATATTTATTGACAGACAGGGAAAAGTATGACTTTGTATGCTGACTGAGGTTTTGCCTGGGAGAGGGTTTTCCTACATCAAGACCATGTCTCAGCTCAGCTGGATGTGGAAACCAAGAGGCAACTCTCCTGCTCTTTCCCTTTCCCAGCTTAGACATGTCTCTGGTTCAAATAGTCCCCGCGTCCTCTTTGACTCTCCTTCTTTTTATGGCTCATTTTTAGATCTCCAGTCTAGTAACAAAAAGCCATGCAAGCACCATCAGCAAAACAGCTTGGCTAAGCCAGTGTAATTACTGATGTCTCACAGACGCATTTAGCAGGGCTGGAACAACTATAGGCAAACCCTCTGAGGACTGGCAGGAACACTGTTGGTTAGTGTTGTAGTTTGGAATTTGGTGGGGTTTTAGTCTGAGGGATTCCCAACTGGGAATTTCCAAGCTCTTCCTATGTTTAATTCTGGCTAATTGTGCCTCTGTAAACAAGCATATTGGGGTAAGGGGAGAAGAACCAGTGTTTTGAGTTTTGAGTTTCCTGTTGTGTGTGGTGCCTGTTGTGCTGGTTTCCTGTTGTGTGTGAGTTTGTTCAGAACTCAAGCATGGCATCATTGGACTGGGATGTCACCAACAGCCATCGTTGACTTGGAGTACAGTGCTGGAGGGCAGAGAAGGAGTTTGGAACCTCAGACATCAGCAGAGGAGAAGGTTATCTGCAAGTTCATGTGTGTGGTGAAACGGAGTTGTGTCTGCAATTTGTGAAGTCAACACACGGGAGCGGGGGATGTGCTGAGAGAACAAGGATAAGGAACTTATCCTTAAAGGAACAGCCGGCATTGAGCATAGGACACATGGACTGAATTATGGACACCATGTTTCTAATGAACTGTTAGAGGTCTCTTCCCCCTGAGGGGGGGAAGGTAGCAGAGCGTGGCCCAGTTATTTAAGACTGTGTGATTAACTGCTCTGTTCAGGAGTTTTTATGTTGTGTGAACTAAATGTGGATTTTGTTGTTTTTTCCGTGAATCAAGCAAGTCTTTGTTTTTTCCCGTGACTTTGTAAGTTCTCTTGAACCTACCTTGTTTGGGGGTTTTTGTTTAGGTCCATTAGCACATTAACTAAATTAATTAGTTCCTCTAAGTCCTGGATCTGATCTGTCACCTGGCCAGCTGGTGACAGATACAATATCCTGTTTTGTTAAGTTACTGAGGATCAATGATTTTAATTATATTCAGAGGTTTTGTATCTGTTGTGTCTATTTCCCCAAGTGAAGCAGCTTAGAGGCAGACTTGTCCTGCAGTGGAGCAGCTGATCTTCCCTATCAGAGGTTCTTTTTCTGACTTCTTTTCTGTTCTTGCTCTCTCTTTCTACAAGTTTCCCTCTTGCAGAAGAACATGAGGAATGAGGAGTGACAGAGAAGGAGCCAGTTGCTCTAGTGAGTGCTCACAGACCATCTGGGCATTGACCTGCTTCTCCCATCTATAAGAGTCACCCTCAGGGAACAGGGCATGGAGTGGCAGAAGGGCATGGTGCAGCAGTTTGCACAGGCAGGATGAGCAGATCTCGTATGCACTGAGAGCAGGGCTTGAGTGCCTGGAGCTCATCAGCAATTACATGTGTCGTGTGTCATTAGTGATACTCAAGGAAAAATGGTGAGCATTCAGTGCAAAGATGCACCTATGGCTGGGGTGTCTCCACCCAGACAGAGGTAAGGAAGAGAGAGGTAACTGCACAGACCATGGGTTGTGGGAAATGCATTGACTTCTCATGGGGGGCAGGGATGGAAGTCAGTCCTGCATGTAAAAGTCGTAAACAAGTGGAGTAAATTTGCAGCAGGTGGCTGAAATGCAGGAGGCAGTGAGAAGGCTAAGGGATATTCAGGAGGCAGAAAGTGAGATAGATTATTTTTTTCAATATATACCAAGTCGAACCCACAGCCTAATTCCAGAGAACAAATAGCTCTGCCAGCTAACACAGAAAGGAGAGAAGTGGACAAACATAACAAAGAGAAAGAGGAGTGGAAGATGGTCAAATAGAAATCTCAAAAGAAGAACAAAATCCCCCCCAAAAATAGTAATAGGAGACTGTCCTTGCAGGGCCACTGAGGGACCCGTTTGCAGAACTGACCCAATTACTAGAAAGGCCTGCAGCATACCAGGGGCTTGAATTAAGAACATTGCTCAAAGATTGCCAAAACTCATGCATTCTTCTGATTACTATCCTCTCACTAGTTCAAGTGGGCAAGTTTCCTAGCACTTTCAAGTGCTAGATCGTTTCCTGCCAGCTCCCTGGCTGAAGCCCAGTGAGAGATAAGTTGTGCCTTGAGCAGCATACACCTGCAGAAGGAGATGAGGGATTGGAGGCTGGGGATGCAGGAATTTGAAGCATATGGGAAAAGTATTCACTCATGTGTGGGCATGGAGCTAGAACAAAGCGATGCCACATTTTTTATGGTATTTTGCTTTTAGGTTGACTAAAGTGTAATATATAACCCTATTTTCAGGTGAATAGATGTTGTTTTGAAACAGCTCTGGACCATTGCAATGTCAGCAATTTGCTGAAAATGGAGTTAAAATTGTCTTTCCTAGTGGAAACATACTCTGAGTATCAAAATAAGTTATTAATAGCATTTGTTTTCCTCTTACAGATTTGTAATGTACGGTGCTTTATGAAAACTGCCAAAACTCTTGAGTCACAAGGGTTCCAGAGTGTTTAAGTGATAGAAAGAACAGATGGAGAGTCTCACAGCACACCAAGCCCAAAGCCGGAGAGCTCTGCAGTGTGCCCTTTGTAATGGAGCTCCCTTGCATAACAAGAGCTGCCTTAGAGGTATATGGGGTGACTGTCACAAGCTTGCTTTTATTCTGAACAGCTGAAAAGACAACAGAAAAGACTGTACGCAAGTAAACAGAGAGATCTTCACATGCATGACAAAGCGTCCTGATTTGAGGACGTGAACCCATGACATATGTGCATGTGGGTAGGTGTCTAATGTATCACACCTCTTGGGATGAATGTGTAGCTGAGCTTCACATTTGTTGTAGTTTGCCTTTGCAATACTGGCAAGTTTCTACCTTATAGATTGCTATGGCTTCTCCTTCAACATGTATGTCATTAGTACACATATCTCATCAGACTGTGTCAACAGGCTTGGAGCTGCTAATCTATCCCGTTCAGATATGACATTCTACAAACAGAGTGTCTCGTTTCTTTGGATAGAAGCTGTATTTGTTGGATACCAGCAGTTCAGTTGCTTTATGCATTCTCCTAACAGCTGAAAGAAATTAGACACATTAAGTAACCTTTTATTTATGACAGACAAAGATTAAAGCGGCAGAAAGGAAGAACGAAACAACAGGATTCATATATATATATATATATTTAAGAATATATATATATGAATCTTAAATATATATATATAAGCTCATATATATGTATATATATTTAAGATTTTGAATAGAAACACTCTGATGTTGTGTTAGGTCTGTAATACAAGAATACTGAGCCTGGTTTTGCTGTACCCACAATTATTATGTGATGTTTTGGGTATCCCTGCTGACTTAGCTAACTAAACACGTGGAATAGATGTCTGTGACAAGAGACCACCAGGAACTCAACTCCTTAAGTGCTCTGCACCACAACTTGGTTATATGCTTAGACAGTGTTATGCACATTGCGTAAAGACCATCATTTATGTCTAGGTGGATCATTTAAAAAACAAATGTACAGAATATCCTAAAGTGAAACAAAGAACTAGGGGTCATTGTAAAGCATGCTGTCTCCAGCATTTGCATCTAAACAACAGGCACTCTGATGGCACTGAGTTAAAAAAAATATCCTTCTTTCACTGGACTACATAAAATTGACAGAAAGAAATTAGCATTAGAGAGTTTCCAGATCAGGGTTTGGCCTCTTGGGGGTAACAAAACAGAATCTGAAAGATGCATAATACCAGTTCAGCAATTGGGTACCATGCTTTGCTAGGTTACTTAAGACATTAGAAGTAATGTATTGTTTAGTTGTACCCATGCACACCATTAAAGCTATTACAGTGTAGCATAGAGTGAGCAAGTTGAGGTCATAATATGCCAGCTGGAGAATATTATGGAAGTGTTCTTTCAATTTCTGCTTAATGTTCTGATGAAAATAAAGAAGGCATTCACTTGTACTGTGGATATGTTTGCTTACACTACTTTTAACTACCCTTCTCTCAATTACACTGGCTCCTGCAATACCTCCTGCCATTTCCTCTTGAATTTTTCACAGACTTTTCAGGAAGGAGTGCTTTCTTTCCATCCTGTTTCGTATTATGGAAATATAAAATTATTTTTTTTAAGAAAAAATGTAATTAACTGTACCAAGATGTTACGGTGGTTGTTTGGGGGTTTTATTTTTATAATGAAACTATGTTAGTAGGAAAAATTACCTAAACACATAAGCCACATTTGGCAGTGGTCTGCATAAAAGTTTCATGGAGATGAAACCCTTTAGGGTTATTTTAGAAATAATTATTCCAATATGCAAATTAAAATTGTGCATTATTCATTTTTTGTCAAATAATTTTCATTTGCTTTGCTGCTCTTATAATAAAAATCTGCCAACAGGGTTTCCTCTTAACTCATCTAAGGAAGCCTGTGAAGAACACTCCATATTTAACTATCTTCTAGATCACTGTGGCTTGAGAATACTTTTAATCTCTTTTCCATTTATAACTGTACTGCTTGACCTTTTTGCAGCAAGGTGTCTTGTATATAAAATGTCAAAGAGAGGATTATAGACATGGGACAAAGATATAGTTTAATTAAAAAAAGTCCTGTGAGACTGAAAAAGGTTACTGGCCCAGATCACAAATATTTAATGCCAGATTACTATTTATGGTGTTAAAATAACAAAAAAGGTTTTATGGGTAACTTGTAATTGACCAACCTTTACAGGTGCATATGATAATATTAAGCTTCAAGTTATAACTTTCATATTAGCTTGGAAATTAATTTTAAAAATTTAAGAAATCTTTCCTTAATGTTTTCTGTGTGATACAGAACTATCTTTACAAAGTGAAATGGTTAATGGTTTCAAATATGCTTCAAATTCAAGATGGTACTGTAGGAGACAATAAAATAAAGTGTGCTGTTTTGCAATTTGCTCATGTGTTCATTATTTTATGTCTCTGACATTTAGGCATGGATAGGATCATGGGTTCAATGCTGAAAAATGGCTAAGAAAGAGCAATCTGGATTTGCTGCTGATTACCCCCCTAGAAAGAGTGAATACATTCCAAAGCTAAGTGGTCCTACAAGGCTTCTCCTTAATGTTCACACTGTGTGATAATGTCAATTTTATACTGTGGAACAGTAAGTTTTGCAGTTCAGAGAAAACAGGAAAACCATGTAAAAGTATTCCCTGAAAGAACCCAATTTACCATTTAATTTGTGAATCAAAATGAGATTATGGTGACACTGGCTGGATTTTGGCTCAAGAACATCTGTTAACAGAAAAAGGATTCACCAGTGAGGAAACAAGGAGAACTGATGCCCAATTTTAACATTCATATAACACTCACAGATCTCTCTGGCTGTCACTGAAAAATTTGTGGACTTACCTGAAACAAACTGGGGCACCATTTATGCAGCTATTTCAGTTAAGGCGTACCAGTTTGTACCTGCAAATGTTTGATTTTTATTTGTTAATATGACACAAATTTTGTGAGTTTCAGTTAATGTAATTGTGTAAAAACTTGTAAAGACACAAAAAGAGATATGATACAATACAGAATTATTATCAAGTATAAATATCACAGTATCACAGTAATGAGGCTGGAAAAGACCTTAAAGATCATCCAGTCCAACCTAAAACCAACCAAGTAAACCTAAACATCTGACATCTAGATCATGCCACTCAGCACTTCAGCCAGCCTAACCTTAAACTCTTCCAGAGACAGTGACCCAACCACCTCCGTGGGTAGCCCGTTCCAAAACCAGATCGCTCTTTCAGTAAAAAATCTCTTCCTAATGTCAAGTCTAAGCCCTCTATTTTTAGGGCGAAGTGAGAAAAAGTGTAAAATGAAAGAAACCCTTCTATATAGCAATAGGAATGGGAGCGCTGTAAGGAGGATGAGGATTTAGCCTGGAAAAAAAGAGACTCTGAGACCTTGTAGCTGTCTACAAATAGTAGTTTGTAGAGAGGTTGGGAGTAGATTGTTCTCCTTAAAAGGAAGAAATAGAAGTAGAGGAAATGGACGCAAGTTACACAAGAGTGGCTGAGTTTGGATACTAGGAAGAATTTCTGCGCTGAAAGGGTTATCAAACATCGGAACAGGCTCCCCTGGCAAGTGGGGAAGTCTTGATCCCTGCAAGTACTTAAAAAATGGGATGGGATTTAGTGGTGAACTGGTGGTGCTGGGTTAATGGTTAGACTTGATGATCTTAAAAGTCTCTTTCAACTAAAATGATTCTGTGATTCCATGATTTGGAGAGCAGATTGCCCAACATATGATGAAAGCATTAATTCAAATAGTTAACAATCTTCTGGTGGAGGTATCCTACAATTTCTGTCTTATGGTTCTGAAAAGAATATAATTGAAACAGCAGGCATTTTAAATAAACCTACATGGTTACTACCTGGTTGGAGAGCAACACATACAGTGTTTCAGGCAAAAAATTAAAGTGAATACCTGAAGAAATTGTACCCTAATTTTAAGGTTATGTCAAGTAGAATAAATTGACTGATGTTAGTAATTAAAGACATGGGAATAAGAAGAAAATGTAATATGCAATATGGATTTTCCAGGACCATCATTATAGAAAAGCCTGGCCTCTTACTTTGATCAGATAATAGATGCTATAAACAAAGGAAAGGTGATGGTTGTCATCTAAGAAGTGTTCACAAAACCAAGCACTGTGCTATTACGTGTTAGGTAAGATACAGAAGGTGAGCATTAACACCAAAGAAGTAAAGCGGATAGGGAAATGGCTGGGATGTTATTGGGTGTTTATTAACATGAATTCATGAAAGGCGAGTTTGAAAAATTCTGTATTTGAGTCCCTCCAGGTTGAACTGATATATTGTTATTAATCTTCAATACAGAAAAGCAGACTAACTTAAATAAATTTTTTAAAAAATGAAGAAATGGCCTAGTGTTTTCATAGTAAATTCTACAAGATAGGAAATAATTTGCTTGAGAATCAGTGGCAGAAGTCTCCTTCATCCTACCTCAGTCAGACTGCAGGCTGCACTTCTACAGCTCAGGGATCCCCGTCTGTTGTGTAACCTGGAGCATACAGACCTTCAGCATCTATCAGTATCGTAAGTGTCCATTTAAAATAGCTGTTAATTAGCATGTAGACCTCAACTGAGTTCGCAGAGATGTATTGCAAAGGTACTGTAATTTCCTATGTGTCAATGCATATTGTTTAAAACCAGTATTTGTTGCTGGGCAGTTAGCAGAGCTCCTACCTTTCTTGCTGTCAGCAGATTATTCCGTTTTTGCCAGCTTTCCTCTCCCATGTGCAAAATTGTTTGCTACAATGCAGAACACTAACAGACTGGGGTCATAACTGGTGTTGTGGACTGTTTATCCTTTTGAAATTCTAACCCCCAACAACTGTACATTGATAGAGGTGGATAAAAAAGTGGTGCCACAAATAGATTAACAACAAAAAAAGAACCAAGCAGAGTCTCTATCCTTTATTGGACTCAAGGGGAAACATCATTATCAAGAATAAGGAAAAGGCTGAGGTACTTAATGCCTTCTTTGTCTCAGTCTTTAGCAGTTAGACCCGTTACCCTTATGATGTTTAGCCCCTGAGCTGGAAGATAAGGTTGGAGATCAGAGCTGTCCCCTCATAACTGAACACCTGCAAGTCTATGGGGCTGGGTAAGATCCACTTGAGAGTGCTGAGGGAGCTGGTGGTGAAATTTACTCTCTCCATCATTTATCAGCAGTCATGGTTAACTGGGGATGTCCCATTGTGACACTCATCTGCAAGGGCAGAAGGGAGAATCTAGGGAACTTCAGGCCTGTCAGTAGTGGCGAAGATATGGAACAGTTCATCTTGGGGGTGATCACACAGCAAGTGCAGGACAGCAAGGAAATCAGGCCCAGCCAGCAGGGGTTCATGAAGGGCAAGTCCTGTTTAACCAGCCTGATCTCCTCCTATGATCAGGTGACCCATCTGGTGGATGAGGGAAAAGGGGTGGATGTTGTCTACCTGCGCCTCAGTCAGACATTCGACACCGTTTCCCACAGCACTCTGCTGGAGAAGCTGGTGACTCACG
>VZRI01008475.1:47886-64892 GCA_013397515.1 Upupa epops | reverse complement strand
TCAATGACCTGGATGAGGGGATTGAATGCACCCTCAGTAAATTTGCAGATGACAGGAGATTAAGCAGCAGTGTCTATCTGCTGGAGGGCAGGGAGTTCCTGCAGAGGGATTTGGACAGGCTGGAGTGGTGGGCTGAGGCCAGACGGATGAAGTTTATCAAAGCCAAGTGCCGGGTCATTCGCTTTGGTCACAACAAAACCCAGCATCACTACAGCATTGGGAAAGAGTGGCTGGAGAGCTGCCTGGCATAAAATACCTGAGGGTGTTGGTCCACAGACGGCTGAACAGGAGCCAGCAGTGTGCCCAGGTGGCCAAGAAGGACAATCACAGCCTGGCCTGGATCAGGAATGGTGTAACCAGCAGGAGTAGGGAGGTGACGGTGCCCCTGTACTCCACACTTGTGAGACCGTACCTTGAGTACTGTGTCCAGTTTTGGGCACCACAGTATAAGAAGGACATTGAGGGGCTGGAGCAGGGTCAGGGAAGGGCGACAAGGCTGGGGAGAGATTTGGAAAACAGGCCCTATGAGGAGCAGCTGAGGGAACTGGGGTTATTTTATCTAGACAAGAGAAGGCTGAGAATAACCTTATTGCTCTCCACACTACCTAAAAGGAGGTTGTAGCAATGCTGGTGCTTGTCTCTTATCCCAAATTACTAGCTATAGGATGAGAGGAAATGGCCTCAAGTTGTGTCAAGGGAGGTTTAGATTGGACCTTAGGAAGAAGATCTTTACTGAGAGAGTGCATGGGCCCTGGAACAGGCTGTCTAGGAAGGTAGTGGAGTCACCGTCCCTGGAGGTATTTAAAAAATGACTGGCTGGAGCACTTGAGGCCATGGACTAGAGGTTATGGACATGTTGGGGTGAGGGCTGGACTTGATGATCCTGGAGGTCCTTTCCAGCCATGAGGATTCTATGAAATCAGAGACTTATTTTATTACTACTCATATTGCAGATTTTCAATCAGTGTAGGCTGTTCATGTTCAGTTGAAGGTTTGTGGCATTAGCTATGGACCTAGAAAAAAATGCCATGTGGTATATTTCCAGTTTGTAATAAATATTTTGCATGAGTAGAACTTAATAGTTATAACTGTGCTATAATTACTTTTCTTGATTGTACAGCTATATTAAAACATGACAATACCTTCATTTTTACTTAAGAATACCAGCTTGGTCCTTTCCTCATCCCTCCATACTCCTTTTTTCTCTTCTGAAAGGAAATTAAAGTTTCAAATGAATAATGAAGAGGAAATACTCTTGGTGTCATCCACTACAGTGATTCTGTAGTTTGTGTGAAATCCAACCTATGTCACCAGATTTGCTTTTCAGATTTCTAACCTGTGGCATCGTCATGATGTTACCATTTCTGATGAAGAAGAGCACCTCCCTTATGAGCAAAGGCTGAGGGAGCTGGGTCTTTTTAGTTTGGAGAAGAGGAGGCTGAGGGGTGACCTCATTAATGTCTACAAATATGTGAGGGGTGGGTGTCAGGAGGATGGGGCCAGGCTCTTCTCAAGGTCATCTGCTGATAGGACAAGGGGCAATGGGTGCAAGCTGGAACAGAGGAGGTTCCATATCAATATCAGAAGGAACTTCTTCACAGTGAGGGTAACACAGCATTGGAACAGGCTGCCCAGGGGGTTGTGTATTCTCCTTTTCTGGAGATGTTCCAGACCCACCTGAATGTGCTCCTGTGAGACTTGGTCTAGGTGATCCTGCTGTGGCGGGGGATTGTACTAGATGACCTTTCGAGGTCCCTTCTGATCCCTAATGATTCTATGATTTCCCATCCTGTGAGACATATGGGCTGATCCTGTAAACCTGGTAGGGACAGACCTCACATTGCCTTCACTGTTTTCAAGCTCCATCCTTTATTTTTTCTGCTGATCTGAAAGGGAATATCAGAAAGGACTGTTATTATCTGACATCATTATCCTTTTGCACCATGCATTCAGACTTTGTCAATTTCTGTCGAACTCTCACAAGACATGTAGCAAAGGTTTTCTTCCAGTATATCTATCAGAAAAAATTTTTTCCCCAACCCTCTTTTTTCCCCCAGAATGGGGTTTCTCAGAAAAAAAAGGTGCAGCTGCTCAGAAAATGACCATGATATCCTCATTCTGTGCCCTGCTTTCTGACAGACCTTTTCAGTTCTTACTGTGCTAGGTATGTCTTTAAAGACATGTCTCTATAAATCACCTATAAACAGAATTTGGTGTGGTGGTGCCCTTTTAATACCCTGAAAAACTGATCTTATCAGATGTATGTTGTCCATTCACTTCAAGAGATGCCTTGAGCACTTTCCTCACATAGCAGCAACTCCTACGTTATATATACCCAGGGTCTAGTTTCGAATTACAGCTAAACTAAACTAAGGGCTAGTTTCCAGTAAAAGCAGGAGGTGACAGTCCCTTGCCTGCCTACTCTGTTCTCCCTCTGCTTGTGTCTGCTTCCAGCTGCTTGATCTTTTCTTCCTTTGCGTCACTCTGATACTCATCTAATCACATGGTAAGCTGAGTCAATCTACTAACCTTGCAAATGGTAGGGTCGATGGGTTTTTGTCCTTAGATTTGTTTCTTGAGTATTAATTTCTTCCATTTACCTATCACACCATCCACTGAGGGTTGGCTTGGGCTGGAGGGAACTTCGGGAGCTTCAGCCAGTGGTGTATATGTGGGCACAGCAGGTTTCAGTAGAGGACAATGTATTGCCACTGGGGCAGCAAGTAGCCAGTACCTCTGTCACTATCTGTCCTAGTATGTAGCTAAAGGCAAACTTTTTGCAGCACTTGATAATAACTTTCAGCTTTGCTATTGTTCTCCAGTCCCCTTGAGTTGCCCTTGAACTTGTTTTCTGATCCTTCCAGGTTTTCATTTCAAGACAGTTTGATGGGAGGACAATTGGTTATGCAGTGTGTGCATTTGAAAATATACACGAGGGAGGCTCATAAACATCTGCCTTTAGTATTTTTCTAAGGCAGTCATAAGTCTGTCCAAGGCCTGGAAGCCCTGGCACACAGCACTTAGTAACCCAGATGCCTTTAGCTCCAGAGTGAGCAAGCACTCTGTGCAATGCACTTTTTTGATCTGCATATTTAAAATTTGAAAATATTTTCAGGCAGGTTCATATTTCCTGAGGAAAACTCATATAAATTATCAGGGCTGATCTTCCACTGCACGCACACCCTCTTAATTTCTTATGGGCCCAGTAGCTATTGACAAAGATATTACTCACTGGTTTTGTCTTAGTTTTGGGTTTGGTTTTTTTTTTTAACCAGAGAAATCTTCCTTATCTTCCTGTGCCTTTCACAAGTACTTTTTTCTATGGTCCATCAGATTTCATATCATCAGATTGTTTGAAGATGTATGTTCAAATTTCTTTGCTTGCTTTCTTTGCTCAGCAGTGTGTAAACACTGGAGACCTCAGTTAGATTTATATGACAAAGGAAGTGACAGGATCTCTCTGACAAAGCTAAGCAAGAAGTCTAAAGGAGGAGGATGTAGGTTGAAATTAGTAGCTAGGACCTGTCTTCCACCAACTGCTCCATAGATACACAGGATTGTTTACCCTTATTATAGCCAGGGTATAAAGCCAGTGGGGATCCTGAGGGGCCTATGGTGACTGCCCTGTTCAGAATACAATATTTTGCCCAGGTCCTAGAGCTGCCATAGTTGTTCTGCAGGATCACATCACCTCATAGAAGATGTGACTCAAAACAGTGACTCACTAGGTCCTTCTCCTTAGTCCTGGGCAGAATTCTAGCTGACTATATGTATAAGCATGAAGTACTATATAAAAAAATCCAAAATAAAACAGAAAACAAATAATAGGGTATGGTTAATAAATAGAGAAAAGATTGTGGAATTATTTGCAAGTTTAATTGTCCACTTGAAATTTCTATGTATTTAAATGAGTTAGTAGTAGTAGTTATGGTCTTCTTGCTGAAAATGAGAATGGAGATTGCCGTGAGTCTGACGGTGGCTATCTTCTCTTACTTAGGTGGGAATTTTGTCTCTACACACTTTATTACTGGCCATATGAGAAAGGTTGCATCGTTTGCACACTAGACCAGGCTTGATGCTCCTGGGTACTATAGGTTTACTGACAGCACTATGGCAGATGAGCAGTAAAACATCCAGAGTGCAGTATTATAGCATATTGGTATTGCTGTACTCACCTTTCTTGCCGTACAGCTAGCTGTTCTTTCTCCTTCACACTAAGCCATCCAACTCTTTACCTGTCGGACTCTGCTACTGTGGTGGAAGTTTTCTGGTACTACAAGCAATTGTTTGCTCAACTGAAAACACACCTTGAAATATTTCTCAACTGTTTACTGCTTTGAAACCCATAAGATCAAGTGCTTCAGCACCACTGAATACTCTTACGATGTACCAATATGTGTTAAAACATAAAGGAAACATATTTTTATATGCTATTTATAGCATCATGAAAACAATTTATTGCAACTATGCTTACTCTCAGAAAGTTTAGTTTTCTTTGAAGTAAGCTTGAAAAACCCCATAAGGAATTCCAGAGCTTACATTGTGAAAATCCAGGAGCCAAGGAAGGTGTAGAAAAGGCTAGAAGAACCACTCTCCTTGTCTGGTATGTTCTGAGCCTACCTGATTCGTCTGCCTGTACAAAGGAGCTTAGAAAGGCTCAGATTTGGCCAGCTGGGAAACCCTGTATGTTCTAACATGAGGGTTGCTCAGTACTTTGCTTTTCTGGTTGGAAGTGTGAGGGTATTTGGAGGACCCCAGAGGCTGCCTACTGGGCTGGACCAGATCCAGCACTCTGGAGCTGCAACAGATAGAGTAAGGCTGAGGCATCCATGAAGTAAAACTTTAACTCTTTTTTAGTGGAAATAGATTCCTCAATGGGGCATGAAGAACATTGAAACAATACTCTTCTCAATATCTTTCCAGTAGCTTAATGGATCTAGTTTATACAACTGGTATAAACAACAATAAAATTAATGCTTCTTTGCTCTATACTTTCAGATGGGATTTCTATCAAAATGCATACAAATGGTATTCACTATTGTAGTTCTGGTTTTTTTATGATCCATGCCCACTTCACTGAATAAAACACATGGGAAGGGGAAGAGGAACAGAAAGAAATAGAAATCAAATTAATACTGGGGAAATTTGCCACCTGAAGTCCTTGCAGACTCTTGAGGTCAAAAACATGAAAAATCACTCAGGAAAACAAACATATGAGCAAGGAAAGATGAACTTGTATTTATGAGAAGTTGGGCAGAAGAATATGGCTTTGCATTTACTATACTGCTTGTCTACATTTCCTGTGGTTTTAGTTTGTACTTACTAGTATGAGATTCTCAGTGCAGACAAGCAACATAAATTTGAACTTCCATCTATGACAGGCAACAACTGCAGTACAAAACTGGAGTGTTAGCACCCTAAGAATCTGAAGGCTGTATTTCCAGGATAACTTCTCAGTACTCGTTACCATTCTTCAGATTGAAAGGAAATTACAGGCAAGTATTGGCTGGCTGATGAATTTCAACAAAATGTTTAATAAATGAGAACTTCCTTAGCCCAGGGATATTGAAGCCTTCATTGTTATGTAAAGAACCTTTGCAACAATCATAACACATTTTCAAAATGTATGCTATTTCTATTGTCTAACTAAGGGACTTTAAGCTGGTGAACAATGCTGTTACAGTTTCAACAGGGGTATGAAGCCAATAAGATCCAATTTTAACTGATTGAAAAAGGAACACGGGAGCTTTATTAGCATATTTGCCAGTTAGCTTCAAAGACATTAAAACACAGACAGAATGCTACATTTCTACATGTCTGAGTTGAAGGAAATGCCAAAACTTTGAAAGCTTTCTTGCAAGATCTGACCTGTACAAACTGGGAACAACTGGAAAAAAAAAAAGTGGCAAGAGAAGTGCCTAATATTTCTGAGCATTTGAATTGCTTTTGTGTCTTCTTGGGCTTTTGGACTCTTGCTGAAGATTAAGGACTTGAGAAACTCAGAGCTCCGGTTGTAAAGTTGCTAAGTGAGGTTCCCTGGATGGGAAGGAATATCACTGTTGTCTGTAAAGTTCTTGCAACTTGGTTTCTTTAGGCAAAAGGCTCACAAGCTTTCTCTCGGCCTCAGCAATCTCCTGAACAAACTTGTAGAAAACAAGGCAGCTTTTAGATGGAAGAGCTGCCAGAGTTTCAGAGGTGGCTTACACAAATATGCAGGCCTCTATCTAAACATTTCTTTTAAAGCAGTTTTCTGGAAAGAAATAGTCCTAACATTACCAACCAGCTCTCATCAGACTTCTGACACTGCTGTGAGATGGACTTCACTGAAACAATGACTGAGCAGTCAAGGATAAAAATAAAACCCTAGTTCACATTTCATTCATGTTCACAGAGCAAAATTCAGAGTATGCTGATTAAGCAGCCTGATAAGTTAAAGCGGCTCTTCTAAGCTATTTTTTATGTGCTACTCCTCTTAGAATTAATGTGACTTCTACATGAATGTCAGAAGATTCAGCAGTTTAGGTGTAGGCTAACATTCCTAAATTACCAGTGTTCTGTGTTTACCAAATATTTTGTTTCTGTTAACCTCTAGGGAATGGGAAGAACTCATCTTGTTACAGTAATAGATGATTTCATCTGATCCCTAGAATAATTTTTAATGAGTTTTTCTACTGTACCTATTGTAGGGACTGTGTGTGTTTATTTTGCTGACACACTTTGCTGTCAGAATCTGATCAGGTGCTTATGCCCACTTTCACTAGATTTTTTTGGCAGTTGTTTACGCAGATGATTATCAACTGCAGCTAATTCATTTGCAGGGTCTTGCAGCAGTGGCAGGCATTGATATATATGGGGTTATTTTACTCCTTCTGGAGGGAAAGAAAATACCATTATACACAATGCTCACGCAGTTCAAGGGTGCCCTAACAGGTCCATTACCTCTTTCCTTAACATATATGACCTGCAGGGAAAGGAAAGCTCAGGAACATTGTGAATTGGTGATCACTACTTTTAACCTTACTATCAGATTAGCATTTGAGTGTCCATGTTAGTATTGATGAAGAGGTATGTTTCTCTCTAGGAAAAAGGCCAGTGGCACCTTCAGCTCTTTCTATAACCCAGGACAAAGGGTTAATGTTTAGTAGTACAGAAGGTGTTTTTACTATGCTTTCACCATAGTGTTAGGAAACATAGAGTCTCCAGGTTTAATTTACCCTCTTCTCTGTTTTCAGACTATCCTTTCTAGACTGCCTTTTCAGACAGACACCTTCTGAGAAGATAAAGCTCAAGTTTTGCATTCGTAACACCAGTGGACTGAAGGGTGCCAGTTAAATAAATACAAAAGTAGTTCGCAATTTTTTCCTGGGTAATAACCAGAGGAGATGTATGTAGATAGGATCCACTTGCTACTAGTCTAAGCATTAATATGCTCATCATCGCATTGCAGACACCCAGAAAGTCAAACTGTCTCTTGGCCAGTTGGTCACCAGCCAGGTAAGAGAACATGGGATAGGTATTTCCTTGGTCTTTCTAAGATTTTCAGGATTTCTACTGATTTCTAGCTCAGATTATGGTTTCAGCTATGATGGTATTCCTCTTTCGAGTCTTGAGTTAGAAAATGCTAGCATGTCAGTTCTTCTTTCAAGTCTTGAGTTAATAAATGCTAGCATGTCAACAATTTAGTTTCTGTCAGTGTTTTTTACTTGTCTTTCATAGCTTTGGCTCATGTACTATCTCACAGATCAATTTGCTCTTCACAACAGGCAAACCAACGTCACACAGCTGTGCAGTACAAAAATGGGTGGTGGTTCATGAACAGCTACAGCAGAGCATGTTTTACTTTTGCTACCCAGAAAATATTTTCACTTCTCTGCAGGCACCTTTCAGGTCGACCTTTTCTCTGTGATGAAGAACACTGTTGATGTTGACGCTTTCTTTAGACCCATCCCGTTCAATCCTAGATGCCCACTGGGACTATTTAGGCAGGAAAAGCTAAGCAATCATTGATGTGGCCAACTTCAGCGACACAAGACTAAGGGTCAGATGAGACACAGCAGTGACATGGTGACATGGTGGAGAGTACTGAAGAACAGTATGTGCTGTTCTTACAAGATTACTGTGTCCACACCTTTCATATTGTGTTCCTTGGACAGAACTTACTTGCCTTCATATCACAAGGACAGGCAATTGTAAGTCTGTTCTCTGAAGTATAGAGACCACTTAGAACATCCAACACAAGCAGTTTTTGCTTTGTGTGTTGGAATTGGTTGCATGAACATGCAACCTCTGTCCCATGCATCTTCTCAAAATCAAGTATCTTATTGGTCATTTCTGTCAGCTTTTTTTTATATTGGGGAACAAATAACTGAGCATTTCTTATGAGAAATCCTTGCCATAGGAATTATCACCTCCTCTGTAGCTCAGACTTGCAGTGTAGGTAAAAGCCCCATTTACTTTAGGTTTTCCTCAGCCTGGGCAGTCAGACAACAAAGAAAGATAGCACTGGCTGATTTGGTGTGTGGCAGTTTCTGATAGTGGTTATTCTAACTGCAAAAGTCATAAACAGCACAGTGGTCAGTGTGATAATAAAAACCCAAAATTGAAATCCTGTTTTTAAAGACTGCTGGAAATTCACCTCAGGACAAGAAAAGCACTGGAAATCACTATACAGCAACAAAGGTTATGTGGTTGTTTCAGTTGCGTAAGGACTTTTAAGTGTAAATCTCTTGAAAGTCTTTCCATATGAGGAAAATGTCAGTTGGGAGGATCTGGATCAATGTCATAGACCCCATGGAATGTAGTCATGAACTTCATTTGGTGCGTTGGACATCTTCCCGGCTATCAGCAATTCCAATGGGCCTGAGACAAGAAAGGAAAACCAGAAGTCACTATGTTTGGTGTAAGACAAATGTGATCTGGGTCATTACAGCAACAGGGGGGTCTTTACAAGAGGCATTTCTGTGACTCCCAGACAAATAACAGGCTTAAGGTTCACTCAGAAATTTTACTTCTAATGTTCTTACCCTCCAGGTCAGGCAAGCTTTTTTTAATTGATATAACAGTTACAGTGCCTCTTCCAACAGCAGAAGGACAGTCAAAGGCTGTTGGGCAACCAGTCCTCTGGCAGTAAAGAAGAGTATACAAATTCCGGCTTAGAGATAAATTACGGGCTTTAATAACTATAGTTGAAAAGACTGGAGGAACTAAAAGCAAGGACATAATTTAAGTCTGTTTCAAAGAGATACTAGATCTCCAAAAATTTAATGATCTGTTTCAGTCCTGTTACTTTACACTGAAATAATCTGCATATTTTTATCATTTGCACTGTGTCTGAACAGTCCTTTACCTGCATTTTGATATAGTAACCAGGTACTATTCTATCTGATGCTCAGATCTTCTTACCAATGATCCCTATGGGACTATGAAGAATGGAGTTCATATTGAACACAGAAATTCTCTACTTCCAAGGTGAGGAGTAACACAGCTTAGAGAAACATTGTTTATACAGTGAATATTAAGTTTTGGTTATTGCAGGTCAGCATATACCAGTGAAACCAATGCATCTACTCCAGTTTGGAGTAGGTAAGGAATATATTGCCCTTAAATAGAACATTTTGTTTAAGTATTGTGTGCATTTTACATCATGGTCCAACAACCTGTGCATTTCCTGCCACTCATATGGCCCCAGGTGCCATCTAGTGGAAAAGGTCGACCTTAAAAGATACTGTCAACCTGAGCTAAAAGGGTGAACAGTGGCAAATAAAATGGAAAAAGGAAGTATTGAGGAAAAAGGGAATATTTTTATCTGAAGAGCATCAGACTTCCATGTGCAGATATATGATGCCAGTGGGAAAAGATAATACTTTGCAATTTGGAATTCATAGGAAAATAATTTCCAGTATAAATAATGAACTTTGAATCTTTAATTGCATAGAACTCAGTACTACTGAGGGGTAGAACTTGCTAATCCAATTCTGGCAATTAGTCTGATTTCATAAAGGTAATCTGGAGAAGCACAAGGTTGCAAAGAAAAAAGATTAAAATATAAAAAATACAGGTGTAGCTAAGAATTTAAATGATCTTGAAGAAAGTAGTAAAAGCAGTTCTTAACTATGGCAATGTTTCTAGTGTCTGAAATGCAAATGTAAAAGAAACAAGTGAAATAAAAGTATAGTGAATTATATTATTATTTAATCCTTAACAATTTGATCTTGTGTTTTAATTTTTTATTCCAAATTATTGTGTCTTTCCAACTAGTCTGCTCCAGATATCTATTTTGCAGCTCCTACATCTTTCTTATTTCTTCAAAAGCTTTACTCTGTTCTGGAGTTTCTTGCATATCTTCTTCCCAATCCCTACTATCTTAGTCTCACTTTCTTAAAGTTTAGAATAAGACTGTGACTGCAGAACTAGTTTAACTATCACTGACCTACCATACCTACAGAACTCATTTTCACAGACACTTTTTTGAACCAGTTTCTCTCATCACTTAAGTCATACCAGTAGTTTCTACATATGTGGGGTACTAGTAAGTACAGGTAAGTCTTGTCCATGGTGGCAGAACACGGCAGTGGTACCCTTGGCATCAGATAATTGAAGGGAAGTTGTACTTCCAGTTTTGTTCTAAGACCACACAGGCACAAATTGTTGATTAAGCAAACTGAACTAAGATACCCCACAAATCACATTTTGGGCAAGATACCTGTGTGTATCTTGCATGCTTGAGCCTTAGATACAAGATACTGGTGTGGATAAATATATTTGAGGTAGTAGTGGAATTAACCCTATAATATATGCATGTTTTCCCTCTCCTATTTAACAAACTCGAGCTATTTGAATGACTCAGACAGAAGAAAAAAAAAATCAAGAAATCAAATGTGGGCCCTGACATTGTTCCCACTGTTAACACTTGTGTGTATTCACCGTAGGTATTGTGTATTCGCTGTATGCATGTGTATTCATTACCTCAGGTAGTAAGATCTGCTTCAATACTTCTAACATGCTACAAAAGTTGATCTGAAAATTGTAGGCAGAGACAGATTTAAAAATGAGTCCTTGCAACTTTTATTTCAGCAGAGACTTTTGTGAGATAAAGAATGGGAACTTCACATTCTAACTGCACAGATTGACTCAGAAGTGTGAGAACTTTTCAAAGAAAATATTCCCCAAATTTTTCACACTGTAAAGTGTCAATCATCTGGAAGACAGGACTTGTGGAGTCCCCTCCTCTGTTTCTCTCTTAAGGAGTGTCTTCCCTGGCTAGCTGGAGACATATATATCTCTTCACACACTAGCATCAGACAGATGAAGAACAATCTAATATTACTTCTCTCAGCCCTCCAAGATAGATCTTTAATCAACAAAGAACATAATAATATAATTATTTTTTTTTTAAGAAAAAAACACTATTGGAAAGTGTAGGATTCAAATTATTCTAATTGTATTGCTAAAGCAGTTCTTTATAGTCTCTGTCCCAGAAACTCACTACTGCTTTAAAGATATAGTTCTCTTATGAGTGTAATTCCATCCTGTGAAAAGTGTGTAAATATGCAAACACAGCCCTGAGCTGTGTAGCACTGAGTATCTGTATACTGGTATCCACTGGAGGAGCTGAATGATGAGGAGATGGGACTATAAGGTGTGTCTAACACATTAGCTGGTGCTAATCAGGGTGCTAGACCTTCCTTCTTGCTCGCTTCAAATTCCTCATGAATTTGTTTTCTGCTTGCATACATATAGATATATCTAACTGTATATTCATTCCACTTGTAGAGCTTTTCCAGGTTATTCCAAAGATGTGTTCCAAACAAAACCTGCCTATAAAATACAATGTGTTCCTTTCCCCATGTAAAGCGTCCGTACATTGTGCTGATTTCTAATCAGGGAGAGCATAATACTACAGCTATCCATGCTCATGATAATATGAAAGATGCTCATCCACACAGAGGCCATGAAAAAGCATGAAATAAATGAGAAATATAACAAGATTAATTTAGGGTACTGTAATTAAAAGATAAAGTACATTAGTATTAGGTTCTAAAATTATTGGCAGGAATTTATTAAAATACACTTCAGCAGTCAGAGCAGAATAAAAGCTAATTTGCAACTGGTTGTAATGGGCTTGGAATCAGCTTTAGTACTAGAAGAAAGTTCAAATGCAGTAGGAAGGAAATGTAATACAATAAAGCAGTGACTCAGGGGGCTGATTGGGATAATGAAATGCATTTCAATGAATTCTGATGGGCGAAGCGTTATTACAGTGGAGCTTATAAACAAGAGAGGAACAGATGAAATTTGCAACAATGGTACTATATTATCACAGGGAGTTTTATTACTACAGAAATTGTTTCCAAGTGTGAGAGGTACTGTACTTAGTGTTCCAATGATTAATCTGAAGTCACTACCTCTGTTTCACTGAGCTTTGTTATTTGTCAGCATCCAACTTGCAGACTCTGTGGCTACTCCTGGACAGAACTGCTAATGATGTATTCATCTTATCAGCTCTGAGCTTCCTCTGCACGCTAAGACCACAGAGCAGGCAGACATTCTGCAGTTCTATTAATATGAAATCCGTGGAGGCTGTGGAAGCTTGCTTTTTTGCCTGCTCTGTGGGGGCCTCCTGTGGCCTGAATTAGATGACTCCTCTTACAGCGAGGCAAAAATAGCTCTTGACCTACGATTTGTGAAAACACCCAGGCTGACGCCGGGATCAGAGACAAGTGAATTGCTCCTTGTTTGTTTTGAAGCCCTACATGTAACTTTTTATTTCTTTATGTAAATATATGATTTTTCGTTCACTGTTTTATAAACCCCAAAGAGGCCTTGTCTCAAAATAGTAGTTCTACACTTGCATGATTATTTGATATATGTCTTCTCCACTTAACTGTGTAATCAGACTTTATTAGGAAGGGAGGAACACAGACCAGTTAGGTATCTATTTTTCCCAAGTCTGTGTTGATAATATTGAAACTTCCCCTTAATCTTTGATACTTTTCATTTGAAAGGAAAATTGTCAGTGTTTTCTGTTTTTGGAATACTGGTTTAGAATTTCTGTGAAAGGTGCTTAAGAGAAGAGAGTAGGTGAGCAGATGATAAGTAACGTATCCTTTAAATGTATTTAAGGTAGCATTAAAATAATTTTGCATCTACTACATCATAAGATTTTTATCAATGGCTTCATTACTTTCAAACAGTATTTCTTTTCCCCACCATCTTTTGTTCTCCTCAGACTGCATGTGCTGGATGAGATTATGAGTGTCTCTTCCTGAATGATGCTTTGTTGGCATATATTATGCTTCAAACATTACGGCAGTATAAGAATGTGCTACTATTCTCTTTGCAGTACATCTGAGTTAAAACTTTCTGCCGGTTTTCCACTCATTGACAACTATTTCTGGTTCTTCCCAGAGGTTAACATGCATATGCACCCTATTCATGTCAGCTACACTGCTGGTTTCATGCAGGAAAATACATGTTTTACAAAAAAATCAGCCTGTAATTGTTTTTTGTAAAAAGGTGCAAGGATAGATCTGGCTGATGGTACTGTTGAAGGGACACGACCTAGGGTCAGTGATCTCTTGCAGGAGTGAGGAATGTGCACCTCAAAGGTGACAAGATTTAAATCACGTCAGTTCCTGAAAGTGAACTCTCATTCAATGGTTGTAGCCCATTTGCAGTGCACAAATGTGTGCCATGAGTTATTAAATATCTTACCTCTCCAAATGATCAGTAACACCTAATGACAGCTCATATTTTACCTGGGTGGTCTGTGACACATGTTGAACTCATGCCTTCTGTTAGACATTTGCATCATGTCTCCTTATTCTTTCTCACATCTGTTGAGGACATATAACAGAAAGGGAACACCAGCACTGAAGAAAGAGCACATGAGCTTCACAGCAGGGACCATTTCAAATGCCAACTAAATAAATCAGGAGCTAAATGTAAAGTAAATTGAAGTACCACCTAAGATATTACTATGGGTAAAAGACTGCATACATGCTCCCTGTTTGCAGGCATCTCTGTGTCAGGCACCCACATCATACAGGGAAAAACAAGCAGCATAATTACAGATGTGAGACCATTGTATTGACCAACTGAAGTTAGTCTATAATAGGCAGTGCCTTTCCCATGTAGAGTGAAAAAGAGGAAAAAAAAACCACAGCTTGTTCCTGCCCAAGAAATATTATTCATACTGTGTGCGGATGTGTGAGAGCAAGGGTCATTCATTCCTCAGCCACAATCAGCCTTTGGAAAGTAGCAGAATCAAGCAGTGGGTAGCACGATTCAGCAATCACCATGCATCATGTGGGACTGGCTGTCAGTGGAGTGCAGCAAAACAAGAAACAAGCATGCAGAAAGGTCAGTTTGCTGTCTCACTGTCTTTATATTTACCTTCTCACCCCCAAAGACTTCTCTTCTGCACAGTGAATGTGCCAGGGCAAACCAACACAGTTCAAAAGCATTCAACAAACACAACTGACCTAACAGATAGTGGATGTTGTGTAATCTAGCACTTCTCTAAGACAAACCTTCATGACAGAAATAGGCTTTTGTCTTGTACATCTACTTGATAGATGCTCTAAGCCAGTAGGAGCTGGCTGTGTATTGGAAGGCAGTGTCTCTAGTGCTTACAAAAATAGAATTGTCTGGATTCAATCTTTCATCTGTAATAAATGTGTCTGCATTATGTACTGTGCTCTTGACTATTTCTCTAACTGGAGGAGAATGATAGTTGTGAACGCAGGCTATCAATAACTGATAATGCAGTTCTGCAGATGTACAGGTGGAGAAGTCACAGCAAGAAGCTCCACTGACATTACTGCCTATTGTCTCTAAACATCAGCCAAGGACCCTCTCTGTCAGAAGTCACCCTAGACAGCGTCAGGTAATACCAATTACATAATACTACTCTATTATTTTCTCCATACACTATCCAGCAATGAATTCCAATGCCTTTTGACAGGGGTCAAAGGGGCTTAAAGAGGGGGTTTTAATAGGGGAATCTCTCAGTTTATTAACTCCTCCACAATGTGGGATGTCAGGATCTCATCCTAGAAATCCCTGTGGGATTTCTGCTTCTTCACACCTTCCTGCCTCGTTCTTTTCCCTGTAGGACACCATGATGCTCGTTTGCCCTACATCTGATCCAGCATTTACTAAGGAAAATTTTCATCAGGAAGAGAACCTAACCTTTATTTCCTTTCTCCTAGTTTCTTATTACTAGAAATACTACCTAGATAACTGCCACCTCTCTTTATGATGAGGAATAGGGAGTAGAAGATGTAGGAGTGTGTAAAGGTTGTAGAAGGCTAGGTAAAGAAAGCCAGAGCAGTTCCCAGGGTGCTGCTGGTGTGGCAGTTGTATGAGCACATTTAATTTCAGGGGTTTTTTGCATCACTGTCATTTATGGATGGAGCTGTACCACAGTAACAGTTCACTGCCTGTCATTAATGCAAACAAGGCAAAGACCAGCTTAACCAATGACCAATACAAAACATAAGTTTTGGTAAAGAGTAACACTCCACAATCACAGATGAGTACGGTCTGTTCCTTAGAAATTAAGTTGTACTTTATGTAAGATTCATGCTCAATTCTTTCTAAGAAAGCATAGAGCCAGAGCCTTTCCAATCACAAAGAAATGCATTCCATCAGCAGAGAGAGATGTAAAGTAGGAGGGAATTTTAAATAGCTGAATTGCTAAAGGCATTTAGTGCCACTTACTCTACATTTGGGGAAACACTTGTGAAACACTTATTCTTAGTAATAGAACAAGAGAAAACAGCCTGAAGTTGTGCCAGGGGAGATTTGAATTGAACATTAGGAAAAATTTCTTCACCAAGAGTGGTCAGGGATTGGAATATGTTGCCCAGGAAGGTGGTGGAGTCATATCCTTGGAGGTGATCACAACATGTGTAGATGTAGCCCTGGGGAACATGGTTTAGTGGTTATGGTGAGATTAGGTTGACAGATAGACTGGAGGATTTTGTAGGTCTGTTGCAACTTCTAATGATTCTGCGGTTCGATGATTCAAACTTTTACAGCATCCTGTTGCTTTTTTAGTAACCGGTAAAACAAACCTCGCTTCGAACCACTTGCCCGACCTTCGCTAAATCCGAGTATCTGCGGTCGTGGAAGAGCGTGGAGTAACTGAGTTACTGGACATTCAAGGTACCGAAACGGCAGCCTCTGTCCCATCGCCCGGCTCTCGGAGGAGCCCACTTGCTTGCGCCGGGGCTGCGCCTCCGCTCCGTGTCCCGCAGGGGGAGCCGGAGTACAGCGGCAGCACCGGGCAGAGGCTGCTCCCGGAGGCTCCCCCCGCCTTCCCGCACCCTGACCCTCACCCCGCCGCCTCTCGGGCGAGTCTCACATCCCGCGTACTAGATGCTGAGAACAGACAAGCCTGTGTGACCTGCCGGGCAGCAGCTGGGAACGCCTCGGGTGAAATCCCAGCGAGGTGGGGCATCCCCGGCTACCTCCAGCGCTTAAAAAACTGTGTAGGACCTACTGAATGGGCGGTGAGAAATCATCCCGCGCACCGTGGGTCCTTTAGCAAAAGACAGGGATGCCATTGTGGTGTCAGTTACTAGGAGTGCTTTTCTCCAAAGTTGAAAACCATATGTTAAGGAAAACAAAAGAACGATGCGCTTGTAAAATGATGGAATAGAACATCATGCGATTATGTTGTTTTCTTGGAGGTTCTTTAAGCTCCAAAATAATTACTTTCTGCAAATGCACAAGCAGAACAGTAAGTACACGCACTCACCAAAGACCCTTCATATTTGCATGTCAGAACTTTTTAAAATCTAGGTGATCTTACTGTGGCAGGGGGATTGGACTAGATCTTTTGAGGTCCCTTCCAATTCCTAATGCTTCTATGATTCTATGAAAATAAAGTAGACAAAAAAGACCACTACAGTCTCAAATCCCTTTCCTTTCCTTTCCTTTCCTTTCCTTTCCTTTCCTTTCCTTTCCTTTCCTTTCCTTTCCTTTCCTTTCCTTTCCTT
>VZRI01008475.1:0-47518 GCA_013397515.1 Upupa epops | reverse complement strand
TTTCCCTTTCCCTTTCCCTTTCCCTTTCCCTTTCCCTTTCCCTTTCCCTTTCCCTTTCCCTTTCCTCTTCCTGATATGGACTGTTCTTTCCAAGCTGCTGGTCAAAGATACCAGGCAGAAGGGTGTCCCTTTTAACATCTCAGCCAAAACCCAGCACCTATTTAACATTTTGATGCAGCAAAGTGTTATAGACTGAAAGCTTCAAGACTTTCCAAAAACACAGGGGGCTTAAGCAAATGCTTGAATTTCCGTAAGTCTGTAAGGACTTAGCCACGTTTCAAACCATGGATGCACACACTTGTCAGCCCTGTGTTTTCATCTTCATCTTTACAAGAGGGTACTGGTTCTGAGAGGAGTAGTACCAGCTGAGTTCAGTACTTTGCAGACCAGATCTGGCAGGAAAACAACACACTTCTGTAAGTCCTATTGATTTCTTGTTGAGATACAACAGTAACATCACAAGTGAAAGACAAATTTTCTTCCTGTTGATTAAAAATGCTAATGGGACAGTTCTTGAATATAAGAAAGAAGGCCACCAGGAGATTCTGAGATGCCCTACTTGGTCTTTGACAGTTAGAATGTGTCTTTAATATGATTTGGTGTTGTTCTTGATCATTATGAGATCATGCATGTTGGTTATCACAGAGGGAAGCTGAAAAACTGTCAGATTTCTGAAATTAATTGTTTATGAAAAATTGTGGTTTAGATGCAATTCTGACAGGTTTTCAGCATCACCCTATTTTTCTGAACTATGAAAACAAACCCTCTTTTTTTAAAACACATACATTGGAATGGGGGAGGAGAACTAGAGCATGGACCAGACATTAATCTGATGCAGGTCAACAGGTATGAATTTAACAGATAAAAACATTCAGTGGAGTTGTACAAGCCAAGGGTGGAGCCTGGAATCTTCAGGAAGGATGGACAAGTACTGTTGGGTGTACCACAGCCACAAGCCTAACCCATCATTCTTATTCTAAAACTAAAATAATGAAGTGCCCTGCGTATGCTAGGAGGACTTGCTGGGGAGGAAACATGCCTTCCTCTCTAGTAGCAAATTACATGCTTGAGAAATTGGGTAATTAATCAAGCCTATATGGTTCTCATATGGTATCGTAATAAGATTGATCAATCACAAGGCATATTCTGATGGAGACTGGGAGAAGAAATTAATTGCTGACCTGCGCATATGAGGAGTGTTTGGCGTAGTCTTCTTGGTGGTATATTGGGGGAGCCTGTCACATGTCACCTACTGAAAAATGAAAAAATGGCCTCACAGGACAAAAAACTCTACAGGCATAGAAAAATAAGTTGAATTAGAGAGATTTCAAATAATGGTTTTTCCTTTCCTTGGCCTCAAAGAGTGATGTAGGATACAGCAATTTGTTTAAATAAGACACTACAATTTTTCACACCTAGCTCTTAATATATGAGAAGCATAAAGCATCTAGACCTCCTAATCTTCCAGTAATTGCTGGCAATCTAGAAACCAGGTACTGGGGAAACATTTCCTGTAAAAAAATATAGTGATACATTTAAATTAAAAATCTAGTGGGATGGTAAGAGAAATTGAAAGAGATGAACAACAAGGTGAAGAAGGGTTTTGGCATATAATGGTACTACAATTAAGATATATGAGACAAATAAAAAGATACAATACTGCAGCCATAAGAAGAATTGTGAGAGATTCACTGTGAGGAAAAAGAAGCTTTTCAGGTAACAAACATCAAAAAACATCCACAGATTTAATGAGCAGCATCAACAGTGTGATTTGTACTGTGGGAACATACAGTAAAAATATCACCTAACATAAGGTATTCTCATACTGCCAGATCTGCTAAGCAAATAGGAACTTCATTTTGCACCAGCTGCAGCCTCCAAGTGGCCTACAAATGTGACATATGGTCTATGATATGTGGATTGGTGCTCTAATACTGTGGCTGCCCCCCATTGTACCTAAGTATGTAGGACATATGTTAGATTACATTACTTAATTGTGCATTGCCTTGCATCTGTAGGCATTGATTTACAAACTTCTGATGTGCTTTGTTAATTTGTAGGATAAAATGTTAAATTCCTTTACTACAATAAAGTAATGGCTGTAGTAGCATTCTTTAACATGTCTTTAAATGTGAGATCATCAGTATAGTAATGTAGAAGTCCCCAGAATAGCTCTGTCTGGCTTGGCTGTTACTATTGCAGAAAATTCAGTCTTTGTTGGATGCACCCTGGAGTAAAGTCTGTCCCTCCTTTCTCTCATCCATGTTTTTACAGCATTCATAAATTTCTTTTACACTCCTTATGCTGAAGCTTATCTGCTATTTGAACAGAAAATGGGGATTAACCAATCTCAAAGCACTGAAAACAAGCAACTATATTTCACACTGCTCAGGTTATGTGCTATTTAGATTGCTATGAGGTATTTGGACAGCCATGTTAGTTACAAAAGTACAAAGCCCAAGCAGTGTGCTTAAAATTTCACAAAAACTAAGAGAGAAAAACGGACAACAGCGAGACTGAATTTGCATCTAAACCTGCTACCACTTCAAATATTGATCTTAATTAATGGACCCTGAGAGGATATATTTATCTTCACAACTAGTTGTTTCTTGAATTCATAGGAAGTAATACCTTATCCCGTAGACTGACAGAAAGCAAAGGTAACTCTGAAAGTTATTTCTTTTTATAGTCTGTTCTAAGCTGAAGCTGTTTGAGAATCTGCTTGGGCAAGGAGGGGGAACTGTTGTCAGAGGCAGCACCAGCCCGTGCTTTAATCTGATCCACTAAACATGTGCACATAAACCTATGAAATTACATTGGGTCTGCTAATATCATGATGTGGACAAAAGTAAAGAAAATTATAGGGTTTTTTTGCCTGACAAATCATGTTGGCACACAATAAAGTAATTAGTCTGAGACCATCTAGACAATCAGGAGTTCTTGTTTGTTCCTCCATTAGACTTGAGTTTAGCCTTGTGAATAAATACTAATTCAGCAACGATTTCTACTGTATGCATCCATATGTAGATATAACCATACCTAAGAAAGCATGTACTTCCTTAACATCAATAAGAAAACTGGTTAAGATTACTTTTACATCATGAGGCTAGACATTTGGACATTTCACTGTCAAAACCCATTTTTATCTTGCACACCAGCACAGCCCTCTGCTGTGTCAGCCACTCCTCCCAGCTTTGTATCATCAGCAAACTTGCTGACAGTGTGCTCTAATCCTTCATCCAGGTCATTGATGACTATATTGAATAGTACTGGTCCCAGTACCAACCCTTAGGAGACCCCACTGGATACAGGCCCCTGAATATAATTTTTATTGCTTTCTTAATGAATACTTTGTATTTATGCAATTTTTGCCCGTCTGACTCAGCAGAGTAGGTAAAACACATTTCTTGGACTGGAGTTTCCAGTTAGAAGCTTTACAGGGTCAATGAGAGAAAGCTCAGTTTGTGTTACGAGGTACAGTGGCTCACCAGCACAGGTCATTTGAGGATGCTGATGCAGAAACACAGGATTAAATCAAATTGATATTTCCCCTTAATATCCTATCAGAATAATCTTCTTATCTCATATCATTAAATCACATAAGAACTTAAGATGCCAGCTAAACACAATTAGAATTTCCTAGAGGCTACAGCTGGGCATCAGAGCATGACTCTAAATACATGTAGAGGATTCATGCTCTTGTTCAAAAGGACTCTCTTCTCCAAGCATCCTACAGGGATTAAGCAATTCATACTAGAAAGCCATTGGTCTAACTGTCCCCTAAGAGGTTAGTAGTCTTTAATAGACAGCCTAGGACAACTCAAAGTCACTACAGCTGAGGCCACAATATTGAAATGTTATGCACATGACATATGACTTTTAAAAATATGAAAGAAAGATAATTTTCTGACCCAATTAAAAATTACTTGCTTCATATAAAATGTGTGACTGGGAGAAGAGAGAGGAACTGCTTGGCTTTTCCAGCCTTCTTTTCTGTAAGTGTGTCCTGCATCAGCCAGTTTTAGAAAGAAGGGTACCAAAACTTTCTCCAGTCCATTAAAACAAATGTTATCCCAGATAGAATATAAAGTTCTGTTGAACAGGAGATCCTCAAGGACATTCATAGGGTTAGCAAAGTGGGTTCCACAGCTAATTGTAAATGTTGTTGCTCAGTTAGCAATATGCCTGATACCACCAGCAGCAATCCAATAGGTGTTTTAGTGTTCTCTTTCTATTAATGGGTTTAGACCAGACACAGTAGTGTTGCACTCCTTTGTCAATTTGCCAGATCATGCCAGATGTTGCATATGACTGGAGTCCAACTAAATGAAATGTATTTGCTTCACTTACATTGATGGTTGCACCTATTTATGTCTTGAAAGTATTGATTCTTGTTATTATCATTTCTTTCTAATCCTACTTGTAGATACATTAATAAAAATGCAAAAAAAATGTTGTAAACTTTCCGCGCTGTCTTTAAAAATGAGCAATGGCTTCCAGAGAAAAGTTAAGAACAAATACTTGAAGTAAAAAGCAGAAATTCCTTTATTGATGTTTTACTAGTTAAGTTTTATAACAACCATAATCCCTGTGATGTTCTGCTAACCTATTTCTAATCTTCTTTGCCACTTCACTACTCTTCTCTCTCAGGGTTGGATCCAATAAAAATGCCTGTATATCTAGGGAATAATTTAGATAAGATGTAGTTACCTAAGATCAAAACTTCAGTCTAAGATCCACCTTTCATAGAATCATAGAATCATTAGGGATCGGTAGGGACCTCAAAAGATCATCTAGTACAATCCTCCTACCACAACAGGACCATCTAGACCAAGTCACATGGAAACATATCCAGGAGGGTCTTGAACATCTCCAGAGAAGGAGACTACACAAGCCCCCTGGGCAGTCTGTTCCAGTGCTCCATCACCCTCACCGTGAAGAAGTTTCTTCTGATATTTCTATGGAACTCCTCTGTTCCAGCTTGCACCCAGTGCCCCTTGTCCTATCACTAGATGACCTAGAGAAGAGCCTGGCTCAATCCTCCTGACACCCATCTCTCACATATTTATAGATATTAATAAGGTCACCCCTCAGCCTCCTCTTCTCCAAGCTCAGGAGACCCAGCTCCCTCAGCCTTTCCTCAAAGGGGAGGTGTTCTACTCCCTTCATCATCTTTGTTGTTCTATGCTGAATGTCCTTCAGCAGCTCTGTGTCCTTCTTGAACTGATGTGGTCTCACTAGTGCAGAGTAGAGGGGGAGAAGAACCTCTCTCGATCTGGTAACCACTCCCCTTCTTATCCCCTCCAGGTTGCTGTTGGCCCTCTTGGTCACAAGAGCACATTGCTGGCTCATATCATCTACCACATAATGATGGAAGCACTCCGTCTCATTCTCCAGAAAAACTTGATTTTATGGAGTAATTACTTTGTTTATGGATTTCAAAACCCACCAAGCAATGAAGATACATTCAGCTGCTTCCTCAATCCAGCCTTACCCAGAAAAGTCCCAAAGCATTTGGGATTTTACCTTGAATGATGGCTGAGGAGCAGGGAAGAATGGGACTTGCTACCACAGGACTCTGAGCTTCCTGCAAGGATCTCACGTTCTGCTCAAGGTTTACAGATGCATTGTGTGCAATGCCTGTTTAAAGTAAGCTGTCTGCTGATATGAATTTTTCTGCTTTCATTTTTTTTTCCACATCCTCGGGACATAAGGGTTTAAGAGTAGTTAAGGAGAAATTATGGTAGCCTTGGAGCTCATGAATTCATGGATCCAAGTTTTCTAGAATAATTAAGAATGAAGATATTATTTACTCTTTTAAAATCTTAACTTTTTTTTTTTTTTACAATAAACTTTAAAGAAGAAAAAGGAAAGAAAAATATATAGATTTCATTTGCCTGATCTGCAGGACTGTTTGAGCTGCAGTGGTGGGTATGTGCTACTGTGGATGATCTCTACATGTGAACATAGAAGATCTATCTAGCTAAAAAAACCTGTAGCTGTGTAGGTACCAGAAGGAAACATGTGAAATTGTATGGAGCTGGTTGAACAGCCTAATCACAGACATGATCCCATCACTGAGCTTTGGCAGGGACTTGAGGGTCCATACAGAGGTCTGCAGCTCAGGGTCCACATCCATGCATCTCAAGCCTGTTTTTCCAGAAGATAGATCTCTCCACGGTACCCATAAAACACGCCATTAGGAGATTATTCATTCCCCCAAAGGCAGAAACCACTTTTCCCTCCCAGCATCCCACAATCCTCAGTCAGGAGAGCGAGGATGAGGTTTATTTATAATGAACATCTCTCCCAGTACGGTTCTGATGCTCATCCATCAAACACTTGTGACAACTTGTTAGTGCTCTATCCACCCTGAAGGTAAATTCGTCCTCATCAACAAGCGCTAAATGCCTGCTCAGGCCTGGTAGCTGTTGCCCAGACACTGTATCAGAATCTTCTGCCTTTTCCTCTGGTTTATCAAGAGATGGCAGCAAAAAGCCATTTAACCTTTGATCTCAGTCCTAGGGCCTCTATCGGAGTCACAGAATCATGGCAGCCTGTACTATCAGCCCAAGTCATCCTACCAGTGCTATTTTAATAGAGCCACCTGCTAAACAAAGCAAGCAGCCCAGTGCTTTGCCTGCTACATCCCGTCAGAGAGGGATGGTGGGACCAGCACCACTGTGTATGTCCCATTTACAGCAGTAACCAGTGCTGTGCAGCACAACAGTGCAGGCTTCCCCTGTATCAAAAGAAGAGGTGCTAGGTGAAGGAGAACATTTCTGATAATGAGCAGAAATAAAACTAATGGGTTGGTGGATCCAAAGAAAGGCATCTGAACAGTAAGGTCTTTTTTGGGTCGTAGCTTTTGGCTTTAGGTTCATGGTGATGGTAATTCTCATTTTAGAGAGGGACACAATATTCAGACTGTGCATTGTTATAGTGATGTCCAAGGTGAAGGACACAGGAAGGATCTTTCTGATTCACTGTGACAAGCTGACAATTCATTTGTGACATGTGTGAGAGGGGAAGGAACTGGTACCATCACATGTCAGTAAAGACAGCTAGAGAAAATAGTTTAAAATTAGACATGATGAGAAATACAGCATCTAGCTCTCTTTTAAATATCTTCAGTTTTCTTGCTAAAGAAATGAATAATTATCAAAATAATTGGACTTAAGTTGGATTTTAAAATAATTTACAGTGATCATCAGTGACACCTCATTATTAAGTGTTACAGAATGCTTACAGAAACTGGTTTCAGATAAAGGAACGAGTCAGCTGCATTTAAAGTCAAGGGAAGCTCTGGGAGTTTCAGTGTCACTACTTACTCTTAACAGTCACTGAGCAGCTGTCAAAATGTAAGAGAAGGCACCACACTTAAGCCCCCCAGCTGCTCTTTAACTTGGAGACAGAGAATTATGTATATGTATATATTATGTATAACATATATGTGTGCGTGTACATGTGTGTATATTGTATGTGCAGATATATATAATTCATCCAGAACCTCAGGGCTCTGGAGCATGCACTTGGCAAAATTATTACATAGATGGATAAATCTTCCTACTGTCCTGTTGCACTGCAATTGCATTTTATCCAGATGAGGCAAAACCAATTTCATGTTCAGGAATGGGGGTTATTTCCACTGTCAAAATAGAGTGGTTAGTGTGAGTTTACCTGAGATTAGAATGTTGTCTCAATAGACATGGCAAGCAACAGCAAAACAAGATGTTTTGTTATTATGATGTCTTATGTAGAAACCTTGTATTGTGATTAATAGTTTATCAAATATTGAGGTTGATTATTTTCTGATATTTTATAAAGAATTATACTGTATCAATAACACTTGATGCAATATAACCAAAGTATGGTTTCTGAATGAGTGACTCAGTCATTTGTTGAAAGCAACAAATCATGAAATGTGATGCAGTTTCCTTTAGTGTTCTTAATTTCTTGCATTCCTTTGCTTGCAGTTTTTGATGTCTTATCTCAGCCCTAATATCAATCAACACAATTAGATAAAAACCAAATGAAACAACCAAATCAGATTAGTAACTGGAGAGGTGAATAAAACATACCAATACCAAGGATAGGATCCATAAGAGCATCGTTTCCTGAGGTAAGTCTGTCATTTAGTGAAATTACATTATACTTTTTATTTAATAAATGGCAGAACTTTCTCTCGTCTTACCTGACTGCTAGAAATCTAACAGATATCTGTAGAAGAGGAATGTGTGAGCTATGCCTCTTTGGGTCAGTATCTGTGCTTTCCTCAGAGAATCCACAATGGCATATTTAGCTACTTTCAGCAGACCTAAATGCTTTTTTTCCATGACATCACTAATGAAATCATCTCTGGAGGAAACATGATCTTGGCATCATAGACAATTATCTCCATATTTCAATGACTGACCTCAGAGATTTTGGCATCTAGAGAATTCAAAGGCTTACAGTGTCAACAAATATAAGCATAGAAATAAATCATTTTGTGAAACAAACATCACAGGAAAATGAGCTTTCCTCTCTACCCTTTGTCAGTCTGGGGTTATTACACCTCTCACCATGGAATGGCAACCAGCTAAACAATGCTAAATCACATTATAATTGTAGCCACAGTCTATTCTATCCTACTAGAGATAGAATACTGGGGAGACTGTGGAAACCTCTCATCATCTAGATATCTCTCAGCTGAAATGTAGTAGATAACAATTATGAGGCAGGTCTGGAACATCTCCCGAGAAGGAGACTACACAATCCCCCTGGGCAGCCTGTTCCAATGCTCCAGTACCCTCATTGGGAAGAAGTTTCTTCTGATATTGATATGGAACCTCCTCTGTTCCAGCTTGCACCCATTGCCCCTTGTCCTATCATCAGATGACCTTGAGAAGAGACTGTTTCCATCCTCCTGACACCCCCCCCTCACATAGTTACAGACATTAATGAGGTCACCCCTCAGTCTCTTCTTCTCCAAGCTCAAGAGACCCAGTTCCCTCAGCCTTTCCTCATAAGGGAGGTGCTCCACTTCCTTCATCATCTTTATTGCTCTATGCTGGACAGCCTCCAGCAGCTCTGTGTCCTTCTTGAACTGAGAGGCCCAGAACTGGACACAATACTCTAGATGAGCTCTCACCAGTGCAGAGTACCTCTCTTGATCTGCTAACCACCCCCCTTCTGAGGCACCCCAGGATGCTGTTGGCCCTCTTGGCCACAAGAGTACATTGCTGGCTCATAGTCATCCTGCTGGCCACTAGGACCCCCAGGTCCCTTTCTCCTGCACTGTTGTCCAACAGATCAGTCCCCGACCTATCCTGGTCCCTGGGGTTGTTCTTGCCCAGATGCGAGACTCTACACTGACCCTTGTTGTACCTCATTAAGTTTCTCTCTGCCCAGCTCTCTAGACTGCCCAGGCAAATTGTTATATAATGACAGAATGTTTAGAATTATATTACAGAATAACAGCTTTTTAGAGAATTATTTAATCATAATTAGATTATAGAAGGGCAGAAAATAATTGTGTAAGGTTGTTTCTTAACCTCTAATCCTGGCAATGCAGAACCTCTCTCCCCTTATTCCTTGGATTTCCTGTGAGTTTTCCCAAAAGTCAATTTTCTTTACTCTGCATAGGACTTTTCTCACATTTAAATGTTATAACACAAATCTGTGTGTGAAATATGAGTAGTCTTAGTCAATGAAAGATAATTTTAAGTTCACCTTTTTGGTGTTCTATTTTTCAGGATAACAGTTTGAATGTTTATGTCTACAGTTTAGACTGCCACAGGTCAAATACTGAGAACTCATATTGAATTGAGTCTGCTGAAGACATTGCTCTAAGTAGAGCTCTTCATTCTCTCAAAGAGCTATCATCTTTCTTTACTGCTGTTAAGGTCTTACCTGTAGATTTAGTGATTCCACTTGTATGTGCCAAGCTGCGATATTAAGTATCATTTAGGTTTCAAAGCATTCAGCAACTGTTATTAAGCTTGCACACAGATCTGTGTTAAAAATGCCATGTAATGGTGATTCATTGGGAAGTTTGGTGTCAGCTGTTGTAATAAAAATTCAGGTTACAGAAAGATTTTTTGGTTTAGGAGCGTGGGAAGCCCTGAAGTTTAATACAAATACTGTTTTATTTGTATATGTTTCCATATGTTTTAAGTGACTTCAGAAAATATGAAATATATTACATGTGGGGAAAAGCATGAGAGGAAACTTCCCCTCATGTTTGTGTAGTCACTTATTATTTCATACTGCACTATCAATACCGAATCAAGAAGAAATTCCTGAATACCTAATCATATGGGAACATATGCTATACTTGCCAGTGTGGAAAATACAGCACATCCTGAGCGCAGCAGTAGAAATTTTCAGTAGAAATTTTCAGAATCATTTCAGATGTACCTGAATTGGTTGAATGAATGTTCTTACCTTCCTTGATTTATCTAGCAAACTATCTTTCTAGACTAGCAACTTTATTTCATTTGTGTGGTACCCACAGGGTGAAGATAATTTCCATTCTTCAATCTAAGATCTTGTTGTCAGGCAGAAAAGGATTCAAGATTCATTAGTTTAGGAAAGGAAAACCACACTGTCTTATGTGGCGACTTAGGACATTTGAAATGCTTATATTCCTTAAATTGCTTACTTGGACATCAAGTGCTGGTTAAAATACTTCATGTTGGAAGATTGTGACCTTGGTTTGTTTTCACAAACCATGAAGCAATGTCAGGAGGTAGAGCTGACAGCACTTTCCTAGCTTTTAGATACTTCTGTAAATGAGTAGGTAAGAGTCATTCCTTGTAATCACAGAAATGACAGAGCTGGGACTTCAAGAGATCGTCAAGTCCAACCCCCCACCAAAGCAGGACTGCCTAAAGCACATTGCACAGGACTGCATCCAGGTGGGCTTTGAAAGGCCTCAAGCAGAGAAAGAAACTGAAAATAAGATTTTCTGATAGAAGAAGCCCGAAGGTAACAGCAAATAGTAGGAGGCTGCCTGTTTCCTCTGACACAGTCTCACATGTAACTATTTCTAACTTGTTGGTAGTCTTCCAGAAGTTGCCTAGGAAGGCTGCAGTTAATTTATTTGGCAGTATCTGAAGTCCAGTGTGCTCAGTGTCTCACCTTCTACAATGTCACCTGCAGGACACATGATTGCATGTGTCTCTGTTTGCTGATGTTTAACATTAAGCAATCTTACTGTGATTTTCAGATCTCACCTTTTCTGAAACATCTTTTCTCTTCAACCCTCAGCTCATTGCAGAGGGAAAATAGGCTTTATCTGAAAGGTATTATGATCACTCTACAATCAGATCTTTCCAGCTGTTTTAGTCTTTAGTATCAGCCTGTGATAACCCTGCCTTGCTTTCTTAGATGAATCAGGCAGAAAACAGAGAAAGAGAGTTATATGACTTAAGGGAACAGCAACTGAGCTCAAACCAGCACTCACAAACCATGTAGTGGCAGATTCTGAATTATCACAGTATCTCTTTGAGATTAAACAAGATCTTATTTCTCTTTTAGTGGCAGGTGTACATTCAGGGACAATATTTGAACAGAGTACCTCAAATTATTCCTTCTTTATATTGTTAGAAAAATAGATGATGCTAAATATTTCTTTAATAATAGATACTAAATTTATTAGAAAATATGTATTTTAAATCTTGAAGCTGCCAGTAATTTTGGGGATTGTTTCCCATCCATTCTTGTATAACGCAAAACTTCATTTAAGATCTCAAAGAAAATTGTACATCAACTGAAATCAGAATATTGTTATTTTTTCACAAGTGTGAGTGCTGCATGTCCTTCAATGCAAAAGGCTTTGTAATGGATTTTAGTAAGAGAATTTTTGTTTCTTTAAACTGATAAATACTCCAACTGTACTAGAGGGAAAAAGGCAGTTCTCAGTATTGGTTTTATATGTGAATTAGGTACCAGAGAGATTTTATAAAATACTTCATGCTCTTCCTTTATATCATCAAAACCATGTCATCCTGGAAAAGAGAGCTAAGATATAAAAAGTGAAACACGAATGTCCCTACTGTGTATGAAAGACAGCAAATTAATAGGATAAAATTAGCAAAGGATACAATAGCTCTTAGTTGCTGTTTCCATTTACATCTGTGTATTACTGAAGCCCCATTTTGAGGATTTGAATGACAATTTGAATGAGGAATTTTCCTGAAGAAGTTATGGAATAAATATAACCCTAAATGAAATATTTTAAGAAATATTAACTTTTTGTTGTTCTGACAGAGTACACTTACTTCTCAGAGAGACTAATTTATAAAACTGCTACTGTCCCTCAGAGTTGAGTGAAAGAGTGATGAAACATGAAAGATGGCCTTCTCCTTTATCCCTTTTATTAAGCAAGACTTTTTACTCAAGAATCTTTCTAATTTTTCTGAGAGAGTGATGGGGTTACCCTGGCAAGGGCTGGCTGCCTCAAGTTGCTTGTGAAGCACTGTGAGAGAGGCAGAAACCTCTTTAATTGCCCTAAACCGAAATCTAATCCTTTTGGATAGAAACACTTCTTCTCGTGATAAGTACAACAAAGCTGCCCAGGTCTATTGACTGATTTTTCTTAACTGACTACTTCAGAATATGCTGAAATCAGTAATTTATGAGGAATCAGACTCATTGCCTGAGTCCTGGGATATGAACTTCACAATCTGTGTTGAAAAAGAAGAGAAATCTTGCCAGATGTGACCTTTCAAAGACACTTTTTTCTTCCTCCTCCCATTTCTCACCCTCAGCAAAGTTTATCTTTGAGTCAACAGGACATAAGATGAGAATCAAAGTCTACTAGCCAACTAGTAACACTAACTAGTTACAATGTAGGAAGCAAAGGAGAGAAGTATCTTGGAAAAGTAGGATAATTTCACAGCAATGGGATTCAATTGTCTGTGTTGCAAGGTTGGTGCAGCAGAGTTCTGTAACCTTGGCTTGGTTTTACCAATACATTTATCTGGGAGTTTTGAGCTGAAGCTGCAAGATAAGAAAAAAAACACCTCAAAGTTAAATTTTTGATAATGCAATAGCCATCAGTAAGGTATTGAGTGGGGAAAACACTGCCCTAAAGTATATAATCCCAGGTCTGAAGCAGAAAGTAGGTAAAAACTGAGCAAACCTGTTCCAAGGAACAACAGAGATCAACCCTCACTGTAATCAGCTCTACCAGTCATCAGTCAGTGCCACAGTCATCAGATGGCTGCCAGGCCAGCAAGACACTCATGTCTCATTAAGATTGGTGAGAATATTAATTACTAGTTCAGTAATTCATTAATCCTAGATATATATCATGTGTATTAACCAATAAATAATTGCACTGTGCTCTTAAATTGGCTGTATTCTGCTTGAAAACTGCTCTCTTCAGTAGTTCCCTATCTATTGAACAGGGGAGCCCAGAGGTTGCCTCACCAGGACAGAATAGAGGGGAAGGATGATTTCTGTACAACTACTAGCCACATATTTCTTCATGTATCTGCCTTCTTGACAACAGTGGCACACTTTTGGCTCATGATCAGCTCACTGTCTACCAGGACTCCAAGATCTTTTCCAAGGCTGCTCTCCAACAGGTCATCCAACATGTCTATATGCTTTAATTATCAATAGTTTCTACTAACTAAGTAGAGCATTGTAAAAATTACAATCTTTCCATGCATCCAAGGTAATTTAGCATATGATATTTGATGTAGAAAGGCATCTCTGTCATTGATCTTATAGATCACTCTAAAGAATAACCTATATAATGTGGGGGAAAACCAAACCCAAGAAAACAAAACAGTGAAACAGGCAAAAACACAGCAGTTAATTCCTCACATTTCTGTTCAATCTGCAGACACCTCATGTTAGTGCTTTTCTGAAAAAAAAAAAAAAAAAAAAAAAAACCGAAGCTTTCTTAGATGTGATGACCCCTGTTCTGCTCTTAATTACACCACAGCTAGACTTCATAACCTCCATCAGTTTCAATTACATGTTGTTTACACCAGGTCTTGAGAGCAAAAAGGGCAATTCATCACAGTTCACATTTTCTCAAATTTCTGCTTTGCCCCTCACTACTCTGAAAAACTCTAGACAAATTGTTGTATGAAGGAGGGCACACAATTTTCAAAATAGAAAACTATTGAGTTGTTTTGAGAGTGTACAACTAACTTTGTAGGAATGAACAGCTTTTCCCTCAAAGGGAATGTACTCCTCTTCTGTAAAGTAACTTGACGACCAAGTGAGTGTACAAGGGTCCCCAGAAGTGATTCTGGATGTAAGCTCTAAGCTTCTGGAGGAGACCAAAGTTACTGGGATATTGACATGGATTCACCAAGGGGAAATCAAGCCTGAACAATCTGATAGCCTTCTATGATGGCATGATTGGCTGTGTCGATGAAGGGAGAAAAGTGGGTGTTATCTGTGCTGATTTCAGCAAGGCTTTCGATACCATCTCCCATAACATTCTCCCAGAGAAGCTTAGTAAACATGAGTTAGATGAGTGGACAGTAAGATGGATTGAGAACTTGCTGAGTGACTGAGTTCAGAGGTTGTTATCCACAGCACAGACTGGTCAGAGACCTGAGGCTAGCAGCGTTCCCTGTGCATCAATGCTGAATCCAACAGGGCAAGTGTAAAAAGATTAAAAACCCACCTGGACACAGTCCTGTATAATCTACTGTAGGTGACCCTGGTTTATCAGGAGAATTGGACTAGGTTGCCTCCAGATGTCCTTTCTAACTCCTACCAGTCTGTGATTCTATGCTTGTTGCAGAGATGTTGCTGTCATGAGCAGCGAATCCTAAAGCTTCGTCATTCTGTTGCGTTCACAAATCGAATACTTGGAAGATAACTTGTGTGGGGAGCTTAATATATAGTAGTTATGTAGTAGTTTATTACATGTAGTGAGTTATTATGTATAAATAGAATATGAATTCCCATATGTAAGTCACGGGAAATATGTGGTCTGTGAATCCCACCAGAGTGTGTGTGAGATACCGCTCTGAACAGCTGAACATCACTGGTAGTTGTTGCAATCTTCATAGGAAATAATCTAGCTCTGCAACCCTTTAGATGCTGAAATCTCCATCTGCCCAAGTCTTCTATTAAATCCAACTCATACAAAGCAGGTGATTTGTAGGAAGAAACACTCAACACTGTTTCTCTCTCAAATAAAAATTAGCTTGGAGAGTAAACATCTTAATGTTACTTGGAAATAAATTGCATGGATTTGTTACCTCTATCATTATTTCCAAAATTAAGAATAAAATGTTTTCTCTGTAATAGAGTTAAATTTCCTTGAGGATTATTCTTTTCCATTTTCAAGGAAACTCTCTTGATACAAGTACTTCATATAAAGTACACTATGTAAATGCTTTTCTCAATGGCATTTTTTTCTCCAAAGGAGCTGCCAGAAAGACTGTCAATCCTTGAGCATACCAAAATCCTCTTTACTTTTCCCCGATGGAAACTGATTCTGTGTAATTTGTTTTACTTGCCTATTTCTGTAGTTTTGATGGACCAGGTGCATTCAGAATAATGCCTTTACATTTGAGCTTTGCTTATTATGATTATCTGATCAGATCTCAGCCATATTGAAAAGGAAAAGCTTGAGAAAAATCTTCCTGGGCAGTGGAAAAGATACACATATCTATTCTTACAGCAGAGAAACTTCCCTGGGGAATATGTGATGAGCTTTCAGCCCTGAGCTCACTGGAGCCAGGAATAATAATAAGACTATTGAAAAATAACCCTCTTTTATTGGAAGGAGAAACTGCTGGAGTTACTAGATTATCACTAATGTAGGAGAGGATTACAGCTCAGCTACAGAAACCTGCATGCCCTTACATCACATAGTCAAGTAAAACTCCTAGTAAGGGCAGAGGAGTTGCTGTACTGTCAGTTTGAAGTAAGAACTGTGAAGACAGTCACAGACAAGCTGGAGAGACATTCCTAGAGAACATTGCGTCCTGGAGCATGAGAGGTCTCAGGTGGAGCTATATATTCCTACAAATAAAGAATGTTCCACACACAGATTTGACTTAAAATCACTTAGTAAAATGCTACATATTCCAGGAATGACCTCAGTGCAGTACATCTTTTTGTGGGTTTTGTTTATGCAGACCATTTACAGAAGATGTCAGTGACTCCCTGTGAGGAGCTATAGATGCATTCTTTCACACATTTGCAAGCACATAAATGCCTTGCTTTTTCTACCAAAATACTGAGTTGTCACTTGACATGTTACTGGCAACCACAAAGTAGGAATATTGTATTTAAACACATTGCGAACTGAGGCATGCAGATTAGATATTGTTGTAATTGTGGTTATTAGAAATTATTAACAGTCATATACCAGGATAAGCTTTTTATGGCATCATTTTGTTAATTGTGTTTTCCTGTAAGTTATTAGCTTTGCTTTGACAGTGTATTTTCAGGTCAAACAAAAACTGATTGCTATAATAGAATAAAAGTCTTTGATCTGTGATGAAGATTTTTTTGGTAGCCTTATCGATCACAAAATAAGGAACATTCTTTATGCATCTATTACTTGAGTTTTATGTTTAAAATAAAATTAACAAATACCTAATAAAAATACAAACTGAAATAAAATTTTAACTTGAGATGCTCTTACAAAGCCATACAAAGTTCAAGTAATTATTTCACTCTCATTTTAGGGTATTTAGTGCTTTGTTCAGAACAACCTAGATGTATTTTTTACCTTATCATGTACCACATGTATGATTATTTAATGTATACAAAGTTGACTAAATGTATTACTTCAGTTTTTAGTGTATAACTTGTAGTTGCCCTCTGCCATCAGAAATACTGTTGCAAAGTCAAGTATGGCATTCTGAATTCATGTAGCACTCTCTTACCTCCAAAATCATAAATATGTTATGCTATTTCTCTGTTATTGCAGTAGCCAAGCTAACCCTCCAACAGCATGGGGAAAGCCCTCTGCAGTACATCTGTGCAACAACACAGACAAAGGGGAGAAACCCCACAGACACTGCTGTTTGATTCACTCTGTCACTTTCTGTGGTCTGAAGGTAGGTCATGCAGCCTGTCCCTTATTTCAACTCCAGAAAAGCAGACTCAAGCTATGGCTTTTCATTGAATGCATTGTTATGAAGAGATGTGTGACAGTAGTCAGCTCTGAGGAAGGATAAGATCTCCAAAAAGCAATCTGTCTGAGACCTCAGAACCAGACACACAGGTTTCCCCAAATCTGACCTCTGTGAAAATTTAAAAGAAAAATGTTGGAAAGTATTGGAGCATGAATTCTCGTCTGATCTTAGGCTGTATAGTCGAGATCCAGGCCATCTGTTGGAGGCCTTACATTTATCACTTTCATTGCTTTACTTAAAAAAAATATCCAATGGTTTTTTTCCATAGCTGAAAAGCTGGTTCACAGTGAGTAGCAACCAACTGATGAGGCATAATATACTAATGAGGCACAGGCAGTGTCCAGTATTTGAGACAGTGAGCTACACTTGGATTACTGATTGGCAAGTATCCATTCTGCCCAAATTTATGGTGTCTGTTCAATACATTGTACTGCTTCAGGACAGGACTGGGTCACTGCCATTTTAAAATTCACAGTTTTTAAACCACCAATATTTAAGTCTAGCTGCTAGCATATGCTTTGGCCTGCTTGATATTAACTCATGAGAATGACAGATCCCTCACACATGGTAAATTTGCACTTAGATGTTACAATAAATTAGGGATCAGTACAAATACTTTTTTATAGAGGTTCTCAAGATGATGTTATGTTTAAAAAGCCAGTGCATAGAGAACCTCATCTTACTTGCTTTAATTATAATAGCTATATGGCAATGTCTTAGTAATTATACATTAATTCTTAGCTGCTTGTATTTTAATCCAGTAAAGGACTTTGAAGCCAGCATATTAGAAGTTTCACTGTCTACTGTTTAAACTGTATCCCTGGAGCCAAAACATGAGTTAGATTCCCTCCTGTGTGAACATAGATAGGAAGGAGCCTTGTTACTCAATCCAAAAGATCACATATATTTCTAAAATCTTTCTAGTAGGAGAAACAAAGCACCAAGGGGATGACTGCCCTTGTTTCTGGTATCTGATCATCTCTGTTCACATATAGGCCTTGAGCACGCTTTTTCTGAAATAGAATTCACTACACATAGTTCGAAAGGAAATTCTGGTTCTAGTTCTTTTAGAGGAAGAGGAACTAACATCTTTCTTAGGAAAACCTAGAAGACTTTTAAAAGCATGTGACCAGTTGTTTCTTTTGTAAGAACCCTGATCTTGTCAGTGCATAATGAGCATGTTCCAATAGTAGTGATAAGAATTCTGCTCTCAGGCGAGGAAGATGACTAAGCAAATTAGAATGCAATTTAATGTCAATGTTTGAATGTATAGGTTACAATAATACTGCAGTCATATTTGAGACTCCTTTGAAGAATTATTTTTGATGGTATGCTTTTACCCAGCTTCTTTTGATTTTTGCTTCCCAGTTAGATTTTAAATTACTCTAAATGAAGGTCAGAAATTTGTTAAGGTGTTATTATATTGCAGCAATGCTTACTGATGATAATCTCACTAATTTTATGGTGACTTGTAATTCATACAGTATTTAAGCATGTTTTGATTAGATAGTTTAGGACAACACAGGATAAAGGGCAAAACAGAATGTGAAATGACAGCTTAAAACCCACAGTCCTGTTAAATTCAGGACCATAAAAATGGGCATTGCTTTTTCATGTTGCAATTACTCTTTGCTATGCAGTGCAGTCTCCATTCAGTAAACCCTTGTTGAAGAACTGTGAAAGGTTTGACAGATGAGTTCCTGAGTAATTACTTAGTTCCTTTCCATTTCACTGGCTTTTTGCCTGATGAATGAAGGCTTAAATTCTGATTTCAACAATTCTAATCTCAGTAGCACAATTGATTACAGTAAAATGTCTATACATTTATTTTCCAGACTCTGGTGGAGTTCAGATTCCTTCCTTTGAGTTGTTTATTGGTTTGGTCAAGGGATAGTGTATGTATGATAGATTTATCAGTTGCAGATGAAAAAAGAAATGTAACTTTAAGTAACAGCTCAGTTTTAGCCGATGCTGTTACCATCTATGAAACAATAACTTAATCCTCTTTATAAGCAACAGCTAAGGATAACATAAAAGCTAAGCTGGAAAATAACTGTTAGGTATAAATACCTCATAAACAAAAAGCCTTTTCCATGAGAATGTACCACAAGAACAGAAGTTTTCAGAAATTTTAAAAAATACCCAATGTGTTAAAATAGTCAGATGACTGGATCTGAGGCCAAATGAGTAATTTGGGGGGCTATGTACTATTGCTAAGTTCAGACAATTCACACAGTTGGTCTGATTTTTACATTCAGGATTGGATCTCGGTTTTACTTCTTACTTATTTATAATTAAGCAAAAACAATCTAAGGGAAAGCAATTTCTAATCTGAATCCCAGCACAAACACCATCTAAAGAGAAAGCAAAATTGAGAATTGTTGGTCTAGTAAGGTGATATAATGAATTAAATTGTAACAGAAGTTTCTTAATATGTTATTCAGAACTAATAACACTAGACTACTAGTAATTAATGATATTAATAAAAATCTGAGTCTTCTGTAAATTAAACTGGTGTGCAACTCTTCATGTATCTTTGCAAGTAAGGAACTAATAGATGTCTACCCCAGGGATGAAGAATATTGACCAAGTGTATTACAAGAATAGGCAACAGGTTGAGAAGAGCAAGCCAGAGGATGCAACCTTTTTCAAAATGACATGCATTCTTACTTACCTCTGTTTACAGTATTAGAGACTTGAAGGCACTAGTTCTGAAGGGGAATTTAGGCTCCTGTAAGCAATTTTGAAAATGCTATTTCTGTTCATAATGCTTTCTGGAGAAAGCAAGAGGATTCAAGGAGAATGCGTCAGTGGCAACTTAAAGGGGATGGGCTAAGGAGCAACCTTTCTGTCAAGGTTACAAAATGACTGGCAGACCTCTGTCTCAGGATATGTGTTGCAACTTGTAACACGTTTCTAAAGATTTTTATTGTTTGTTAACATTTAAATGTATCACAGAGTCCCTGTGAATCTGTATTTGCTCAGTAGCTCGCAGTGGAGATTTCTTTATCTGTATCTTTTTTGAGATGGACATTGGGGAACAACTGGGGCTAAGCACAAAGCAGGGATCGCTGGAGGTTCTTTAAAAGTAATGGATGTATCTGCTTTCCAGCATACAGCAATTAATTGATCTTGTCTTAATAGTATTTTGATAGTGAATGATGCACACTTTTTATATTTTTCACATTATCATGCTCTGAAGCCATGCCCAGGCTTTCTATGCACAATCTTATGCTGAGGTTTCAGCCTGCTAAAAAGCTTTAGAACTGTCACTGGTAGCAAGAGAATCATCTACCATCAGTGAGTGAACTGCTGGACTTAATGTTTCACATGCATGACGGGATGATACCCACACCTGAATGACTACTCTGATTTTGGTCATCTCTCAGTCAAATGATGCCTTGTTTTTTCCCTCTTGTGTGTCCTTCCACACAGAGAGCTCTTATATTAATTAAGGAAATACCTTCTGTTCTTTCAGTAATATGTGGATAACAAAACTACCTGAATGAGTGCAGTGTTGAAGGGATCATTTGCATTGTCTATCTGCATTTATTTCTGGTATTCTTTCAAAGCTGTGAGAGTCAAGCATAAGCATGATAAGAAGTTCTAACTGCCAATGACTTTGCTTTTGACCATCTATAAACCATGAACACTTGTTCCCATCTGTTTTGTTGTTTGGTTTGTTTTACTTACTGAGAAATTATTGTATTTTTTTGCAACAAGGGAAATGTCCCATATTCACTTGTCGTCTTCTTGTTGACAATTTGATTATTTCATTATCTCCAGTTGGATTGGTTTGTTGCTTGGTTGGCTTTTTTACAGGGATCTTCTACTGTAGAATTGGTGCAATATTTCTGTTCTAGATTAACACATACTTATGTTAAATATTAAAAATTAATATCTACAATTCACTTAAGAACTCCCACAATGTACATATGATTTCTGGTTTATAATGATCAATTTTTTCTTAACTTTCAAATTCCTCATTGATTAAAGAAAAGGTTTAAAAAAAAAAAAAGACAGCCAAAATAAACATAGGCACTCAGAATTAATACAATAATACACATTCTTAAATGGTACATATTTGAACTAGTAATACTTTGATTGAAAAAATTGATTAGCCCAGTCATTGAGCTTAGTGAAAAATTTTCTCTTACAGACTTCTCTTGTACTAGTCTGAAGTAAACAAAGGAATGCAGGTGTGTTCCACCACATACCGTGGACCATTTCAAATGCATTTTATTGAAGGATGAAGAGAGAAAAGCTGAAACTCAAATTAATTGAGAGGTAGTAACTTTTTAAGACTTCCAAACAGTGGTCTTCTTCTAAGTCAGGCATCCATCAATCCTGAGTCTGTGATTCTTAAATGTGCACACACACACAAAAAAATCAATGTTAATGGATGGCACGACAGGTTCCTTAGCAATGGACCAGTAGAAGCCAGTGAGACTCTCCACCAACACAGGAAAGGAGAAAGACTGGACATGGCACCAACTCTTTTGTATATATGGCAATAAACATAAACATGTTCCGCATCATACACCTTAACTAGCAGTGCTGTTCATAGTCAGAATACAGAAAACCTTCAGAAGGCTGCATAAGCATCAGTAATGCTTTAGACTAGCAGAAATGTTTGAGTTTGCTTTCTAGCTGCTGAAAATGGATTTACATATAACTAGATTTAGGGAAAACAAGTATGGTGATACCTGCCAAATTGTAGGTTTAGCCATCACAGTGAGCCCATGTGAAATCAATTTTGCAAGATTATTTCTTTCTTTCAAACCTGCACTGTATGAGTGATGCCTGTAAGAAAGTAATTTTATAAGGGTCAGAAAATAATTTGTCTGGATTTACAGTGTTCTAAACCTTAAAAGTAGTTGTTTCTTGTAGAGAGTCATTCTTTAGCTGTCTCCATGACTCATCAGTCTTCTCATTGAGAACATCTGCCATAGGTGTGGAGGACAGCACCAGATCTGATCACGCTGAACTCAGATTCTATCAATGAGATTTTGAGTAGTCATTCTGAAAACCCTGTGAATTATTAGAGCTAGACTATTGCCTGCCTTGGGCCATCTCTAGCTAGAGAACTGTGAGAAAATTCCTCTATGTTTTATACTAAAGACATTGGATATAGACCCATTTGTCACTAGAAAGCATGGGGTCAGTATTCCATGCATTCATATAGCATTTAGTACAAGTCCTCCTCCATCGTATTTCTTCCCACAATTTCATGACAGTTAGAATTGTATCCATGGCTCTGTGACAGCCAATATATGACTCTGCTGAGTGACAACCCATTGCCCTGCTGTAAGCCACCTTGCTTCACTGTTTCTGAGGATTTCCTATGAAGTTTAACTTGCACCTTCTAAGCAAGTCTTCATATGCTGAGTATATTGCTGTATAATACTGTAGTCATACCAAGACAAACTTCTAAAGGGATAATTATAACTACATATCTTATGCTAGATGCTCAAGGAACTAAATCAATTTTAGCCTCCCAGAATCTTCAGCACAGAGGAAAAGGATTTTTTTTTTTCATCAGTTCAGAGCAAAATCCTAATTTAGGAGGAACCTGTCTCTTGCTCTGACTGTAACTTCATCATCATACTTAGAGATGAGCGGTGGTGAAAAAGCCTCTTTCTCTCATGTGTTTTAGAGAAAACTGAAATCTTTGTGGACAATTTAGAGATAAACAAAAAGTGCAATGGTCAGATATCATTAACGGTACATGTCACAGTAGCATACAAGTCTGCATTTTTATAGAATGGCAAGAGATCTAAATACACCTCAATATCAATAGTGTATGTGCCAATTTAATGTCTTCAGAGTAAGTTATATCACTTTTGGCCAGGTAGCTTTCATAATAGCAATAGTACAGTCTTCAATTTTCTAACATCACAATTTTTGACACTAATATACTGTGATCTTTTCCTAGCTATCTGTATCATCTACTGCTGCCTTACAGCCTCATACAGTACAAATTTTGCTGTCAGATACTGATGAATGCTGATTGTCAAACATTTCATTAAATTCAATACACATCTCATGTAACTTGAATATAAATGCCATATCTAAATCTAAACTTTTCAGAACTGTTTTATAACTCTCTGCAGTGCTCTTAATATCAGTTATCAGGATTTTTGATATGTAAAGGGATTAACAAATACATACTCTTCCTGCCTGATTTGTTTCAATAAAAATTCTCTTCAGTTAGTTGCTTTGGAAAGTAAATCCCCATGCAGTCTCAGTCTAGTAAATTAGTTGGTTCCCTGAAGTTTGGTTATGAATCAGTTTCTGTCTTTACAGAGAGAATGTGCTTTATGTCACACGAAGGACACATTTTGGTGTTAAGCTTGACACTTCTTGTAGCCTTTTGACATGGTAAATAACACAGAAGTCAAACTGCAGAGTGTAAAGTGTCTTTTAGATTTCCTTTTCAATTCATAGCAGAACTGGCTTATGCCTTACCATCAAAGTGATCCTGTCAAATCCTGCCTTTGTAAAGCGCAGCTGTGATTGTCACAGACAAAAATTCAAAACTAATACAGAATCACAAAGCCATACCATGTGAGATCACTGTTAATATTATCTTTCATTTGTAGCCTTTAAATGTGAAACAAAAAGTCAGCACTCATGTCAAACAGATGCATTTATCACACAGTCAGGTAGAAAATAGGTATTTCTGGAAGCATTCACTTCTTGATGCACCTTATCTATTAAAAGGAAAACCAGACTCCTGTCCCACTATAATTAAAATTATAGGCATGCCATGTGCTTTTGCAGCCACACATGGAGTAGTCTGTGTTAAGATTTGAGAGCAGAGAAGGTAAATATTTAATATAAGCTGAGTATTCAAAACAGTAGACATTAAAAATTGCTCTTTTCCTAAGGGCTTTTACTCTCTTTCTATGACCTAGTCGTCTGTCTAATTTATTTGAGGCTAATGCACTCACATAAGGAAAAAACCCAATTCTTCTAAACTTCTCTAGCCTCTCAGGATGACAGTTCTGAGGAATGTTCCTGGTGGTTGTGCCTATCCTCTGGCAGGTAGATGTTGTTCTCTAGACAGGAAGCATTTCTGTACTCTTGCAGGAACTGTACTGGTGTCTGTAGAGAAAACAAATAAAACAAGAAAAGTTACAATTTGTTAGTGTTCCCAAAGAAACTGAGGGACATACACAGAGAAGATCCTCTCGCTACACTAAAATTTTACCATCAGTTAAGACAGCAATGTTCAGTGTTTTTTTCTTAAGGAGGTAGATTTTTTTCACTATGTATCATTGTATTTCATAACTGTCAATACTGCCACCGTGTGACATAAGAAAATGCACTTCTCATTACAACTTCAGCATCAGTACACATCAAGAGTTGCCATACACAATTAAATGCATGCTATGCTTTTTAAACTGGATATGTTAGTTCTTCATTCATGGTAAGCACTGTGTTATGGATACAAGCAGGTGGAGCTCAAAGCCATTGTGCAACAGGGTAACTATTATCTAGCCATGAAACATGGTGGGATGACTCTCACGACTGTAGCGGAACAATGGATGGCTATATGTTCTTCTGAAAGGATAAGCAAGGAAGGAGAGATGGTACGATGACTCTCTGTTATGGAATGTTTTGATTGTATTGAATTCAATGACTCTAATGGCAAGGTTCATTTCTTATGGGTAAGGATGAGAGTGCAGGTCAACAGGGCAGATACTCTATTGGGAATCTGTTGTAGATAACCCAACCAGGATGAAAAGACGGATGAGGCATTCTCCAGGCAGCTTACACAAGTCTCACAATCTCTAGCCCTTGCTCTCATGGAGGACTTCAACTTACCTGACATCTACTGGAAATACAACACAACTTTTTTTTAAATTCAGGTCCTACAGTTTGTTGAAAACAACCCCATGTAATGCTACAAGGCTTGAGGAAGAGTGGCTGAAGAACTGCTTGGTGGACAAGGACCTGGGAGTGCTGGTTGACAGCCTGCTGACCATGAGCCAGCAGTATGTCTAGGAAACATGGTTTAATGGACATGATGGCAGCGGGTTGACAATTGGACTTGATGACCTTGGAGATCTCTTCCAACCTTAATGATTCCATGATTATTATATAGCATGTCTTAAACTTGAAAGGGATATGTGCAAAAAAGAAAGTTCTTTAAAGTGAAGTCTGTTAATGGAAAAGAACAACATTGTCATGAATGCACCTGATAATGTCTCCTAGAAGTATAATATATCCAAAACCAATCAATCTATATGATCAGAAGAATATTATATTAAGTTGGAAGGGGCTGAGACTGTATATTTGAAAGTAGAAAGCTTTTCACATTTCAGTGAATAAAACTTTACAAACTCATAAGCCTTGAGATTACTTAGATATGTTAATGTAAGAAATACATTCATATCAAAGTATGAAAGGCAGTCTTAGTTCTGTCTACCACTGGGATATTGTAACTGAAGTCCTAGCTTCTAAATTGCCAGAATAAGTACATCAAATGATATTTTAAAGAAATATGTTTATTCTTAAAAAATCATTTGTATTCAATAGCACTGAATATTTTACATAACTTAGTGTTGTGGTGGACATACACATGAAATAACAATGACAGGAAAAGGTAAATTAAAGAAGATACATAATTTTAAGAGCATTTTAGTTAGAATAAATATAATTTTTGTGAGTTTGCTAATTCTTCTTTAATGAGAAGTATACAGAGTGCGAACAAAAAATTTGGACATAAATGCATGTGCACACACATGTGCTGATTCCTTCTGAAAAAAAGAGTGAGACCAAGTTTCCTTTTCTTTTGTAGAATTGTGGTTTTATTTTATTCTATTTTAAGATCTGGATTTTATTTAAGAGGACAATTGACATATGCACATTTTACTTATAATATTTTAAGCCCACAAGAGATAATATTTAATGCACAAAATTGTGCAGAAGTTTATTGTGGTGGAGGGAATGCCTAAAAGAATCTGAGAGTACATCTGTTTTCAATGACAATTTTAGATTTCATACTTTGCTGTCATTTTGCATTGACTTGTGAAAAGTGTGAAAGATATCCCAAATGTTTTGCCTTAAATAAGACAAGTAAAAGTGCCCCCCCAGATTTTCTCACTAGTTGTATAAGGAGCAAGTTACTTTCATTTCATTGCTGCTTGCATTTGAAATCAAGACTGAGTATCAGAACAGAGAGAGTGTAACTAACTGAGAGCAAGGAAAGGTGTCTGGCAGCTGTGGAATAATCCTAGAAGGGTTTCAGACTGTTGCATTTCAGAGTTTTAGCTTTGAAGTAATTGCACACCTATGTAGCTGCACCTGTACTTTGTTCCACTGGGTTATGTCAGGTTTCGTACTAAAAAGATTTCTTATAACATTCAGTCATAAAATTCTGACACTTTAAACCTTGATACGTGTGTAGGTGTTTTGCTGACAAATATTAAGGCTGCTTAGAAATATTTGCAGTCTCTAAGACTTAAAGACAGATTTCTGATCCTTGACTATGCTTGACATATTTTCTGAGATTTTTCTGAGAAATTTTGGACTGAGATATGCATTTTCAGTGTCCACACCTGTTTTTACTTGGTGAAACTTGATTTTGAAAGCTACAAGAAGAAATATCACTGGTCCACTTGAGGCTGATAAAAAAATAAGACTTTGAAGGTTATTTCAGTATTTGTAATTAAAAAAAAATATAAAAAGGTAAAAGAATAATTCAGGAACCTCTGATACAATTCTATGGATTTGTGAGTGGGGGAAAAATATCTCTTTATTCCTTGAACTTTGGGGTACCCAGACAAAGACAGCTGTTCTGTTCACAACACAAATATTTTCAATGCACTCAAGCTGAGGGCCCTCCAGCTATATTATTTTCCTTCCCTGTGAGTCATATGTTCTTGGTCAGACTGTACCATGTTTTCCTAGTCTTTCATAGCAGATCATCATGACATAATTCTGTGCTCAGTAACTGAATACAGGTAATTATAGCAGAGAGCAGTTTGGTATTTTGACTGGAGTTGGTCAGCAGTTCCCTCATATAGCACCGCATTAGGGACATAGTCTTTTCACCCCTTTCTGTCTCCTCTGACTGTGCTGTGTATGTCCCTTCTCAAACAGTATCCACAGAAAGCCGTCATTCCAAAAATAACGAAGAGCTTTGTATTGTGTAAAAATGTACCAACCTACCAGTATGAGAGAGGTTGCATTCAATCTGGAACATCATCTCAATCGCGCATTTTAATCAAAGCATCAAAAACAGTAGTGTAGCCAACTTGAAAATTACACCAGCATGAAACTTACTAAGACGAATAAATTCATTTGGATAGCAGGTAGTTTAGCTCGAGCACCATCAAATTCTGCTGATGTTTACACTGCAATGTTCAAATGGCTGACAGCAATCTGAAGGTTGTCATCTGAAGTCAGTATCTCATTACCTAAAACAATCAAATATTTGAGTCACAGATGGCCATCCTAGCAACATTTTGATCCTCATAGGTTTTTACTTTTTTGAAGGTCAGATATGAAAATAAGCCCAAAAAGAGATTCAGTACAAATGTAAAGCAAGAAGTCCAGATATAAGAGATCAGCATTGCATTACGTTTGACTTTGAGAATCTAACCACTAAAGAATAGAAATGTTGATTAAATAAGAGATTTCAGAAAATTTCTGGAAGTCTGATTCCTCTGTAGTGCGTGTGAACATTTCCAGGGTAATAAATCTCTAAACACAGTGAAAGTGATGCATTAGAGGGTGCCAAAATTATCATTTGTCCCAGACAAGCTAGTAGTGAGTATGCATGTGTTATTAGTATGTGGTCTGATATAATCTGTGAAAAAATACTTTGTGAACACAGAGCTACTCCAGTAAAGCATCTTAAAATGCTTTCTTCTGTGCTGTGGGTGACAAGGGCAAATTTTGGATGATTACAGATTTCAAGAAAGAAAACAGTTGAGCTAAAGGGAGTGTCATATGAGAAATAGTCTCAAGAGAAAATTCTCTTTTATTCTTAAGAATGTTTTGCTATTCCCTACAGTGTTGTATGACAATCTTGAGTATCAAAATGAATTAATCCCAAATTTAGTGCTGGCCATAATAATAATAGTAATAGTAATACCATAATTATGGTACTCAATGATAGGTGGGAAAGCACAGGCTTTGTTGAGGGTAGGTCAAATCTCTTGGGTTTTTCAATTCTACAGAAATAAAAATATAAAATTAGCACAAAACTTTTGTTAGAGTCTTTTCCCTTTTTTTATATACAGACAGAAAGGAAATACATTTTTTATGCAAGCTGCAAGTAATGTCTCAGTTCATCAGGGCATTCAGCTGGAATACAATGTTTGTTCCCAAGACCATTTGTTTTACAGATCCACTAAGGGAAAATGAAGGAGGGAAAATGGTTAATGACAGACTAGAGCAATGTTATGATGAATGATTTATTTTCTAAAAACTATGCTATAAGAAATTACTAATATTACTAGAATGAACAACTCTGACAAATTCAAAAAGTAAAGATCAAAAACTATTGAAAAACTCAAAATAGAACCATTTAAATAGATTTTGGTTTTAGTTTGGCCAAATACATTTGAAAGTGTTATAGAAACACTTAGAAATATAATATAATATAGAAATAAAGAAATTATAACATTGCTTTGGACTGAATGAAACACTTAATTGAAATCCTTTTTCTTTCCCTTCTATTTTCATTCCAGTGAGATAAAGTTAACATTTTCTGTTTCAGATTGACCAGAAATTCACTTTCTCAGATAATTTTTTTTTTTTATGAGAAGAAAACTCTCTACCTGAGCTGATAACATCCATCTGTCTAGCTCTACATGCTCACTCTTGAAGCAGCAGGTTTAGAGCTGTTGATCCATGAGAGAAGGTTACAGCAGAGATGGGTTGGAGCAAAAAGCATAATTGACCCCAGTCTCATAAACTCTGCTGGAGTTGTTGGCACAGATATCAGTGTTAACACCATAGCATTAAGTATCAGAGGGAGGAATAGCTGTCTGGGGATAGAGCAGAGCACCAGCAGTTGTATGGAGTGTGCCAATGCAAGCAAGGTCTCAGAGGAGAAGCAAGGAGGCTGCAGGGCTAAAAGGAGTAGCATCCAGCATTGGTGAAAGCCAGTGAAGAAGCAGTGTTTAATCAGAGTGGCAAGGTAAGGCAGGCAGCAGTGAGGTTGTCTCCTAAAAGACTGGGAGCTGCTGATCCACAAGAAGCAGCTGGAGGTAAGATAACAGCTGCTCTGTGGCAGAGAGCAGATATGCTCCTGAACTAATTAAATTCTCAGCTTATAGGCACAAGACTAACAACATTAATTAGGATGGCTTTTTCCCATCTTCACTGGTCAGAGGGCACTGGCCTTTTGTTTTGCATTTGAACTGTACTATTTGAAACCTGCTCTCCCACCTCAGGAGGAAATCACTGAAAATAAACACTTTCAGAAAAGGAGTCTGGAAGCGTTTGATGTTGCAAGTAGACATAGCATTAGGTATGTTAGGGAAAGCTTTGAGATCTCCTAGTCTCAGCAGTACCACACAAATGCATCTGTGCCTTGGTTTTTTTGCATTGTTTTCTTGTTTGTTTGCTTTTCCCAAAGAAATACAACCAAAACCCCTAGCCTAAGTGGAGGTGATGGTAGGGTTACTTGCTACTATCTAATCTGAGTTACTACGTATCACAGTTTAGCAAGGCAGGGAACAAGGTCATGATGTCACACAGCAAAGCATAATAAATCTTCGGTTGTAAAGGCACATTGTTATTTGTTTGCTTGAAGTTGGCTTTTTAGCTTGAACTTGCATTTTTGGCCTAGCTGTCCAGAACAGTTTCTACACTGGTTCCTATCAGAAATGAAACCTTCAAGAGGTGCTTTACTGGCTGGACAGTGCTAGAGAAAAAGCTGTTCTGATTGCTACAATGGGTGTAGCCACTAAAATTCGTCACAGTCTTCATTCTGAATGCTGCCTCTCACCAATGCATGGGGGTAGACTTTGATCAAGGTTTATAAACACTTGTCTAACTTTTAAAATGCTGTAGTTTTTCTTGTTTTTTTATCATTTTGAGCTGAGCACTCTCAGGAATTCAATTCCAAACTTTAGTTTTAATTTTCTAGTATATTTTGCTTTTGAACTAAACTAAGGACTACTTCCTCTGTATCCCTGTATACTAAAATAGGTTTAAATATTTAATGCTGCAGAAAGGCATGACCTCCAGGGTTTTATTCCATCAAAATTAACAAATGCAATTAATGTGAGGAGGATATTCATTTTCCACTGCCAGAAATATCCAAGTTTTTTTGCATAAAACAATTTTAAAATTCAGACTAGTGATCTCTAGCTGGTTTCTGTCCGAGATTTACAGTTCATGACAACAAATGAATTCTTTTTCCGAGACAATACTAAAGGTATATCCATTGACTCTATGATGAATACAATGCATATAACAGATATAAGCCGTTATGTGATTATAATTTTGGAGCTGATGAGTCTATATGAACCATGGATGGAGTCTGTCTTAATGAATCTTAATTTCTTGACCTCCATTACACCTTATTTTATAAGTCATATACAGATTGTTAGCTATTTTCTGTTCATGATCAGTCACAACCTGGTAATACAGCAGAATCAGAGGTTTAGAACAGAGCCATCATACTTCAGGGATTGTCTGACTACTGAATGTGGGGGTTTTTTTCTGGATATTAATTACTTTTAATTTAGTGCACTAATAGAATGCCACATTGCCCATCTTTTGTGGCGGACATAAAACACGGGACTTTGAAAATTGTGTAACATAATTCTTATTTGTCTGTTCTTTTTTACTTAGCTCTTCTATCAAAGAAGTAATTTTTGTATATATTGCAGATTCTGTTAAAAATAATATGTGATTTAATTAATGATATTATTATATCAGTTTATCTTCATGGTGCATAGAGATAGAATGCTCATACTAGCATAAAGCTACTCACATCTACACTGTGGTTTGGTTGCAGTGCAGGATACTCAAATATAGCCTGATCAAGATATGATAACACCTTTATTATGCCCCTTGATAAGCAGGAAATTAAAATGTAGCACCCCTGACAGTATACACAACTGCTGCGTGAACATTAAATTAATTCCTTTCTTCAGTATATTACAATTAATGGCAAGTGAATTCATAATAATCTCTCACTTCCTAAGCCCAAGATATTTAGCAGTGGTACAGAATACAAAAGGTACAGCTCATTTAGATACCCCTTAGATGTTAGGAAGAATTTATACACCAAAAGAGTCATCAAACATTGGAATAAGCCTCCCAGGGCAGTGGCACAATCATCATCCATGGGTGTATTTAAACAATATGTGGACCTGGTGTTCAGTAGCATGTTTTAGTGGTGACCTGGCAGTGCTTGTTTGAAGGTTAGACTTGATGATCTTCAAGATCTTTTCTAGCCAAAGGGATTCTGCTATTCTGAATGGTATTTTTGGATAGGTTGGTAAGTGGCAGTTAGAAAAAGAGGTGGCAAAATTATTGAAAAAAGCCAACCCAGACACACATCAAAACCAAACGCTAGCAGCTAAGTAAAATTTAAGTACCATGAGTCATGGAAAAAAATATCACATGGAACATAACTCAGATCTGCAAGGCCCTACTGACCCATATTCCCTAGCTGATGGCACAACCTAGGAATAAATCTCATTCACCACTGGCTTTTTTGACATTTATTTTCTAACAGCTATATTTTATCAACCAGGTTTATGAAGTACTTAAAAGTCAGAGCATGCATACTTTCTGACACATGAACTTTGTTTCATCTGCATTGCAATATGGTTTATCAAGTTCTACTAATTGCACAGTCCACAAATGCACTGAATAAGGCAAATCACTGGCTTCTAATGTGCTTGGTGCCATGCAAAGTAAGAAGCACTTTTCAACTGAAGATTGTGCTGGACAACCCTATATTTAAAGTAAGATGATCTCTGGGGTATAGAGAAAAAAAACAGTTTGTATCACTATCTCTGTTCCCTTCTCTTTCTTTTCTTTTTTCTCTTTTCTTCTTTTCTTTTCTTTTCTTTTTTGTTGTTATGATAAGTACCACCATTTGGAGGGAGTGGGAAGGTGGAGGAGGGAGATCTCCCAGGGAAGCAGGAAAGGTTTTTATGTTTATTTTTTACTTTATTTTTGAGCAGGTTGTTTTCTAACATTATGATTGGAGAGGGAGTTCTCAGCTCTATGATGGGATATTATTTTGAGCAGGAAGTTCAGTTCTGGGATTGTACTACCTTGACTATTTCAAGGGGCTTTTTCAGGGACTGGGAGCCACCACCTTCTTGGGTGCTCTTTGCTGTTGCATTTCACCTCCTCTGGACCCCTCTGGACCCCCCGCTGTTTGCTGCGGACTTCTGCCTTTCTCTCCCCTAGATCTGCAAACTTACAGCCACTTGCCCTGCTGGTGTTTCCCTCTCCCAGACCGTGCCATGGGAGCTGCTCCCACAGAATCCACGTTGCAGTTTTTTCACTACCACTTTGCCTCACAAATTGCATCCAGACTCCAGTGCTCTACCTCCTGCTGCTTCCTCCAGCATCCAACGTTGACCCTTTCAAATTTTGGAGGGAGGCGGGTATTTGGTAGAGGGTAAAGTTTTGGGGGAGGGCAATTACCTTTGTTTTGTTAGCATTGTTATTTAATAAGCTTTCTTTATGAAGTTATTTTTCACTTGTATTCTGAGTGTTGAACCTTTTTATTACGTGCATGGGGGGGCGGGGAAGAGGAATTCCTATCTGGGTCTCTCTCCGCCCTCTAAATTTGTTCCTGAACCGGAACACTGTGCAGAGAATTTAGAGATTTGGGATGAACTTATCTATGTTCTCAAGAATGTGCTGGAATGCTCCACCTGTGGGCATTCAAAGCGAAACGGAAGAGCTGTCTGAAAAACAGATAAACTTCTACATATCAAATTGTACTTGCTTTTGTATTCTGCTAAAAGGATTTAGCGAGGCTAATGAAACAATGATTAAGCCAATCAGAAGGGAATGATAGCTGAATGCAGTTCTGCAGTGCCTTTCTTTTTATTGATGGCTACCTTTAGCCAAATTGTTAATAAAAAGTCATTGTATTCAATACTCCAAGTATTACAAGTCAAAGTATTCAATACTCCAAATAAAACTTCTTTTAGTTCAATCAATATGTATAGTTTATAATGTTGTATCACTTTAATTCAGTAATAATAGTAATAAAGTAGAATTTGAACCCACACAGAGGAAAACTTTCAAAAATCAAAGAATGATGAATGCTCTGAATGTTTGCTCATCTTGCATAAAATCATTGTTTCTGAGTAATATTGAATAAACCCAGTCTAATCAACTGAATCTTGCTGAAAAAATCAGCCCCTCTTTTTATTTGTATTTGATTATCTATGACCTGTCAAAGTGCTTCAACTTGCATCTAACTAGTTCCATTTCATCCTTCAAGGAATTTATGTGTTGTTCATGTGCTATGTAAGGTCTTGCCAAGAATTTTTTCATACTAAAACTCCAAATTCTTTTTTACGCACTGAAAGGGTGAACTATAGAATCACCCCTAGAATGTTGTAGTTAGCAATCTTAGAATCTATCCTAGTGTCTATCCTATATATATATATATATCTCCACATCACTTAAGCTATTTATCTTTGACCAAGAATACCTGATTTCTAGCAAATCACCAAATAAGGAACCTTGTTTGGGAAAGACTATGAAGCCATCAGATGTACCTTGTCCTGTTAAGACAAGGGCAATTGTATGTTCCTAAATAAGGAGATGTAGGAATTTTGATTTGGATGTAAAGTGCTGACAGTAACAAGGTTCAAGAACAGTTCACTGAAAGAGGCTACCAAATCTGCGCAGGACAACCTGTTCAGAAGTTTACAACAGTGAAGACTATTTGCTTCATCCCCAAAGACTCTCACCACAGTAAAGAGCACATGCCCAGATGGGAGGTTGATATCTAATTTCCATCAAGAGGGGGGAAGGAGGTTCTAGGTTTATGAATATTGTATTAGGCATTGTGCAATCTCATACATATGTAATTTTCTCCTCTATATAAACTGAATCCTCAGCTTGGTTCAGGCCGCATGCTTTCTGGAGGCACTTGCCCCCATGCACCAGCCAGCTACTAAATTACCTCGCATAAACTCTTAACAGTTTGTGATTATTCTGCACGTCAATTTTGGCGAGCCAGCCAGGAGCCCCTCTGTGGGAATCCCGGAGCTCATCTGTGGGAATCGCTGCAGGGAACAGACACCCTTACCGTGGCTCAAGACACTTTCTCAGAGGGTCTTCATGATGTGGAGTGATCTCCGTGGGAACAAATGGACCTGTATCAGGAGCAGATGAGGTAAATTTGAACTCTTATGTGCTGAGGCCAGGACAAGTGTTCAGTCGTGCAGAGATATCTGGTGCCTGCTACAGTTCCTGTAAGGAAAGAGAACCCAGTTTGACTCCCTAGTATGGGAGCTAGGTTAGGACCCTGGATCAGAGAGGAACTACATACAAGTGGTATCCAATCTACTGAATTGCATACGGGTGGTTCACAGGGCTAACTACATACTGGTAGTTCAGACCCACCTAAGGGTGGCTTGGGAACAACAACTTTTCACTCCTGAAAAAGCAGTTACAAATTTCCATCATTATATTGTGCTTATATATGTCATTCTGGACGTATGTGATAGGAGGAATAATTTGCTTGTCAGCCTTCATATATATTTGTATGTGTGTGAGAAAATCATATATAATGAATGCCCTTTGCCTGTGTTATGCTGAAGACATGCCAACAACTCCATTGTCTTATTACCAATGTTTAAAGAATCCTTTATCTTCCCACCCATCTTGATTAAAAATTAGATGTGAGTATTGTGATTGAATATATAATAGGTACGATAGCCGCAGAATTATAGTGAGCCCATGGTGTAAAATTGTGCCAGGGGATGAAGAAGATATCCAAACCTTATTTTGTGGGCGGGAATTAGGATTTCCGTCATTGTAGGTTGTCAGAGAGGAGAATCAATTTGAATCAATACTGAGAAAAACAGAGCGCAAGTTTGGTAATCGAATTCAGTATAAAGAAGCTAGGACGGGATTCAGACAAGGACTTTCTCCGATTAAAGTGAGCAAAACTTGCTCCCTAGGATGTGTATTAAGGCACTGGAAGGTTATTGTCAAAAGAGAAGAGGCTAGAGAAATGGGTAGTGACAGCAATGGTAGCTGCTTGGCAAGCACCTCAAAGAAGGGAATTTAGATTAGAGAAAGATCAGTGTGTGGGATGCAAATGGCAGGGACATTGAAAGAGTGACTGTCCCGAGCTAGGGAAGGGGTGGAACAGAGAAAATAAGGATAAACAAAGAAGGCAGCCACCCATAGTTGCATCTTTCCGAGATTGATGGGAACTAGGGGAATCTTCCCTAGAGAACCCACTGGTCACATTGGAGTTAGGGAAAGATCAACAAGATGTTGAATTTTTAACAGATACAGGAGCAATCTTCTTAGTGTTAAACCAAACTTTGACTCCAATAAGGAANAGACCCAGCTCCCTCAGCCTTTCCTTATAAGTTGTTCTACTTCCTTCATCTTCTTCGTTGCTCTATGCTGGACACCCTCCAGCAGCTCTGTGTCCTTCTTGAACTGAGGGGCCCAGAACTAGACACAATAATCCAGATGTTGTCTCACCAGTGCAGAGTAGAGGGAGAGAAGAATCTCCCTTGATCTGCTAACCAACCCCCTTCTGAATTTGTACTAGTAAAGGCAAGTACAGGCCAAGCAGAGAAGGCATACCTTTTAAAACCTTTAAATTTCAGGTTGGGTAAGAAATTAGGAACACATAAATTTTTATACATTCTAAATTCACCAAAGCCATTGTTGGGATGAGATTTGTTGGGAAAATTAAATGCAGAAATTACGTCTGAGGATGAGAAAATGGAAATGAAGGTACAAGAAGATCAGCTCATTGAGATTTTAATCAAAGGTGAACCAGAGACAGGGATACCTGAGGAAATCATGAATCAGGTATATCCAGAGACAAGGGCAGTAAGGATGCCAGGAAGGGCTAAGAACAGAGGGCATACACCCAGTAGTGGCCAATCCATATAGCCGAATTAGCCCCCAAACTGACTTGTTTTACCATACTGGTTTTAAAGGATGAGTTCTTTTGTTTACCCCTAGATTTTGAAAGCCAAAAAACTGTTTGCCTTTAAATGGGAAAATCCTAGGTCTGGGTGAAAGGTGCAGTTAACATGGACAGTACTGCCTCACGGATTTAAAACAGCCCTACCATCTTTGGAAGTCAATTAGCCAAAGACCTGGAGAGTAGGGAACATCCGCCAGAGCAAGCTGTTGTACTGCAGTACGCCGATGACATACTAATACAGAGCATTGGAAAAGGCTGCTCAGGGGGGTTGTGGAATCTCCTTGTCTGGAGATGTTCAAGACTCTCCTGGATGTGTTCTTGTGCGACTTGGTCTAGGTGATCCCTCTGTGGCAGGGGGATTGGACTAGAGGATATTTCGAGATCCCTTCCAATCCCTAATGATTCTATGATCCTATGATTCTGTAATAGCCACTGATACCAGAGAACATGGTGTAGCATAGACAGTAGAGCTTTTGAATTTTCTAGGACTAACTGGTTATTGAGTTTCTCCTCAAGAAGCTTAGGTTGTTCAACAAGTCACTTATTTGGGATATGAGATCTCCACTGGAGAATAGGTCCTAGGATCTGCAAGGAAGGAAGCTGTGTGCCAGACCCCTAGACCACAGACAATGAAAGGATTATGTACATTCCTAGGAATGACAGGATGGTGCTGACTATGAATTTACAACTACAGGCTATTGATAAGACCTCTATATGAGATGATAAAGTCAGATAGCAATCCATTGATTTGGGATGGGAAATCCAATCAAGACTTCCAACAACGAAAAAAGGAACTCATGAGGTCTCCTGCCCTGGGGTTACCAGATCCGTCCAAGCCTTTTTTGGTTATATTCCCATGAAAACCAGGGAATAGCTCTGGAAATCTTAGCTCTAAGTCTAGGATCACACAGGAAGGCAGTGGCCTATTTGTCCAAGCAGCTAGACAACACCAGCAACTTAAGATAGATACTAAGATACATAGAGCCCAAGATTGCTAACTATGACATTCTATGGGTGATCCTATAGTTCACCCCTTCAGTACCCTCAGAGAAACTATATTTTCAAAACCTCAAAGGCATATTCAGAGTTCTGCTTCACGATCAATCACCTTTTTCACAAATAGCCCAAACAATGATATTTTGCTGTACCTGTGTTAAAGCCTTTCAGACATCACTTAGCATGCCACTGTGGAGAACATAATGTATCTAAAGACCATCAATAAGCCTTTATTTCTTCTTAAGAAAAAGTAATTGCTTTGTTCAGAATTGGAAGAAGTAGCAGAAATCAGAAAATCTTTCACTAAGGAGTACAAGGGTAATGTAATTATACAGAGAAAATGAAGTTTCTCTTTGGAAAATTTGGGAAATAGATGTGCTTGCAGCAGCACTACCTGTGACTATACAAGCATTTCCATCTAAAATCTAAAATGAGTAACATAAATCAAGGTTTGGGTCCCCTTTAAGGTATTGCAGTTACAGCTGTAATTGGTTTGATGGCTCTAAAATAGATTTCTTTATAAATATCTGATCTTCATAACTGTATGAATCACACTGCTTAACAAGACTATATCATGTATTGCTATGCACAGCTAAATTTCTTGACAAGTTCAAGATTAATAAAGTTAGTAGTCCTGAATCCTCATTACTATGCTCCAGAGCTTATTCTCTGAGCTTTCATTCAGGTGTTATTCTTCAGCTGTCTATGTCAGGCTGGGTCTACACAAGCCTGCAGAATCAGCAAATAATAAGCTGACTTCAGGAAAGGTTGGAGGCCAGAGTGCAGTAGAAGATGACAGGTTCATAATCTCCTGCTTCAGCTCAGCAATACACGATGGAGTACTTCACATTTTAAGTGTTTCCTGTCTGGAAACTGAAAGCAGCAGAAGACAGGTAGATGTTAATCTCACTAAGAAGACCTATTGTTCTGTTACTGGAAGAAATTCCTCAAAAATAAGGAGGACAATGAAAATATAAATGCATGGAACAGGAGTGTTACAGGAAGGAATAACGATGATTTAAACATCCTTTTTATTTGAACATTTCAACTCAGGATTCTTCAAAAGTAGCAGAGAGGGAGACCAATGTCACTTTAGACTTAGTCTATTCTATTCTATCCCATCACATCCTATCCAATCCTATCCCATCCTATTGTGGAGTATTAGGACCTGCATACATTATTCAGGGCTAATCTATAGATAGTTCATTGTATTTCAAAGCAGGTAGAAACAAAATACTAGTTCAGGGCTATCCCTTAGTCACTGAAAATATTGTAAGCTACTGATACCAAGCCTCTTTGACAAGCAAATGAAAATTATCAGTTAGATACTAATAAATGTCAGGTTTCCAAATCTCCCTCCCAGGTGTGATGGTGTCAACCTGGAAACTTCTTATGTGGGCGAAGGAATTTGTGACTGCTTTGGTGCAAGTGTGCTATTAGAAATCAACACAAACAATCTACTGCATTTTATGAGCAGTATCATGCTTTAGAAGAACTTCTAACAGAATTCTGTTCAGTCAAAGGATGCAACTCCTGTTCTCTGACTACTGATAAAGATAGTCTTAGTGCTAGAGAACTGGGATTTGTAAGGATGCCCAGTTGAGTTGTGCTTCCATGAGAGGAGGAAAAACCAGTGTTACAAGAGAAAGAGAGGGCAAGAGCATGTGAAGACCATGCTTTGGAACAGATACTGTCCGGATGTCAAACCTGTGTTAAAGGTGAAATAAAAGACACAGGTAGAATACAAAAAACTCTCTGTTCTGAATTTGCATTAATTTGATTTGTTGTGTTTTGTATGAATATACTAGTACAGATATTAGATATAAAAGAAGTCTTCATCAAAAAGTATCTATTTGGGCATCTTACTGTTTGAGGGGCTGTCTTCCTAAATCCAACAGGACAAATGTGTTTATACACCACGTAGGTGAATGTGAGGCTAATCAATCAAGACAGTATGAGGATATAGATGCATCCAGCTCTTAAGAAGTACTTGTTTTTCCTTCCTTCCAGTAATTTTGCATTACTGTATAATTCTTTGCTTTAACTTCAGACTCAGTGCTGCAATATTGTCACTTTGCTTACTTCTGGTAGTGGCTTTGGTTCTATGCACGTGCAAGTTAAGATTTCTTTTAATGTTTGTGGCTGAAAGAAGCATTTTCCCCCCATAGAATCAGAAACAGAAGTCTTCTTTACAGTGTAATACAGAAATAGATCTCCCCGGCATCACTTCCACATGGAGAGTGTCTTTGCAAATACATCTATATTGCCATTTCATCTCAGGTTTTCAAGATAGATACACTTTCCTATTTATTTAGGTATGTAATATTGATACAGGAGACTTAAGTGTTTAAAATGTATGCACATTTCAGAAGAAATAGACTGGAAATTCAAGAAATCAAATTCTAATATTGGAAAATAGTACTTTTCTTACTTTTTTCTGGAGCACCACCGGGAGTTTCTGTTAAAAAAACAGTTATTTCTGGGTTTTTTTTACTTCTAACATCGTTCTTTCAAAATAAAACAAAATGAAGGAGTAAAACATCTAGGAAAAAGAAACTTAATTCCACAAGATATCATTCTTTATTCTTTTCTGGAGTAGATCAACACCATTTCATTGATTTTTTTTTTTAACTGTCTAGATGAAAAATTGGTCCTCTGCAATGGCTAATATCAAAGTTTGCCTTTCTTCATGCAGTGAGAAATGACCTCCTCAGTGTAGGCAGAGAATGGCATGCCCACCCACATATCCAGTTGCACAAGCACTTAGCCTTTAAACCATGATCTAGCTTGAGTTCCAGCACCACAACAGGGAACCCAGCTTTTTTCTGGCAGAGGACTGACAACCTCTGTGTAAAGCCTCTCTAAAGGAAATAATATTGCAGTCTTCAATTTTCAAGGGTGATGGCAGAATGCATGCCTGTAGCAGACTATGTGACAAAATACAAAAGCAAGCAAAGAAAAAGACAGTCCAGGATTACACTGAAAAAGACACAAATATTGGAATAAATGATAATTTTGGAGGTAACAGATTTACAGTCAGTGCATTCACAAGGGATCTGTTTTATCTGGCCAAATATTAGAATTACTCTTAGAAACCCTTTAAAGATTTACTACTGTACAAGAGTTGAAATTACAAGTGTGTATGGGTTCAAAATTATTGGTACAGAAGAAATTCATTTTGGTATTTACCATGGAACACAGACTTCCTGTGTCAGTAATCCTCATCTGATTTAACGTTGGTAATTCTCCGCATGCTCACGCTTAACATAAGAACTACATGTATCAATCACATAGAGGCATGTTTTCAAAGGTAAGCAGAGACACTCTACTACTCCAAACTGTTGTACAGTCATTGTACAACAGTCTCTTCCTCTGTGACTCAGATGAGAAATGGAGAGGCCATAAATAAAGATGATGTCTTGGTCAGCCCACACATCCTTTTTATGGGAACATTTCCTTTCTATATCGGGGCCATGCTAAGCTAAACTGGATTTTGTTGGTATGAAATACCACCTTTAGTTAGATTTGTATAAACAGTTATCAGCCAGCAGCACCTGCAGAATTTTGGGAGGTGTAAAAATACTTAGATTGGAGAGAATTTCTCTTAGACAACAAGATGGTTTGAAGAGTGTAGCACTGAACTTACTCATCCATTCTGTTTTGCTTGCTATTTAAGTCTTTCACTCTCCATATGGTGACAACAGAAATGCATACAGGACATAGGGCAAGATTACATTGTCCCTTAAATCCACAAAGCTACTCTGTAGGCAAGAATGAAAAAAAGTGAAAGGGGCTGAGTCCCAGAGGAAGTCCCAGAGAATGTTCTGGCTGGTTGAATTATGTAGTGATGTTAATAATCACAAGTATAAGTTATACATGATATGAAGACAGACGAATCCCAGAGGCTGCCTTTTCCCTTTGTTCACCTGCCTAAGACCAGCTACAGTCTGTCCTTTTGCTTTAATTCAAATCCATCTTTGAGTTATGCCATACATTAAAAGCATGACTGAAAAGCACATTCTGCTTTGGAGGCTGTAGTTAAAAATCAGATTCTTAGTTTTATCAATTTTAATGAAACGTTTCCAGGTTTGAGAAGTAAAATGCTTACCCTCCTCACTTGGCAGACAGCTCAGAAAAAGCCTTTCCTTACCTGACCAGTAATGATTCTCACAGAGGCTTCATTGTCCAACCCAGCAGTCTAATCAAAGATGTTTTTCCCAGTCAGTTCTGATAACAGAAGGGAATATGTTCGTTATCATTCTGAGACTTACATAAATGTTCATTATTCCAAAAGAGAAAAGAAGCTCTAAAATGCTAAAAGCTGGAAGATCCTGTAATCAGTGAAAGTTTCTATGATTGGACCAAATATAAAATACCATACAAAGCAGTATGAGACTTGCTCTAACTTTAGCCTGCTGTCTCACCCCTTCTGCTCTTCTGAAATATTCCTGATCCATCACCTTTACTTTCAACCACTCTCTTTTTCATCAGCCTTAGGGACAGGGATATTACAGAGACTCCACTGACTGTGCAAGCTGAGGATCCCTTTTGCTTACATGTACATGTAGATAGTTATGCTGTTCCATAATGTTGTTTAAATGATCATGTGCTTGAAGGTGAGTGATTTAGATCAAAAAAATGAGCATGAATTCTCATGAAAAATAAAAAATTCTTAGCATGAATTTGCAAAGCATTTGTAGAATTTGAGAAGCTGCTTAAGAATATTATCACTATCCTTGGATCTTCAGAAAAGAAAATGTAAATTCTTATTTACCATTAAGAAGGACATTGGGTCCTTTTTTGGAAGTCCATATTGGTAATCAATAACACAGACTAAGTTAGGACAGAAAGTATTGATTTAAGAAGTTGAGGCTTTTTGAATGTCAATTTCTTACTGACTGATAACTACTATTCTGAGTTTCATTTTTTTCTTTTCTTAGATATGTACTTCCAGAAGCTTGGGCAGATGCTGCTGGGAAGGAACACGCAGTCGCATACTTGGGACTCTACATAACATAGAAAAAGTTTAATCAATGTATGAGGTAAATGTGGATTGTTAGGAGTATCAGTTTGGGTATTAAAAGTTGTTCACTTACTGTTTAGTGTTAGCTAAGTTGTGTTCCTTTGTTACTTGCAGGTATTGTGATTAAAATCTAACCGATGTGATGTCTGGTGGGCTGTGAGGACTCAAGAAGAAACCCAGGAATGTCCTTCAGGTCTGTACTGCTGGTTCAGTGGGATGCTCTGCCTTGGGCACTCCGGCTGTGGTGAATTTTAGGGTTCTGGTGGCTAAGGCAGTCTTTCACAAGAAAGGAGGAGGAAATGAAACTCATCTTTCCTAGATCAAACCACAAGATTATCACAAAAATAAGACGGTGGATGCTGCCCCTTTCAACAAAAGGCAGCCTGTTCAGAGCTTTTGAAAGAATCATGGTATGAATGTGCTGTTGAAAAACAATAATTTTTTTTCTTTTAAGTCACATTTTCCTTCAGCATTGGGTTTCTAGTGAGAACTTTGGCTCTGGAAAGAAATAAGTTTTCAGACACTGCTACAAATACCAGGCAATGCTTGAGGACATCTCTGCAGTTTACATAATTTTCTGAGGTGCCTGATTCCCTTTCTGTAAAGAAAGCCAATGCCTCAGCAAAAAAATGAGGTTTTCACTCTGAGGATCTAAAAATCATACTGCCAGATTTATGGATTAGAAGCATAACTCATTCCCAGAGGAAGTGTATACTTGTGCTCCAAGCAAGAACCACTACAAGAAAACACAATAGTAACCAAATAAAAATCTGTCTCCCATACTGTGATTGTTCCAGGACTGCCCTTTATGCTGCCTAGGTTATCTAGCAGTCATTTACTAAGTAATGAGAATTAATATTCAGTCAGTAGCTGGTAGAACTTCAGCTGTGCCCCTGGCACATCCTTAGTAATGCAGCCTTGTCTGAAGGGAGTGCTCTGAATCGGCCCATGGCATGAGCATTTGGGGACATCAGCTTGGCCACCATAATCTCAACATATTTCACAGATAGCAAAAAAAAATTAATTTCATGGAAAACCACTTTTTTGGTAAACTGAGGACTTCTACTCCCACCTGTATGTGTGACCTCATGGCATGGCAGTGGGACTTGGAGTAGGGTAAGTACAACTGATGTGACAGGGCTTCCCAGAGCCAGTTTGCCATCTTTTACAAGTCAGGCTCTTTTGTTTTATTTGCCTTTATTTGGGTTGCAGAGTATTACTTATTAAAGCATCGTCTTTCAATAACCAGGATTTATCCTGCCTCAGAACAATTTTGCGACTATTTAAATGTCCAGTGTGTGAACTCTGTTGCTATAGCAGTGTAACTTGGTCTCTAACTTCATTTATGTGTCAATATTCTTGACGCAGGAATGGCTGGGCTTTTATCCTATTCCTAAAATATACAGAAATATCACATGATACAACCATGTGCAGTAATTAGTGGTTCCTGAAAGGACAGGCTGCAAAGCCATCAAGGAATTGAAGTCTTGTAATAACAAAATGTTGCAATGGCATTATTTTTTTCATCTACCCAAGTTCCTGAAGACTGGGAGAAGTAATCCATGCAGGACAGGAAGTACCACAGTATTACAGTAATGATGAGGCTGGAAAAGACCTTAAAGATCATCCAGTTCAACCTAAAACCAACCAAGTAAATCTAACATCTAACATCTAGATCATGCCACTCAGCATTTCATCCACTCTAACCTCAAACACCTCCAGAGACAGTGACTCAACCACCTCCATGGGCAGCCCTTTCCAAAATCGGATCCCTCTTTCAGTGAAAAACCTTTCCCTAATGTCAAGTCTAAACCTGCCCCGATGGAGCTTAAGACTGTGACCCCTTGTTCTGTCTCCAGTGTCCAGGGAGAAAAGATCGACCCCCATCTGACCATAACCACCTTTTAGGTAGTTATAGACAGCAATAAGGTCACCCCTGAGCCTCCTCTTTTCCAGGCTAAACAGACCCAGCTCCCTCAACCTCTCCTCGTAGGGCTGACCTTCCATGCTCTTTACCATTCTAAAAGTAAACAAGCAAACAGGAAAGAAGAATGATAAGTAAATAAGAGGGAACCATATCTTTGCTTTTATCAGTGGAGGCATCTAGCTCTGTAGTGCTAAGAAACAAACTGGCATGAGGAAATTGACACAAATTGTTACTCCTGCTCTGTATCCAAATTACACACCATTTGAAAACAACGTGTTGGTGATTAATGTGTCCAGAAAGATATTCCTGAAACTTATTCTTTAAAAAACACACATAGGAAAAGGTCTCACGCTTCATGATATAAGCAATGAGTGCTACAACTTCAGCAAATCCAAATATAAGAAGTTGTAATGTACTGATCTTTCTAACTTTGCAGATTTAAAATATACATGGGAGAAATATAATAAGAACTCAGCTGCTGTCTAGTACATACACTTAGAATTTTTTTACTTTTGGGTGGTCTTCTTTCTGTGAGGTGTGGATGGGGGTTTGACCAATTGATTTAACCATACAGGAGTAGTCTGACAAACTGATACCAATTGTCCTAATTCTTCTGAGAGGTGACCACAGAATGCCACCATTGTTTGTATCAGCTAAAGATCTCACAGACAGCTTTATTTGTGGTAAATCCAATCTATCTGGCTGTCTAAAGAGAGCAGAAGCCTTTAAGGTGTTTTGGGGAGGGCTGATGGCATGAGTGGAGTGATATACTTGTTTTCTAGCCTTCACATAAAGTATATGGACAAACACCAGATCTTTTAATAGTGGTCACTGTGAACTAAGTATTCTTAAATATGAGTCAGAACAGTCAGTAAGATGTTAGTTCCCTCTAACAAAATTAATGTTAAATAAATTCTGAAATCAACATAACCAGAACCTAGACTTCTTTATAAATATTGACTTTTTTATATTTTGCTTCCAGTAAGGTTGCGGTTCTGCAGAGATTGAAAGTAGAGAAGCAGACCACAGAAACTGTGCAGCAAGCCTAGGTTTGTGCATTAGAGTGGTAAAAAGTAATTTAAAATAAGGTATAAACATCAATGAGAATCAGAAAACAGTACAGAAAGTACATGATAGAGAAACTGCAAAGAGCTCCACAGCATTAGGATGTTTTGCAGGCACTGGAGGAAAACCAGAATTTATATACACTTGCTTTTTGACAGAAAGGAGACATACTTATGAATACAAATACAAAACTCCACCAAGCAAAAGATAATTCTTAAGGGAAATATTTATGTGACGCACTGAATGATGCTGACAGCTTCATTTCTCAGTATCTGTGCATATATAATATACGGGTTTTTGACCTGCCCATGGTATGAGACTCTGCTATAATGAGCAGAATAGCTATGCAAGTGGCAATGAAATATTCACTAAAGCAGTCTGCTGAGATACAGCAAAGGTTAAGAAATGTGTAACCTTGAGATTGAAAAAAGAGAAATTAGCACAGAAAAGTATCTTTTGACATCTAGTGAAATAAATTGAAAAAACCCCATAAATATAAAAGTTCTTGCTTGCAATTGTTGCTGAATAAATAATTGTATTTTTCTGTGACTTTCAGAGAGAAAAAGTATAGCAACAGCCTAGTCTTCTATATTTTAACTGGGGATAAAGGGAAAAAGCCAAACAACTTCATTTACATCCACCACTGCATCATCTCAAAATACATTACAGAACAACATGCTAGCATTTTGAAAAATACTGTAGAAGCTATTGGGAAATCAGATGGTTATGACCTCTCCAAATGCAGCAGACACGTCTTCAATGAAATAAAATAGCCACATTATTGATCGTAATATTTTCTTCTTGTAGCTCATATAAAAACACAGAGCAGCATTTCTTTATGCTAATTGGACTTTATAATTTCATGCCAAAGGCTCATGAAGTTGAGATTCTTCTGCCCTCACATAAACATCTGAAAGCTGGTCATCTATCTCAAAGCATATTACCAAATATTTACTTTAATTAAGAAAAAAAAAAGTCTACGTATCATTATCTGAGTATCCACTGTAGGGGTCACTCTCTGTAGGACTCTGATCTGCTAGCTATAAAGGGAGCCTAGGATGATGACTTAAATGCTTATTTACAGCTTTTATATGTTTAAATTGTGAAACACCTTTTATGCTAACACACTTCCTACTAATGATCCATGCAATTCTTCACACAAAGAAACACAACCTCTCCATTGCAAATTTGCTGTCATATAGTTAGTTTCAAGATAATTCGTGTTAAAATAATCTATTCAAAAGTAACTTCCTCACTTGGCTTTCCAAAATGAGATGTACCACAGCAGAGATAAATTCGAGGGGAGGAGAGTCATTCATAACACTGTTGCGGTACCTATTTTTAGATTTAGAAAAAGATAATAGATATTATGGGTAATACTGTTCTCTTTAAACACTGTCTGTGGTTTTGCTATTTTGTTCTCCAAGGTTGTCAGTGGGCAGTACTACCCAGCTAAACACAGTATTGCTTTAAGCACCTAATTTAGGTTTATGCAGCAAGAGAGGAAAGAATTATTTGGAGCAGATGCCTCTGTAGGGTGCTCTGAATCGAATTCTAGAGTACCTAAATCCATCTTTTGACCCTGGGTAGAAAAAGGAACAAGTCTCTCCTATAAGCCACGCCAGACCAATTTCATGCTGGGCACAGGTAGAAGGTTTTACATGCTACTTTCTTTTGCATTTTTGTGTCTGCTTCTCTGTATACTTACTTAGGAGGGCAGAAATATATGTTCCCAACCTCATTTGCCTGCTTTGGAGAATAGATTAGAATTTGCCTCTTCATGAAGTCTTTCTAGAAGTGAAGTATATATATAGTAATTGGGTCTTTATTGTTTCTATAGAAGTGGTGTTCTGTTGTATTATTAATTATCACTGGAGTAGGGACTCTCATCTCTTCTCTCTCATCTCGTAGAGCTGCCCAGGAGTCAGAGGAGCCTGGTATTCCCTATCACTGGGAAGAAGGCACTCAGGACCTAGAAGAGATCGATGCTCTGTCCCACAAGGAAGAAGGTAGGGTTCCCCCTGATGACGAGGAATGGGAACAGGTTTCCACTTGTGGGAGAAACAGAACCCACTCCTGCCCCACTCCGCCTTTCCAGATGTCACCCTTCCATCTGCCCTTAGAGAACAGGTTTGGGGCTCTGGATTTTGGAGATCAGGATGAGGAGGTTGAAGAAATTCTTTTAACTAGAGAACCCCCTAGAAGCACCCATACTAAAAAAACCCTCTTAAACTCTAGTATGAAAAAGAACAGAA
>VZRI01008471.1:111348-145680 GCA_013397515.1 Upupa epops | reverse complement strand
CCCCCCCCTCAGCTCCAGGCCACTGCCGCCGTGCGCTTTTTTTTCAAGCGTCCTCACACAGGCGCCGTAGCTCCAAGCGGCTCCCGGGGAACGGCCCCACGCCATCGAGCGCCCCCGACCCCCCTACTCCCATGCAAGAAATAAACCCACATATCCTCCCAACAGATGAGAATAGAATACAAACTTTACATTCCACAACCCAAGACAGCAAGCAACAGTCCAGAACTGTTGACCAGACAGGACTTCAGTAGAGCCAGCTTAGGTTTCTTCAGGAACCTACTTGGTAGGCTACCATGGGACAATGCCCTGGAGGGTCTGAGAACCCAGAAAAGCTGTTTAACTTTCAAGGTTCATCTCCTTCAAGATCAAGAACAAATCAAAGAAGAAATCAGATGTGGATGCCAAGAGACAAAGTATGATTGAACAAGGAACTCCTGGACAAAATAAAACACAAGTGTGGAATCCACAAAGGGTGGAAGCAAAGACAGGTAATCTGGGATAAATACAAGGGAGTTGTTTGTGAAACCAGAAACAGGTTGTCCTTTGGCCAGGGACAATCAAGATAATAGAAAAGGATTCTACAGGTATGTTGGAGAGAAAATAAGAGAACATGGGACCCTTCTGGAGAGATACAGGGAAGTGGAGAGGTTGAAAACTCTATTACTTTTTTGCTTCTCTCTTCACTGGTAACCATTTGAGTCACACCATCCAAATCACAGAGGGTAATGCCTGGGTCTGGGAGAGTGAAGAACAAACATAAGGTCTTGGATTATCTAGAGAACCTGAAGGAGCACAAGTCAATGGGACCTGATGAGACACACTCATGGGTTCTGATGGAACTTGTGGCTGAAGTTGCTAGGCCACTAGCTATCACATTTTATGAGGCATAATCAGGTGTATAGATAATGGCAGAGCAGTGGATTTGTTTTGTCTTGACTTCAGTAAGGCATTTGACAGCCTCAAATAGCATCCTCGCAGCCACAATGAGACAGTGTGGACTGGATGATTGGGTAGTAAGGTGGATTGTGAACCACCAGTTGGCTGCAGGATAGAAGCCAAAGACTGGTGGTTAATGGGACAGTCTAGTTGGAGGCCTGTATGTAGTGAAGTCCCCCAAGGATCAGTACTGGGACCAATCTTCTTCAATCGATTCATTAATGACTTGGATGAGGAAATAGGGTGCACTGTCAGCAAGTTTGCAGATCATACAAAGCTGGGTGGTGTTGCCAACACCCCAGCAAACTGTGCTGCTATTCAGCGAGACTTGGACAGGCGAGAGAGTTGGTCAGAANCCTGTGTCTCTTTAGCTTGGAGAATAGAAGGCTGAGTGGAGATCTCATTAATGTCTATAAATATGTGAGAGGTGGGTGTCAGAAGGATGGAGGCAGGCTCTTCTCAATGTCATTTGGTGATAGGACAAGGAGCAATGGGTGCAAGCTGGAACATAGGAGGTTCCATATAAATATTAGAAGGAAATTCTTCATAGTAAGGGTAACAGAGCATTGGAACAGGCTGCCCAGGGGGGTTGTAGTCTCCTTATCTGGAGACATTCAAGACCCTCCTGGATGTGGTCCTGTGCAACTTTGTCTAGTTCTTCCTGCTGTAGCAGGGAGATTGGACTAGTTGATCTTTCAAGGTCCCTGCCAATCCCCAATGATTCTATGATTCTATGTTTTAAGAAGTCCCGTGAAGTTCCTACAGAGTGGAAAAGGGGAAACATAACCAAAAGCATATCAAAGAAAATCCAGGGAACTGGAGACCAGTCAGTCCCATCCCTACACCAGGTAAGATCATGGAGCACATTCTTCTGGTAATTATGCTAAGGCATATGGAAAATAAGGAGGTGATCAGCAACAGGCAAATTGTGCCTGACTATTTTGGTAGCCTTCTGTGGTAGAGTTACAGCTCTGAGAGATAATAAAAGAGCAACCAATATCTTCTATCTGAAGTTGTGGAAGGCATATGACACCTCCCTACATGGCATTCTTATGGAGAGACATGGATTTGACTGATGGACTGCTAAGTGGGTAAGAAACTGACTAGAAGGTCACACTCAAAGAATTGTGATTTACAGCTAAAATCCAGGTGGATACTGGTGACAGAAGGAGTTCCTCAGGCATCTGTTCCAGGTCCAGTGCTGTTTAACATCTTTGACAACAACATGGACAGTGGCATTGAGTGCACCCTATTAGTTTGCTAATAACACCAAGCTGTGCAGTGCAGTGGACTCTCCAGAGGGAAGGGATGCCATCTAAAGGGACATTGAAGACTTTTGCCAGTGCAAACTACATGTGGTTCAAGACCTGTATCTGAGTAGGGTCAATTCCAGAGACAACAACTGGGTATGGAGAGGGTTGAGGGTAGCTCTGAAGAGAAAGACTTTGGCATGTTTTATGAGTTCAATTTGAGCTAGCAGTGTGGTCATGCAGCCCAGAGGCCAATCGCATCCTAGGATGCATGAAGAGAATTGTGATCAGCAGAGCAAGAGAGGTAATTCTTCTCCTTTACTCTGCTTTTGTGAGAGCCCACCCTAAGTGTGTAGTGCTGTGCAACCACTGCTCAGCAGTAGCCAAAACATGAGTGTGTTAGCAAAATTACAGTCCAGCTACCACCACAAACACAGCACTTGTTAGGGATTTATGGAGAGGATCTTTTTGCCAAATGACATCATGGTGTCGGAGATGACTTGAGAATAAATCATACATTGAAAAGTTGTTGATTCACATTGATATTTTAAAGTTCATATTTAGTTTTTCCATCAGAAATCAGTAAAACTTGTTTTAACAGTATCTATTTAAATCCTAAATTCTTGATAGCTGCCTAAATAGAATCATTCATTCTCCCTGTTTACTGTTCCTTCATTTAGTTATAGATTAACTTCCTAATTTAACTCAGTTTCTCTACTCTCTTTAGTTAATGAACATTTAAATACAGTCTCTAGGTTTTGCAGAGAAATCTGAAATGTTGTCTCTGCCTGTTAAGCTGCAGTTAAACAGACATCTTCATTTTCCTTTAACAATTGAACAAAAAAGACTGTTCTTTGTGAAAATTACCACAATGCATCACACAAAGGCCAAAAAGACACCAACACTGACAAAATTAAATCTGGGAATTTCTGATTTTGTAGGGAGATAAAGAAGACACAATACTGCCTTTCTTAGAATGGCAACTAGTGATATCTTCAGTTTTCACTAGAAGGTGAACACACTGCACTCACCAGTACACCTACATTCTGTAATATAAAGATTAAGATCAGAGTATTTAAAAATGTATTACTTTGTCTTTCCATATAGCACTTTGGAAGTCAATATCTTTAGAAACCTGGTCCATTACTCTGCTTTGAAATCATTATATATTTAAAGGTTTTAAATAATTTATCCTGTCTGTGTAGTTAAATATGTAAAGAGTAGGTCCATCCATTATTTTCTAGAGCTGCTGCTTGCTCATTAGGAGTATTTTTATTTGATTGGTTTTTGTTGTTATTGGTGTTTCAAGGCTTTTGCTTTTTAAAATTGCTTAGTATTCTTTTTCTTTTCACTGATTTGACATCTCAATGCCTATAAGAAATTAGTTTAACCCCATTCAGTTAGAAATAAAATAAAGTCTACATATCTTCAGAGAGCAAATGGACAAATACATGGTCATGTACACACACTTATACATCTCTGACATTAACTTTAAAAACATTATGTGAAATGAGGTTATCTCATTACCAAAAATTAATATGATTTGATCAGAGGAGGACAAGCATGTTGAAAGCAGATGACAGCATTATGACATGCTGCATATTTCATCATTATAATCTCTGGAATAACAGAAGAATTGCTACATAGGTAAGCTACTATACTACTTAGATTTGTTAGGGAAACAAAGGGGGCAGGGCAAGGCAAGGCAAGGCAAGGCAATTCATCCAAGTACTGACCATGGCCGCAGATATATTTGACTCTTTATTGCCTTACAGAAATAGTAAGTCATTTTAGAAAGACACACACAAGAAGCAGAGCTCAGAAGTGCAGACAATCTATATTCCAAGAAAGAACTGGTGGACCAGTATGGTCAATCATTCAGTCCATTTCCAAACAATGCCTCTGTCAGTGCTTAGACTGGATACAGCTTTGTTTGCAGGTGCCTGAGATGCTTCTGTCACTTCCTTACAACCATTTAATTACTGCTAATTCATTCAGCAATCTAGTTGCCATATACAACAGGACATCCATGATATGGAGCACAGAATGGGTACAACTCTGTATTGCAATATCTAAGCAGAGACACTTGGTTTGTATCAAGTATGGGTTATTTCCCAGCATTTTAATTCACTTGACAGAAACTAAGAATTTGTTTGAATGGAATAGATGCTATTGGGAAAAATATTATGGGTTTGTAATTCTTTGTTATTCACCTTCAGGCCTGTATTGTCTCACTTATTTTAAATGCTTATTTGAGTAATTTCTGATGTAACTTCTAAGAATTATTTCAAATACATGCAAATTTACAAATTTACATATGAATTTTTTTGCTATGTTTTCCTTTATAAACACAACTGGAAACTAAATGAACCATGCTTAAAAAAATCTACCTATGGAGATAGAGAACTGCATAGGATCAGTAACAAATGTTGTTAAGGAAATATTTGGTTCAGTAATTTCAGAGGCATAAAATCTATTGAGAAGAAAGCATTTGTTATTAATTATTTACTCCATAGTAAAAAATTAATTCAGTGAACACACTTTTCATTCATAGATTCATTAATGGAATAGTTCAAGTTGGAAGGGATCTTAAAGATCATGTAGTTCTAACCTCCCTGCCATGAGCAGGTACACCCCCCACTAGACCAGGTTGCTCAAGGCCCCATTCAATCTGGCCTCCCACACTTCCAGGGAGGGGGCATCCACATCCTCCCTGGGCATCCTGTTCCCATGTCTCACCACCCTCATCATGAAGAATGTCCTCCTGACTTCCAGTCTAAACCTAACCTCTTCCAGCTTGAAACCATTACACATGGTCCTACCACTCCAAGCCCTTCTAAACAGCCCATCTCCAGCTCTCCTGTAGGCCTTCCTTCAGATTCTGGAAGGCTCCTGTAAGATCTTCCCAGAGTGTCCTCTTCTTCAGGCTGAAGAGCCCCAACTCTCTCAGCCTGTCCCTGTGGGAGAGGGGCTCCAGACCTCCAGTCATCATCATGGCCCTCCTCTGGACACATTCCAACAGTTTGGTGTCCTTCCTGTGTTGGGGGCTCCAGAACTGGATGTAATACTCTAGACATAATTAATTTATTGGTTTTCTTTCCTTCTCTTTATACTCTAAATCATGTGGTTGAAGGACTCTAATATGCTGCCCATGGGGAGTCAAGTTAATGTTACAAAGCCATGAATGCTTTGCTATGAATGCTTGAAAATTTTATTTTTCATGTGACTGCAATTGTCACAATTCATTGTTATAGACAAATACTTTTGACTTTCACTTGTACAGTAATGAAACAAAAATGCTATTTCCACTGCTCAAGTACATTGTAAGGAGACATCTAATTTGTCCTTAAAACTCCTGATTAAATGGAATATGACTAATTCTACAGCTATAGTGTATTTTAAATCAACTAGTCTCTGTAAAATGGGATCAAAGCTCTGAACTATCTTAACAATCTTTTACCTGTAATGTGCCTGGACTTGAAGGATGCAGTCATTGACTTAAATGAAACAGTACATATTCTTTGAACTTTTTCATCTTTGTCCTCTGGAGAGATATACTCATTTTTGGTTTTGCTTTGTTCACATTTAATAGGGAAAAAATCAAAAGTTGTCCTTTCAATCTATTGAAGCCCTGGTGTTAAAACTATCATCATCAGAGAGCTACCTTAAAAAATTCTATTTGGTTTTCCATTATCTCTGTTTGTTTTTTCATTAGCACTATTTGCTTTCCCATTAAAATATAATCAGTTATCCTTACACTCCACTAAGGCAGACTTTCTGTTCTGTGCATGCTTGAATACATAAATACCTTTTAAGATTTTGATTTACACCAGTGGATTTTTCAGTTTCAGTGTATACATTCATAAAATTCAGAGCCAAATAGAATTATTTTATCAGACAGTCTGTCCCCCTGTTTAGCTCATGCCAGCTACTGCCATCTAGTTATGTCATCCTACAGGGAGCCAAATACCTAGTCTGTCTATATAAATTGGTAATGATGCATAGCTCAGATACTGAAATTTAGAGCATTAATTGACATTAATCTTCTAAAGGCATTTTGAAGTTTGCTGAAGAGATTTAATCTAAGTGTATGTCATGCATCTAATGTTACAATTATATTGAATAATCATTTGTGTCTTTTTTAAAATAAGTATGTAAAGCATTATTGCCTTTGGTTTGGTCTAGGAATACACTTGAAGAAATAATATAATTGCATATATAATTGCATAAATTGCAATAATACTTTTTCCCTCTTCATTCTCAAATCTATTCTTCGGTTTGTTAGATCTGCAGGTCTCAGTAAATCTGCATACAGATTAATTCTGGGTGATTTGAATCTTCTTTTGATTAAGAAAGTTTTATCAAACTCCAAACACAGTTAAGATCTATCTGTCAGTAGGTCAACTGCTGTTTATGGAAGTGGCATGGGAATAAATATAGAATCGGGGAATTAGAATATTTGTTGAAAGAAAGGTGAAAATCTTGAACTACACCCATACTATTTCAACAGAACTAAACACAGTGCTTGATATCTGCATACTGTCTGCTACTGACCTTTGCTGTTTCTTTTCAGCTCTTGCTAATATGTCAGTAAATGGTGCCACTCCCTGAATAAATGTCTTGATCCAGTCTGAAGTGTTATTAGGTGCCGGTCAAATACGCTATAGCAGTATGTTGTAAATACTATAGTGGTTTGACAAAGCTTATATAACTATTAATTTAAAATATTTGTACTTTCAGAGAATATGCATTTTTCTTAACTATTGAAAGATTCTCACTTCCTTTCACTGATATAGACACAGTATTCCACCATCTGTTACAATGATTCTGTGGGGTCCAGAAATCATCCAGCCACATTCTTTCCATTAAGTTCTTCCATCTTTTGAGATAGCAAACAGATTTTATAATTGTTAAAGAAAACCTCACTTTTTTCTAAAATGATAAACATTCATAGAATCACAGAATCATTAGGGATTGGAAGGGACCTTGAAAGGTCATCCAGTCCAATCTCCCTGCCACAGCAGGATCACCTAGACAAAGTTGCACAGGACCACACCCAGAAGGGTCTTGAATGTCTCCAGATAAGGAGACTACAAGCCCCCTGGGCAGCCTGTTCCAATGCTCCGTTAGCCTCACTATGAAGAAGTTTCTTCTGATATTTATATGGAACCTCCTATGTTCCAGCTTGCACCCATTGCTCCTTGTCCTATCATCAAACGACATTGAGAAGAGCCTGCCTCCATCCTTCTGACACCCACCTCTCACATATTTATAGACATTAATGAGATCTCCACTCAGCCTTTTATTCTCCAAGCTAAAGAGACACAGGTCCCTCAGCCTTTCGTAGTAAGGGAGGAGTTCTACTGCCTTCATTATCTTTGTTGCTGGACACCCTCCAGCAGCTCTGTGTCCCTCTTGAACTGAGGGGCCCAGAACTGGATACAATACCCCAGATACAGTCTCACTAGTGCAGAGCTGCTGACCACCACCTTCTGATCCCCCCCAGGATGCTGTTAGCCCTCTTGGCCATAAGAGCATATTGCTGGCTCATAGTCATCTTGCAGCTCAGGTCCATTTCTCCTACATTGCTGTCCAACAGGCCAGTCCCCACCCTATACTGGTCTCTGGGGTTGTTCTTGCCCAGATGCAAGACTCTACACTTACCCTTGTTGTACCTCATTAAATTTCTCTCTGCTCAGCTCTCCATCCTGTCCAGGTATCTCTGAAGAAACATTGGTTTGTTTTTGAAAAATTGTAGTTGTACAAATATGCATTTGAAAAAATCCTCATCTGAGGTAAATTACATAGTCTAACCTAATCTGTAGACATTGTGTCACTTGAATTAACCATTTCTTTACACTTTTCCATTCACAGACTGTCAAAGGTCCCTCAGTAGTGATGGCTGCTTCCTAATTGGATGATTATATTTCATTTCAAGAGAAATATCAACAGTTCTGAGAGAATTTCCCAATATGTAGCAACTTTGTCTGAGATTTCATACACTTTCACTGAATTTTATTATAGTTTAGAAGTGTGTAAACACAGTTGACCAGTTAGAGCACATATTCTACTTTTCATTTAATCAAAAGAAATTCAGCTTGTGGATTGAAATAGTTTGTCTCTGAAATAAGGAAGGACCAGAATGAGGCTAGAAATCACTGCTTCAGCTGTCATACTGGAAGAAATTTCACTGGTTATTTTTCTGTATTGGAACATGATTTTCTTGTAATCCTGCTGGTCTTTCATATGAAAAATTCTAGGTTGTCAAATAAGTGAAGGGAAATTCTTAAACAATTTTGGCTTCATTTTTCAGGAAACTAAGAGGGTACAGTAATAGTTACTTTGTGTGTGAAGAGAAAATTATAGTACGAAAACCTTCTTTCTGAACTGGATTCAATATCTGTCCAATACCTATCTAGGGAACAAAAAGGTATAAGTACTTTCTCCAGAATAATGATAATCAGCAAGACAGTTTTCTTCTGCCTTCTCTTTAACATTTTCCCACAAAGTCTTTTCTCTCAGTTTTTGACATTCCTTACAGAAGCACAGACCAGAGAGAATAAAGATTTTTTTATTCATTTGAGGGTTCTTTCTAATTTACTTCATGTTCATAACTCATCTTATTGAAAATTAAAAACTTATGAGATGCTAATCACTTGATCACTTTTTCTTCACTGATCCATTCTCTGCTCAGTGTTTCTAGGATCAAGGCATTTAAGATACGTGGCACTTATTAATGGAAAATTAAAGAAGTTTCCTGTTGCATGTAATACTCTTCATGGTGGGACAACCTTTGTGATTTTCTTATAATGTGGCTTTAGCCAGACTTCTGCTTCCTTCTAAGGGAAAAACAAACAATATAATTACTATTGTTAGAAACTTCTAGTTTCATGTAGGTCTTAAAGTTTACATTAGTTTTCATTGTTGCCTATAAAATTATTGAATATTTGCTGTGAAAAGTTGTTATTCTGAAATGTTTGATACAGCTTTTTCATGCACCTATCACTTTAATAAGTGTTTGCAGAAAAAGCCAAATCTCTATAAAATATTGCAAAAAAAAAAAATAAATAAAACAAACAAAAAACTCCTATGGCAGAAAATCTGCCAGACATAATTCAGTGTTTGGAATATGAAGTGCAAGCAGGATTTCTAGGCTACAAGCTAGAATTATTTTCAAAAGTTGTTTTATCCCATATAGGAGTTTAAATTTTATGTCTTAGAACCTGAAAATCTTGCATGGTAACTGTCTTGTAAAAGAAAAAAGAGAGTTTATGGGTTTGGCATTTGTCACCCAGCACAAAGGGGCTGTTACTGAAAGATTTTTATACTCTGTTTCTACATCTTAGGTGACATGTAAGGTGATTTGGGTGGAGAGTTGAATAACACGGTCACATATGTTTAAAAAGTACTGCTTTTGGATCATTAATGAATTGAGCACACTAATTTTGATATGAATTTGATGTGAATCCTATTCTCACAGGACTCCTTCCTTCAGCCATTACTTATGTCAGCCCATGGAAACTCTATTCCTTAAGATAGCATAGGAATCTTGTCCTCACAAGATCTTGGTCTTTCGTGAAGAATCCTCACAGAGTACACACATTGTCTTTCCTCTCCAGGACCTTCTCAATAACAAAAAATTACTGTAGACGTAATATGTACTGTTTCATGTTTATACACACAAATTTCAACTTGAAAGTGGATTGACAGAAAGAATTTGCTCACTTTCTTTTAATCAGCAGACATATGTATTTTTCCTGTTCATTTTTTGAATTTTCATCCAAAATTGTTCATCTCTTAATTCTTTCACTGAAAAAGGTTTGAATTTGGGGGAGTCTGATGATAGGGTAGTGAATGAAAAACAGACCATAGCAGGAGCAAAACCAATGGAAAGAGCACTTCAGAATTACCATTTGTAACATTTCTGTCTTGGTGTTCCTCCCACAAACAGAGAAAGAAGGAGAGAGGAAAAAACCTCTAGATTATCTAACTCATTTTTTTTAAGAAGGATTTATTGAATTATCTATCTTACAGTATATATCATAGCATGTAGGTAAGGTCCAAAACTTAAGCTGAAAGCACTGAAGAACAACAGAACAGTGAGGAGATACAGTCAGTTATTGGTATAACTAATAATGACATATTTTGTTATCTGCATCTCATTTGTGTTCCCTGAAACAAAAGAATTTGTTGGCTAGCTATGTGCAGAGCTTTTAAAGTAATGAAGAGTAAACCTAGGAACTTTCCAATTTACCTGTCTTTCTTAGCTATAATATAGTAAGAAAGACACATTCAATAGCATGTGAAAAAAACTCCTTAATCTCCAGTACATTTCTAGAAAGACACAACAGTTTTGTTTTTAGGTTTTGTTTGTTTGGTTTTATTTCTGGTGCAAAACACCATCTAAAGTATACAAAAAACCCCAGGATTTCACTACATCTAAAAGGCAAAGAACAAATCTTTTGTGTTGTTTCAAACACCTCAGAAATCCACTACCCTGCGGTAGAAATTTTAATGAAAAACCATGGATTTTTATAATACAGTAACATTAGTCCTAACCACCTAGACTTAACTAGTAAGGATTTTACTAACGTAGAAGACCACCCAAGAAACATTACGAATCATCTTTTTATTTTTATGGAGCAGCTAATCTTGAAAATCATTTCAAGCACATTAAGGAAGAGAAACTCAAGCAAAGTCATGCTCCGCCAATTTAAACTTCAATGATGAAATGACTGCTCTGGTAGAGAACAGAACAGTGGATATTGCCTACCTGAAATTTGGTAAGGCTTTTGAAATTCTTTCTTGTAAGATCGTCACAATGAAGCTGTTGAAGTAACAGTCTGTATGGACAGGCAATGAGGAGTGGAAACTGTCTGGATGACTTGGCTCACAGGATGATGATCAGTGCCATAAAATCTAGTTGGAACCTAATAATGAATAGTGTACTTCAGGGGTCAGTGCTGGGTCTAATGCTTTTCTACAGCCTGATTAATGATCTGGATGATGAGGCAGAGTGTACCCTCACCACATTCAATAATGGAAAAAAAACTAGGAGCAGTTAAAGACCATTATACCCTGTGCTGCTATCCAAACTGACTTTGAGAGGCTGATACACTTATAAAAGTGTTTCTTGTTGAACTTGATGTCCCTGTCCACATTTGTACACACTTTGATTTCCCTAATCCTATCTGTGGCTGTGTAGACAGCACCTCTATATTCCTCACAAGCTTCACATCCTTGTTTCCGTTCTCCATGGGTTTCTTTCTTGTGTCTAATATGTCCAGGAGTTCCTTGCTCATCAACACAGGCCTCCCAGCACTTTTGTCTGACTACTTTTGCAGGGATGCAGTGCTTGGGAGTAGGTGGTCTTTGAATGTCTTGGCCACCCAGTCCATCCAGGACTCTTATCCGTTACACTCAACCAAGAATTTCTCTGAAGTAGTCACTCTCCTGACGTACAGAGAAGCTCTCCTCCCTGTCCTAATGACCATGAATTCCTCTATCTTATGATCACTCTAGCCAACGCTGCCCTTGAATTTCACATTCCCCACTAGACCGTACTTGTTGGTGACATCTGGATCCATCACAGCATCTCTCCTCACTGGCTTCTCTACCACAGGGAGAAGGAAATTATTGTCAATGCGCTCCAGCAGTCTACTGGATTGCTTGAACTCTGTTGCATTGTCAGAGTGATTGAAGCTTCCCATGAGGACCAGGGCTTGTAAACATGAACCCAATCCTGTCTCTCTATAAGGAGCCTCGTCCACTTGGTCTTCGTGATTGGGCAGCCTGTAGCATACCTTCACCATTATGTCTCCTTGCCCTCCCCTTTTACCCTGACCCATAAGTTCCTAGTAGTTTCCTTATCTGCTGCTAAGTGGAGTTACATACACTCCAGTTGGTTCTTGACATACAGAGCAGTATCTCCTCCTCATGTATCCTTCCTGGAAAGCTAATTTCAGTTATACTAAACTCCAGTTATAGGAGTTGTCCTACCATGTGATGACAATGAACTTGTAGCCCTGCAAGCATGAACACATTTCTAACTCTTGTTTATTGTCCATACTACCTGCATTGGCATAGCGGTATTCCAGTTCAGCTCCCAATTAAGTGTCTGAAATTCCCTTTTGATATTTTTTCTGCCCTACTCTCACTATTTCTATGACTGCAGAAGCACTTTTCTCCTCTATCCAGATGTTTACAATCTTATCTATAGTACTGTATCCAGTTCTGAGCAGGGGAGACATGATAGTGTAGAAGCAACACACAGAATTACTAGATAGTATTAAACAAAAGGCCAGGAAGACAATTAAGACAGAGAAATCTCCAGTATGAGGAAAGGATACAAAAGTAAGAACTGTTCAGCTGTGCATGTATATAAAAATTAATTTGATATATGTATGTGGATGTTTGTAAATACCTGCAGAGAGAATATAAAGTAGATTAATCCATACTCTTTTCAGTGATGCCTTGTGAATGGAACAGACATGATGGACACAAAATAAAATACAGAGTGTTATCTTTGAACATTTTTTTACTGTACTGGTGCCTGAGCACTATAATATGTTGCCCAGGATGGTTGTGGAATATCCATTCTTTTAGTTATCTGTAAGTCATCTGGACACAGTTCTGTACAACTGACTTTAGGAGGCTCTATTTGAGCAGAGAAATTTGATCAGATGACCAGCTGTTCTTTCCAGCTTCACTTATTCTGTGATTCTGTTTTGAAAAACAATGCTCAGTGCTGACATACAGGTTTATGCCCTGCTCCATGAGATCTCAGAGGTAAATAACATAAAACCCCCTAAAAATTAGTAGTTCCACCAGTTATCCCAAGGTTTCTATGTTTTCTCCAGAATGTGGTTTTGTCTGCGTATTGTCTATACTCTGTTATACTCTTTTTTTTTCCCATATACTATAGAGATTAAAGTTAAAACAGATAAATGCTCATTCAAATACATATTTGTATTATACATAAGGGAATATTTGAGTAATTGGTAAGTTCCTATATGTAGAGCTGCATCTTCTTTGCTATAAATCTGTTAACAAAATGATGTCATAATGACAGAACAGCAATAATTGTTAATTAAGCACATGCAAGATTACTGCCCTTACCAATAAAAAAAAAAAAAATTACTTCAGTCTTTTATATTATTTTTAATTGTACTCTCTGAATGTTATTATTGGAAGAATGCAAAATGAGAAGGTTGAAATTACTTCTCCAAGCTTATTTAAATGTTCAACAGCAGAGCTTAAACACTAGTAGGCATCATTAGTCCTAGCTTAATTGTTCTGCTTTACTAGCTACCTGTTATGCAGCATGATATGAAACATTACTAAGACATTACTATGACTATGAGACATCACCAAGAAAATAACTGAAATAACTTGTTGTCCCCTTGTAGTTCTAATGTTAGCTTACATCTCCACAATAATATAAAAAACATAGCATGAATTCCCAATTGGCAGTATTATGTTGGAATTGCTTTATTGATGGACCTAACAAAAATTACTTCAGTACAGTCTGTATAGTCACCAACAAGAGCCCCCTTTGTGAAAAGTACTTTCTGAAAAGCACTCATTTTCCAAAAGATCTGATTTGTTCCCAGTAAGAAATGCTTGGAAGATGTGTGGCCAAATATTTACAGATGTTTCGAGGCTGAAAATAGCATTTGTGTGTTACAGCTCAGAATTTGACCAAGCACAAATGATTTTGAGACTCTAGCTTTCCAGTTGTACATTGTGTAACATACTTGTGTTGATCAGCCCTGTCAAGAAAAGAAAAGCTTGAACTTATTAGTAGAAAAATATATTTCCATAGACCACAAACAAGAAGCCATAATGTTTCTGTACGTCTCTGACCTCCTTTGTGTGTTATATTTCCCATTCTGGTAGGTTATTATTCTTAGAGTGGAAATAAGTATGTTGTGTTCTACATATATATATGTAAACTTACATTTTTTGTGTCTGCATTTCTGCCTCTCTTCTGAGATAATCTTCAACAATTCTCAGTTTTTCCCAAAAAATGTTCTCTTATACTCTATGTTTCCTTGTGCTGTCCTCCTGTTTGTATCATCTCAGGATATTATTGTTCCATATTGTTTATATTTGTCTATTATGCAGGTTCATGAAGAAACATTTATTATACACAACATTTTAAATTCTTTGGATTGGGCTGCAGGGGAGATTCATATCAGCAAATTACAAACACTACGGAACAAATTTTTCGTATGTAGAATGCAGTTATCTCTGAGGCAAGTAAAGGTATGGTGTCTGAGATATGGTGCTACATCTAAATATATGGGAAGGAAGGGATGAGTGCAATAACTCTTTTGACAAAACTTTCTATAGTGCAATATGACATGAATATGAGTATTTTGTTACACAATGCTATATCATTAACACTCTGACAACACAAATTCCCCTTCATCTAGTTCCTGGTTGTGAAATTCCACAAGTCCTGCTCCAGTTATATTACATTTTGCTTTCCCAATTGTTAAGATAAAAGCTTGCTCTATCAGATCCTCAGTTTATTGCAGAAATACAAAAAGATCACAAAAGCAGTTTGTTGACATTCTTTTCCATATGCTTCCAAAACTCAATGTAGTAAAATTTCTTGGGACAAGCTCAAGAAGAAAGTAATCCCTTAGAATCTACTCATCATGGTAAGAGCAGTGTTGAGTGCAGTAATGCTAAGGTTGCATCATTTCTATTTGAAATAGAAGCAGTATATCTTATGTCTTAAAGAAATTCTGAAAAAAATTATGTATCTTATTCCTAACAGTGAAAACAAAAGATATATGAAAGATACTCCAGGTTAAATTCCAGAACTTGATATACTTCTTTCATTAATTTAGTCAGCAGATAAAGTTTTCATGAAGAAGCAAAATATTTAAAATGGATACAATATTTAAAAATATTTTTTAAGTACCAAAAAAAGTAAAAAATTTCTTATTTCAAGTCAATATACTTTCAGGTTTCTCTAATGTGAAAACAAAAATAAATCTGAAATGCAAATTATCTGGGAAAAGAGCTTCTTCATTGAATTCTTCATTAAAGCTAAATTACCAAACATATTTGAATGGTTAATGGAACTTAGTCATAGACATAACGCCCATTCATTTATCAGTTGTAAATATCAGTTACCAAAATGACCCTTTATGTTACACAGATACTTTATTAACTAAGTTTTTAATAGCTTAATGAGGGATAATTCTTCCTATAATTAAAATGTTTGAGTATAATATTACATTAAATGAAGACTCTGATCATATATGTTGAATACTTCTGATATAAATATTATTTACTGGGTGTAAATCTTATTGCTAGCTCTAGGAGGACTTCATAGGATTTTATGGCAAATAATTGGCTAAAAGATCTTTCACTATTACTTTTGAAAATACGTACTAACTATAACAGAACCAAATGTAGATTGTTGTATACTTTTACAAATGAACAATTTGAAAATGAACACATAAGTAAGCTCTCAGAAAAATTTTTTAGTCTTCAGAGACAAAACTTTCAAACCATGTACATCATAATACTAAGAAGGATATATTTTTTTTCTTTAATAAGTAAAATATCAGGTTTTCCTCAAACCATTTTGAAAGAATAAATTTACCTTTTTCTACTTGTCATATATTTTTTCATTACAATTATTTAAGAATACTAAACCCCTAAAGTCTAACAGTATACATGGCTCAGTTCACCAAAGTTCTTACATCTGTGCCTAGTTTTCATTATTTTGTCTAAAATATCTTAATTTTTAAACTGGAATATATTTTTTCACATATAAGTTGGTAAATTTTAGTCCTTGCAGCTGGTATTGCATTATTCCTTATGAAAGAGTTGCAGAAGTGAAAGGAAGAGATCAGAGACTTCCATAAAAGTAAGACTATGAGAAGTATTGAAATCAAGAGAATGTACTAACATCATAAAACATTCTGTGTTACTCAGTAGACAACTTCCTATGTTTTCTATCTCTTTCAAGTAGGAAGGGTAAACAGATAATATGTGATAGATTAATCTTTTCTGGATTGGAAGACTGTGGTTTTGAATTAGTATGTAGTTTTTAATTAAGAAACTTGTAAGTCTTCCAGCAATTTTGTTTCTTTACTCCAAAGCAGTGAAAAGAATCAGTAGAGTGAGACTGAAATATTGTACTTTACAGTCTCTGATGATAGCAATCCCTAGTGATTCTTTCTTGACCTTTAAAACAAATTCAGCAAAATCTGTATTTATGTCAAAGGATGTAGAGAAGAACAGGTTTAAATTGGATGGTAGGAAGAAGTTCTTTATCATGAAGATGGTTGAACGCTGGAATATTATATGAATATATGTGAGGCAAGTTTAAAATAAGAAAGACACATGACAATGAATCTTTTGGACCTTGTTTCATAAGTCTCTGAAAAATCCAAAATGTTTTTTTATGTCCTTTAAATTAATTCAAGATATCTTTTAACATTTCCTCAAGGATTCATGGCTTTGTTCCAGTACCCTACTTTACGATTAAATTATCACAATTTTCTATGTTAATATGTTGTTATATTTTTCATTCTTTATGCAATTTTACAAGGATGTTAATTTTAACATAAAGTTTCCACTGATATTTCAGTTTAGTCTGTCATTGTTTTGATGATGGAAAGTTAACACCAATAAAAAAATAAATGTTTCGTTTAGGTTACAATGAGTAGCCTTCTACACTTAGTAAAAGGCAATGTTTGATTTGCTTTTTCACATTTACTGATAAGAGACATTGATATGAAATTCATGGCAATTGGAGTAATATTCATAGTTTGGATATTGAATTGAAAATAATAGTACTATCAGAGAACCAAATATATAAGGATAGCTCATAACATCAGTATTTTCTACTATTGCTGGTTGATGGAACCAGCAGTGGTTCCATCACTTTCATGCAGTGACATTGTACAAGAACTTTAATAGTGCTGAGAAATGCAATTCTAAACTCTCATAACCACCAACGAATACAGTTTTTCATACTATGTTCAATGTTTTTCGTTATTGAACTAAATGAATCTAGATATATTCTTGTCAATTTGGGGTTAAATAAAGCCAATGTTGAGAGCAAGTACATATTTTTGGCATCTGTGTGTCATTCTTAAAAATATTCATGATGTTACTATGTTCCTTCAAGAAATAAAGTGGATGGCTAGTACAGAGACATAGCACAGAGCTAATTTGATCCTTGTATCCTTGCTCTTTGTACAGTTGTGAAGTGAGTTTGCAAGGATTTTGCCTCTGGTGGATTTCTCTACTACCAACATTTTTTCTTGCAGAACTCCCTTTGGGAAGATGAAATCCAGTTATTATTGACTAGCTGGGACACCAGAAGAATGTTTTAATCTCCTCATTTGATTTCTTAATCCTCTGTATGTCTTAGTCTCTGCTTGTATTTAGCTTATATTTTTCAGATTGCTCCTCTGATGCTCATATGTGCAATTCTGATGCCCACTTGAAATCAAGAACCTAAATTTCTGTGAAGCAGAAAGGACTGTATAAGAGACAGTAGATTTTACAATCTTATGAAAATTATAAGAAATTAAAGAGTTATATCTGAATTTATGGATGAATCCATTGATTATATTTGAAAAAAGTCTTTATGGAAGATTTTTGTCCATAAACAGAACATAAACATAACAGAAGCTTTACAGCTTCTCCTCGCCAGAAACTAGTGTTTTAGAAATATACTAATTATGCACATATCCTTTAAATATAATATAAGTGCCTGCAAATTTTTGCAAGTAGAAGTCATTTTCACTTTTTATATCTTTAGAAAAACTTGAACATGTGTGACCTTGCTGATTTTAATTGTGTCTGTCCACCAAATTTGTTTGTCTAAATTGCTAGAATATTTTTACTTGATGGAGAATTGAATAGGGGCTCAGAAGGTAATCAGTAGCTAGCAACAATGATGGCCATTAATTAAACTTGCTGACTGAACAGTTACTAAATGACTGTGCTACTTTGCTTGTGTACAAGCTAGTCTTTCATGTACTTATTTCTTGCATTGTTATACTCTGGACACATGATACATGTACATTTGAAGTAATAAGCAAAGTTACTCTTAAATTCTTACTGTATTTAGAATGGAAATTGGAAGAAACTGGAAGTGCAAGACATAAGAAGTAAACAATAACAAGAGAACGATATATTTCTCTAATTTGATCCAGAATGCCTCCCTCTGCAACCAACAGAGACCCTATGGGTTAGAATTAAAGGAAAATTAAGGGCAAGTGATATCATAGCAGGTATCTGCTACAGGCCGTCTAACCAGTATGACCAAATGTTTTTAAACAGATAAAAACTTTGGTCCTCATGGGGGACTTAAGCCACCCTGACATCTGTTGGAGGGATGACACAGCAAAACACCAGCATTCCAGGAAGTTCCTGGAAGGCATTCATGACAACTTTCTCCTCCAAATGGAGGAAGAACCAACCAGAAAGGGAGCTTTGCTAGGCCTTGTTCTAACCAACAGAGATGGACTGGTGGGTGATAAGTAGAACTTAGTGATAGACTAGGCTGTAGTGACAATGACACTGCAGAATTCAAGTTCCTCAGGGCATTGAGAAAAATGTTAACCTCATGGGACTTATCTTAAAAGGGCAGTCTTTGGTCTCTTCAAAGATCTACGTAGTATCTACTTAGTAGGGTAGACTGGGACAAAGCCATGGAAAGAAAGGGAGCCCAGGACCTTTTTCAAAGATCACCTCCTGCAAGTCCCGAATCAATGTGTCCCAATGAAGAGAAAGGCAGGCAGGAGTGCCAGGAGGCCTGCACGGATGACCAAGGAATGCCTGGGCATACTCAGGGGTAAAACCAAAGCTTACAGAGAATGGAAGCAAGGACAGATGACCTGTGAGAAGTATAGAAAAGTGATCAAAGAAACAAGGGATCAGGTTAGTAAAGCAAAAGCACATAGAAAATTTGATCTAGAAAAAGAGGTTAAGGGGTAAAATTTCTATAGGTATGTCAGTGGTAAGAGCAAAACATAGGCCCACTCTAAAAGGAAACGGTCACCTAGGATGCAGAAAAGTCTGGAAGTACTCAATAACAACTTTTTCTCTGTCTTCACTGGCACAGACTCTGGTCACACCTCCCATGTTACAGAGGCTAAAGGCAGGGACTTAGAAAGGGAAGAAATTGCAAAACCCTGTACACCATGTTTGAAAAGTCATGGCAGTCTGATGAACTTCCCACTGACTGGAAAAGGGAAAGCGTAACCCCCATTTTCAAAAATGGAAAACAGCATTTGACCCAGAGAACTACAAGCCAGTCAGTATCACCTCTGTGTCTGTCAAGATCATAGAGCAGATCTTTCGGAAGTCTCTGATAAGGCAAGCAGATAATAGAGGAGTGATTATGGCAGCTAACACTGCTTTACCAAGAACAAGTCCTACTTGACTCACTTGGTAGTCTTTTGTGATGGGATCACAACCTCGCTGAACGAAGGCTGAGCAGTAACATCATCTACATGGACCTGTGTAAGGCATTCAACACGATCCCGCAAGACATTCTGATTGCTCAGCTGGAACAATATGGATTTGATGGATGGTCTACTCATTGGGTAAGGATCTGACTGGCTGGTTGCATGCAAAGAGTTGTGGTCAATGACTCAGTGTTCAAATGTAGAGGTGTGACAAGTGGCATTCCTCAAAGGTCAGTACTTGAATCAGTGCTATTTAACATCTTTGTTGGAGACAGAGACAGTGGGATTTAATGCACTCTTGGTATGTTTGCTGGCTACACCAGACTGTGTGGTGAAGTCAACCCAGTGGAGGGAAGGGACGCCAGCAGAAAGACCAGCTCAAGAAGTGTGTTTGTACAAACTGCATGAGGTTAAACAAGGGCAAGTTCAAGGTTCTGTGCATGGGTTGAACAATGCCATCCACAAATACAGATTGGAAGAAGGAAGGATTGAGGACAGTCCTGGAGAGAAAGACTTGGGTGTGATGGTGGACCAGAAGTTTAACAGGAGCTGTCAGTGTGTACTTGCAGCCCAGAAAGCCAACCATGTCCTTGGCTGCATCAGAAGCATTGACAGTCAGCTGAGTGAGATGTCTCCTACTATGCACTAATGAGACTCCACCTGGAGTACTGTGTCCAGTTCTGGAGTCCTCAAGCTAAGAACTCCTAGCAGCAACATAAACAATATTGATGCATTTCTCATGGTGATAATGTTTAGATACCGTAAGGAGGAGTAAATCAGTCACTGTCACTTTGAACTGATTGTTTCTGGCTGGACACAGCAACAGTAATCTCTTGATGTGCAACTTTGTTTACCCATGTCCAGTGACGGAAAGGACATTTCCTTATTCAGTCATTCAGAAGAATAACAATTCCTCTCTGACTTTAAATTTCTATGAAAAATATGGGATTTTTCTACATAGTATAGAAAATTGGAAAAAAAATAGAATGTTGTTTTTGTTGCATATCATAACCTAGAAAATGCCCATCAGATCAAAGTTATGGGTACAGTTTCATCATGGAGATTTTTCTATCAAATCAGAGATGTTTATGTACAAATGTAAACAATGGCTATTCAACCACTTATTGTTATACACACAAAGGCTTGAAAAACAGGTAATATTGTGCCAAGGGCATAGACTGGAGAAATCACATCCTTAAAGGCAGAAAATATACAGATGATAGACAAAGGATGAGAATTTCCAGTAACTGGCAAAATATCATTCAAAGACCTGCAGATATGTTTTTCCATCAGTAACAGTGAAATTGTAAGTCTGAACAACAATTATACTGGATGTATTTGTAGTGCAGTACCTCAGTTTTTATGCAAAATTTATTTAAATTTCAATTCAAATGCTCTTCCTGACACAAATATCTGTCATCTTGATGTATTTAATTTTATTCTTAAAGTTGGAGACCCTTACTTCATTGACTTTTTTTACACCTTTCCAGAGGGAAAGGATTCTTATAGGAAACAAATATTCTAACATGTGAAAGGCTAAGCATTATATAACAACTGTGCTTAAAAATTCAAAGTATGACATTTGGTTTAGTTTAGTCACATTGGGTAATTATAAGACCACCACTGTGCGTCCCTGTCAGCTTTACTTTATTGACTTCACTGAGAAACTACTACTCTTCCACCAAACACACTTTCAGGGTAAATTTATTTCTATTCTTCACTGTGAATGATGTTTTTAGGCATTTTGAATTACTTTTTTTCTTCATCTTTTAGCTCTCACACTGTAGTACACTGGAAAAATTACAAGAAAATACACTGGTTTTAATCAAGTTTTCCTGCTAAGTATTCCTCAAACTTGCTCTCATTTATATCAATGTATCAGGCTGGTAATGTAGGCAGGACTGAAAAAAATATAGGAAATTTATGTGCAATGATGTTCCCTAAATGACATTTACTCACTGAGGACCAATTTTTTGTTATCTCTGCTTCAAACTCAGGATAGAGTTTAAGAAATTGTTTAAGAAATATAATAAATAGGAAAGGAACATTGCAGTTAGTTCACACTAACTATTGTCTAAAAAGCCAGTCTCCTGTTTTTGCAGGTTATCTTTAACTACTAATTTCAGATTATTCATGGGAGTCTAATTCAAAAGCTCACACTACACCACTGGTTTTATCTTGGCATGTATTCTTTACTGTCCCGTGATAATGATAAAAATATAATGACTATGATAATAATAATGATAAAATGATAAAAAATTATTTCTTTATGAGAACTAAAATGTCTTTTTGCAGGAAAGGATTTTTCCAGAATGTCAAAACTTTGCTCATAAAAGATGATCTCATTACTATGCACTCATTACATTTCTTTCAACATATATGATATGTAAATATATTGTGGTACTTTTCCTCTTCTTTATCAGCTATTTAAATATACCTCAAAGTGAGATACACTGGCTTTAACTGTTACAAGCATGGGAACTTTGTGGAAATAGACCTGCAGTGATGATGTTAGTTACTGGTTCCTGTAGTAAACTTTATTATGCATAAATGTTCCATTTAGCACTAATGTCATCACACAGTCCTGTAATATCATACTTAATACTTCTATACAGCAATGCTTTACACTTAAATGGAGTAATATTTTTTTTTAATATAGCAACATGCAGTATAATTAGAGTTTATTACATTTTGATAAATGCCTTTTTTTATCTTGCATCATTCATACTCTAAAGTAAAAATGATACGTTTTTAAGAGGATGAATGGAAGTTACACCCTATGTTCACATTGTTCTTATTTCATTGAAAATACCTAGTATGCAGAAAAAAAAAAATTCTCCAACCAGCATTAAGAGAGGTAGTTGAGTACAAGGCCTTGATTAGTATTTGTCAGGACTAGTCTAGCATTAGGTGCTAGTCTTAATTTAATTTTCTTCAACTCTGTCATAGACCTATTCTTAACTCTTCAGCTTCATTGTAGGCCTGTTTGAGAGAGAAAGAAAATGGAAATGTTATTGAATATAATAAAAATAATTCCATTTTAAAAATTTTAACAAAACCTATAGTCTTCTACATTTTGATGTTTTGTACATAAACAAAATGCTCAGGCTCCATCATAGTGACATTCCATATTTTGAATACAACTTTGTCATTGCTGGCATATTCTGCATTTTCTTATTAAAATTTATGAACAATGACATAGCTTGGTGCAGTGAGACAGGATACAACAGCATAGGCCAGATTTTAAAAGGAATTTGTTGGAAATAACATTTCATTACTCACTTAAGTAAGTTTATGAGTATTTTAGAAGACTCCAATAAACCAGGCTGAAGCTAGCTAAGAAGATGAAGTTTAGAGAGACTTTAAAAATGCAGAGGAGATATTTTATGCAAATCAGCTTACTTATCCTTCACTGAAATTTTGAAAAAAGTTGTCATTATCTATACTTAAAAAGACAACCCATCCCAAACACACACACAGAAGTTACAAAAGTCTCAGTTAGAAGTTGCTATTTAAGATAGCTACAAGCCATTTGAAGCAGCTCTTCAAATGTTGAGATGTTATATATGGTGCAGAAGTAGCTACTGTAGCTCAGAACAAATATTTCCTAGAGCGAGTAGCAGATAATAAGAAGTCACATGATTTAGGTAACTTGAAATTCCATAAATGGCTTTGACAAATGTAAGTTATAATTATTTACCCGCATTGCCCTACCAATGTACTGAAGAAAGAAGGTCCATCTTATACTGAGATTTGTTCTCAGGCTTTTTTTGCTGCAGTTCTTAAATTAGCAGTTTTACTCACATTAAAGATTTTGCATAGCAACAAGTTCATTCTGATACAGAGAAAGGAAGCTCACAGACCTGTATGTTGTGATAATGTGTAAATACTGCATAAAGTACATGAAGATGTTTGTGAAACATTCTTGAAAAGGTAATGTATCATATGCATAAATAAGAAAAATGTTTTCTATACAGATGTTTAAATGCAAACACTTTCATACTGAAGTTGTCAGGCAGATTTCTGTTAGCCATGGCTGGAACTGCTGGAAGTACAATGATACCCACTCTTCTTCATTTCATCTGCAGATATTGAACATCTCACTACTGTTAGGAAAAAAAATGCCACAATATAGTCTTCAGTTAATCTTGTGCTGGGTTGGAAATTCTTTGAAAATGAACATTCATGATCAAAGTGCTGCACTGTTTAAAATTAGCTTCAATAAATAAAGAGCTTCCCTGGTGTTTTCTTTAGGATATAGAGCTCTTTTCATAATTGCTGGTTTCAAAGTTACCATTTCAGAGAGAAGAGGGGAAGGGTAGAGGGGAAAAACATTGTTTAAAACCTATGTTCTCCACACTATGTTTTAGTGAAAGCAAAACCCTTTTACAAACTTTGTCACACTGAATTTTTTTGCAATGAAATTATAAAGCTGAGGTTCATTAATAGTTAGTTGGGCACTTTTTCTGCTTGTGAGGCTGGAGCATTCTGTGAACAATTAAAGCAATTGTTTCCAGCTTTTTAAAAATAAGGAGAAAACTTTGCATGATCTGAAGTACTTTTACGAAATTTGGCTAGTCAAGTACAGGTGTGCTGTGTGCTGAGAGGATCAAGTCTTGCTGTGGCAAACTGAGAAAGTCTTCTATGTATTTAGCTAATAATATTTTTTTCTGTTTTGTTCAAGACTGTGGGATCCATGTTAGGAGAAAAACAAAACAAGCTCTCAGTAAATTATTCAAACTTATGCATGTCACATCAATGAATAATGATTTATCTGATAAATAGTGGAAAATATTATGTGGAATAAAGAGACAATTTTAGTAATAATTTTGGAATAATATATAATATAACTTGAGAGAACTGCAAGCTGTCCTTCAGTTAATTTGGCTTCCAGCTGTGGCTCAGGTTTTGAGATGAAGCTATTTATTTTGAGGAATTGTCATAGAGACTTAAAGAAAGGTGTAATGTAATGCCATTGCTTAGTTGATCTCTGAACTACTCCAGAATAAAATATGCCTTTTAGGGTGTTCTATCCTAGATGATTTTCCTATCACTTTTTTCTAACCGCTTTAAGAGAAAATGTATTTATTATTTGAATTAGGATCTCTTTTGCTAAATCACAACAAATGTGATTTTCAAAGTAAAGTGACACCATGACTGAAAAGCAACATGCCTTGTCCACTTTCTGTATTTTTTTTCAAATAGTGTTATTCTATTATGTTCGAGGACATGGTGGAAGCACACTGCTTGCATTTAAGAATGTATCCAGTAATGTCTTAATAGTATAATTGAAATCCTAAGAGTCTAATTCAAGACATATTGTTAGTCTGCATCTACAGACACAAAAATAAAAAATAAAAATGAAATTTAATATGTTATAAACATTTTCTTCATATCATGCTTACCCTACTGCTGTTCCCATTAGCCCTAAAGTTGCTGATTTTACACCAGTGTTGGCTGTCATCTTCTTGGGTCCTTTGCTGTAAAGAATACAATATCTTGTTGAAGTTTTCTTCTTCCTCATCTTGGAATCTATGTAAAGTAACTTAAATATTTATTGAAATACTTCTATACATAATTCTTTCTTTGCTCTCAGAAGTTCAGGTTACATGTGAATTTGCTACATAATGTGGCTTTTCCTTATATTAGAAACAACATAGAAAAAAATGTTTATCTTTCTTCTCTTTAAAAGGAGTTTTGCCCAAATCTAGGTATGTATCCCTTTAAGTGTCCTGTGTCTCCACTTCTGTTGTCATGCCAGACTTTCTTATCACTGAATCACTAGAGGAATAAATACCTCATTCATGATAAACTAATGTATTTTTTCTTCTGTCTTTATAAAAATAAGGATGTACCACACAAAGATACACAAAGTCAACCAAATCAGCCGCTGACATTTGTTTTGCTGGAGAACTGCTCACACAGGTAAACTGAACAAAAACAAACCTGGAGGTAGGATTAAGAAAAGTCCAGAAGAGCCTTCCTTTTGAGGTCCTGCAACTATGCTACAGGATTTGTTGCTTTTGCTGAGTGTACACCATTATGTGATCCAATATTACTGGAGCTCTTAGACAGAAATTGTGTTAGTTATGACAGTACAATAGCCTGGCATCAGCAATTAATCCTGGTATAAACCTGATTCAGAATGTGAAGTACTAACATATCTCTAGATTAAGGATTATTTTTCCAGAAGTTTCATCCACTCAGTTAGAGACTGTATTGATTGGCAATGGTTGGATTTAAACTCTCTTTGTTATTGCAACTGACCTCAAAGAAATGAAAGTGACAAAATACATATATTTGTCTGCTGATCAAACAAATATGCTTTGATTTATATCTTTATAAAGCTATATCAATCTAGATATAAGCCTGTGGTGATATCAGAATGTTTTGCTTTAAAATATTGTTAACATCAGGGAGATACATCATTACCTCAATATAATTTTACATTTATCCTGAATCATCTAGCAGCTGAGAAATTTTGTCAGAGACAAATACAATACAACTTCCTTAGTGCAGTCTGAAACTTCTTTTTTTGAGACCCACACCAAGGATTGAAGATTGGAAAAAAAGATAACAGGGAGATCCAGGGCTTTTTAGCATCCATGTAGAATTATTTAAATCTGTTACTTTGCTATCATGAACTGAACTTTACTGGACTTGAGGGGGATCATCGTTACCAAGGATGAGGAAAAGGCTGAGGTACTTGATGCCAATTAAGAAGAGAAGGAGACTTTGGGGATAGGAATATGTGGACAAACAGAGAGGTCTGAGTAGAACTGCCTAAAGAAAGATGGATTTCTCATAGCAGATTAAAGGTCAAACTTCTTCATGAAGAAGGTGAAAAATGACAACATAATTACAGAGCTGCTCTTTCTCTTGCTGGTATTCTTGTACTTTAGACATGTCCAATTTACATAGTAGATTCAGACAGTCCCATAGCAGCTCAGTTCTTGGGTAGATAATGACACGCTTGACACAGGCCTTATCAATTAATACAAGTATTTAGCAGCTCTATATACTACTTTTTCTCCTACACAGGCAAATATCCCTTTTCTAAAATAGCAGAATGCATAATTCTTCTTTCTGATTCAGTGAATTCTCAAGAGGGCTTGCACAGCCTTTGATTTGAAAATAAGCATACTCTTCTGCATAGACAACTGCAATTAAACCTGTTGCATGATTTTAATGATTTTTCACAAAAAATATAGATGATGGGTAGCAAGTAGATCAAATGAATTTACCTTGCTTACTATAACAAGGTAAAAGCTACTATCTTTTCTTTAAAATACAGAAGAAGAATAGGTTGTGTTGAATTCTTGGTAGCTGCATAGTTTGAAAATTAATGCAATAAGACATTTCATTAGAACAACGCAAGAGTTCCTAGAACCGACACAAAGCAGGAACTGGGTTTGTTGTTAAAAGGAGCAGATGGACTCATATGGAGAGTGAGCTTAGCAAGAACTAGCTTTACAGCCGAGCAAAGGTGAGGGTCAGCAACATCCAAGACAAACTGAGCAGGACAGAGTCCAGGAGATATTGGAAAGGATTATTCTCTATTGCTCAAGTAACTGGCTGCATTCTGTCTAAGAAATGTGTTCATAAACCAGATTAAATTCAGTGGAATTCCCCAAGATATGTGGGGACTGAAGCACTGGCTATTAGAGTTAAAAATTAGGTTCTGGGACAGAATCAGCTTTGAAAAGAGTGAACTTTGGTTCACTAGTCTGTATGCAGTGCTCACCATTTGTTGAGTAGGAAGTTACACAGGAACTCTATGTAAGCCCCTTCCAGTCTGGATGGTTCAGTGAATCTGGAACTACAATTTCCAGTTTTGCTTTCATTTGAAAGCCTTGATGATCCTGATTCTTGCGTATGCGTACCATGCTTTAGTAGACACTTAACTCAAAGTTGATGAAGTTTCTCTTATCAAATTCTAAAACCTTCTATACATTAGAGTGCCTGACTTGAAGAAGTCTTTGAGTTTCTTAATTATTTTTTATTGCTATGGAATTTCTGAGATATAGTGGTTCATAGACAGTCTTTTGACCACCATAGAAGTATTTAATATGTTGCCTTTATTCAATTTTCTAAAACTCAGTATATATTTATTTATATTACTAAACTTTGCCAGCCTATTCTGAAGTGTCATAAACTGTGAGATCAGTGTCAATGCCATTGGACATGATGAACTATGATAGTCTTTATAATGCTCATTATGGTAAATTGTATAAAGGCTGAGCTCTTGAGTTCTTCTCTTGTGCCTCAATAGATCAGTTTCTCTAATGCATAAAACAGAAAGCGTTGGAAATGCTTCAAAAATTATTATGATTAAATGTAGTTACTAAATTGTTCTGATTACAACGTAATGACAATAGCAATTAGATAGTAATGTGACCATTGCAGATTAATCTTCTGCTAAGTTGGGGGTTTTGGATTATATTTTTTTAATTATTGAAGTAAAAAGAGTCATGAGAACTTGATGCCTTAATTAAGTATAATAATTGTACTGTTAATGAATACTTAGATTACAATTTCCCCCCCATGCTTCAGACAACAAAAATCAAATTTTTCTTTTCTGGCCTTTTCTAGTCTACTATCAAGGCCATTAGAAAACTTGTATGTTACTACTGTTGAGACATCTCCTAGGAGGCTTTCCTCTGCTGTGTGTCTTGTTGCATGGAACGTGACAGAAATGCTTTGATATCAAACAAACAGTTCTTGAGTTGACCATGGGAATCACATCATGAAGACTCTCTTTTCCCTTCAACTCATTATTCTTAGGATGGACTATTTGGTGTGAATAGTGTTTCTGGGCCATTACTGAAATATTTACATTTCTGTGAATAACTTGTGTCTTATGCCTTCCAATTTTGCAATCCCTGTTGATACTTATCTGCCTGAGCTGTATATGTTATAAAGGAAGCTTACATTTCAAAGACAAATTATGTTACACTGTTAGACATGTTTGTTCAATGAGGACATAATAATAATGAAGATCAAAGCACCACCTTAATGAAAATGGAACAGTAAAGCACAGAGTGTGATCCCACATAAGATTACACCAGTGGTATAATAAGTTAGAGTAGAATTCACATGAAAGCATCCAAAATCTGATTATATAGCACTCCAAAGATGTTAAAGAATCAAATTATTGCACTGCTCTAACAGTCCCAGTTTTCTGCCTAGTGCCCATTATATCCTCGTGTAACTAATGGTTCCGACAGTGCCTCATGTTTATTGTTGCATTCTGCTCACTTAAAAATGATAACAATGAGAGAAAACTGTCTTAAAGCAGGTAAAAAAGTGTTAAATTTTTTTTTTCAATAAATGTAATACTAGATTTTTTCAGTACTTTTTTCTAATTCTTTTAGGGGAATAGTAGTTCGCTTGTATCAATCTGTGTTCTTTCAAGCCATCTTATGGTCTAATGAAGCCAGGGAATATGCACTTTTCTCTGAATATCCATAAAATTGTAATCAGAACTTACAGGTACTCCAGCCATGGCATCTGTAATGCCTTTTCACCTGTTCTCCAGTCTTAGAACTGAGTCTGGGCCCAAAGATAATGTGTCTTCCATCAGTCCTATGTTATGCAGGCAGCTATATGGTACTTTCCATTCCTTTCTTGTTATGCAATTGCACACATGGACAAAAACCATCAAGATGGGGTTTTCATGAGTGCATAGCTTTGATGTAAGAAGAATTTCACTGCCTAGTGGAAGAACTCACATGATTCAATAATTTTGCCTTATTCAATGGAAGCTCTAGTTAGGAGCATTGGCAGTCACCACTTGCTCCTTAATTCAAAAGGCTCATGTTTTCTTATTTACTTTGTTAATGATTTACTTTGATAACTTAGACACATAATTGTTCTAGCTTTTCTAAATGAATTTTGTTCCACCTACTTTAGTTTTTAGTTTTATGTGTTGGAATTGAAATTACTTAGTGTATGATTTTCAAAGACATAAAGAATCCATCACTTGATTGAAGTGAACCAAGACAAGTGGAACTTTTAGAACAGGTTATTTCTGCAAACTATTTTAAATTAAGAGGCAAAGGATGGTTATGTGGAACAGATTTCAGAGGTGGAATGATAAAACCTTGTGGTTCCAGTAGCACTTGCTGAATACCATAAAAACTAAACAGGGATTTATCATCTACTTCCTCCATTAATGTGAGAAAAAACAGATGGCAAAAATGACTTTTTCACATTCTTAGTGAATTAACTGCATAATGTTTCATTGTGAGATATGGTTAAAGTTTACAATTCAACAAATCATTACAAAAACTCAAGGAAGAAAAAATACAACTTACAAAATACAACTATGCAAAATACAATTATGCAAAATAAAATTATACAAAATAAAATTTCTAAATATAACAGGAACAGTATTAGGAAGAACATACAGTAGCATATAAGAAGCATAATGATCCACAGAATTTCATGTTATATTTCACTTACATGCCAATTCAAAGTTCTCAAGAGCCCTCTAGATCAAAAAGTCATAAACATTAACTTACACTTAAGAATCACTTGACACTAAAGGACACATTGACACTTTATAAGCAAGTTTCAATGGTTAATTTTGTTCCAAAATGGACTTCAGTCTTCCACAAAGTGAAAACAAGTGCAATATTAACTGATCACACTAGGTTTATGTGGCAAGTTTTGTAGCTAGGGGGGGACATCAGTTCCTTCAGTTTCCCCTGTCTGACACAACCAATAAAGCTGGCTCCAAGATAGACCTGCACAGGCTAAGACTAAGGCCATCAGTGACAGTAGTAACAACTCTATGATAACATATTTAAGAAGGAAAAAAATTCCCCAGATATGCACAACAGAGGGTAGCTAGGAGAGTGGATCAAGAATATGTGAAACAATTTTACACCAAGATCAGTGAAGAACGGGGACAAGAAGGTGCTTTACACACCTGAGAAGAGATTCCCTTGCGTGGAGAAGACCATGATGAAGCAAGGTGCCACTCTACAGTACACAGAGATCTATGGTGGAGTAGACTCCCTCCTGCAGTCCAAGGAGGAGGAGGACTCCAGGTCAGAAAAGGTGGATGTGCCCAAAAGGAGGCTTTGGCACCACAGAAACACCATGCTGGGGCTGGATCCTAGCAGAACCTGTGAAAACAGGACATATTTGCTGGCAAGACTTGCAACAGCTGGAGCAGTTTATGAAGAACTGCATCTGTGGGAAAGACTCATTTGGAGAAGTCTGGAGGAACAGATCTTTTTTGCATGTAGGAACGCATTCTGGAGACAGGGATGAGTCCTCTCTCTGAGGAGAAAGTTGCAACAGAAACTTTTGATGAAGTGACCTCAACTCCCATTCCCCATCCCCTTGAGTCACCTTGTTGGGAGGAGGTAGAGAATTTGGAGGTGAAGTTGAGCCTGGGAAGAAGGGAGGGTTGGGAAATAAGTTTTAAATTTGATGTTATTTTCTCATAATCTATATTGATTTGATTGGTAACAAATTAACTTCCTTATGATGAGACTGTTCTTCCCATGACAGTATTTAGTGAGTGACCTCTTATTACTTCAACCAGTAATCTTTTCATTGTATATTCTCTGTTCTGCCTAGGCAAGGAGGGTGAGTGACTGAGCAACTTGGCAGACATCTGCTTTCCATCCAGAGTCACAATCACAACCAGGGCACTGTTTCAGAACGGAAGTCTTTCTCCATGAACCAACAAATCTGAAAGTCACTTTGATGGCTACTTAGAATTAATTCTGCATCAGATGCAAATGCAGACACTGTAGTAACAACATCTCTACTGAGTTAGGAGAAATGTGATTAAATCATCTTCTTTTCCACTGAAGAATCATTAGCATTGAATAAGAGTGCTTTTATTGTCTCTTACTGTTGCTGTTTCTTTTCCCAACTTGCAAAATAATTCTAGTAGTTGAGTTTTGGTAGTTCAGATGCAAAAACCCCATCATTTCATTGCTTGCAGAGGCCACTGGCTTTTGGTCAGGACAGCAGTCATTGTTTTGAAAATCTGTAGAAATTGTAGAAAAGTACCTTCACGTGTAAATGCTTTGTTTCAGTTCTTGAGTAAAGGGACTATATTAGTAATAGAAATAATAAATAATACTGTTTGAATTTAATCTTTCCTCTGAGATAAAGAATGTTCTCATGTCACTTAGATTGACATGTCTGTGTACCTTACATCGTGAATTCATTTCACTCCAAATGACCTCTCTCTGAATGAACTCTGTTGTTACCTGTATTATTCAGACAAGAAGCAGAGATGGAATTTAAGAACAGAGTTTCAAGCTGCATTATTTGTGAGTTTGTTTAAAAAAAAAAAAAAAGTTGGATTTAAACCCATTTTCTCTCTTGTACAACATCAGAAATGTGATAGAATTAGAAATTTGATCCTGAGTTATCTGTTCTCACACTCAGTCCTTCAAACTGTTCTCTTTTTTTTCTCCGTCTTCTTTTTCTCCTTATGTTTTTAAAAGAAAACAAGCAAATGTTTTTAAAGGTGATATTTTACTCACATGTTAATTTTAAATAAAAGGACCCATGTTTGCATAAATAAACAAATCAAGTATAACGTCATACTTCTTGTGCTCTATGATTTAAAATGTTTCAACTTTTCCTTCAGAGGCAGCAGGATTTGATAACATTGGCAAATTCATATGTTCTGACTTTCAAAGAAAATTTATAATATAAAGTAAGACATACAAGAGATGCATTACAGCAGGACATGTAAATGACAATATCTTATTTCTGTAGCAAGGTTGTCTGAAATGATCACATAATGTAACTACATTATATTCTGATATTCTCTGCATAGTTTTTTGTTAAATAAGAACTTTGCATGATGACAGTCTTTCACGGGATCCATCAAAATTATCTTGTTTTCTTTGCATATCAGCCAATATACTGGTTGGCTTGTGTGATCCTGTAACTCTTGTTTCATGTCATGCTATCACTATAATTTTACACAATGCATTATTAATTGTATTAATTACACAATGTATTGTGTAATTTAACTACATAAAGTATTGCTATTCTAAGTACAGATATACATGCAAAGATTTCCTCAGTGTTTTTAGAACTGTTAGTGAAAATGGCTGATCAAGCATGCATTGAAAACTCCAGAAGTTCAACTCCATTTACAAGTAATCATTTCACCTACCCTTCCACAGTCCACATATCCATCCTTGTCATATCTTTGCAGAATTATGTACTTGAAGTAGGAGGAGAAGTAAAATTAATATTGGCCATATGGATTCTGAGAATAAATATCTTTCAGTACTTCCTAAGGAGAAATAGAAAAGGCCAGTTTCAAAGCCATCTTCTCAGCTGCTGATAAGATTAATGTACTGATTAACACTTTTTCCAAGTTGGATTGGAGGTCACAGCAATTCCATTTGGCAAAATCTCATCCCATTTGCTGACATCTTCATTAACCTTACTGATAAGAAATCCATTTAACAATAAAAAATTCTTAGGGATAGAGATTTTATCTTCACAGTTTCACCTAATGTTAATTCTCTGTGAAACACACAGGTTCAATTGCCTTTATTATTTCACAGTCCCCTGTATTTTATTCTTTTTTTAAAAGGTCAACATAAAAGAAACCAATTACTTCGCACTTGTTAAAGAAAACTGATTTTGAAAGGACATTTTGTCTTTTAACAAAAAGAGAAAACAAAGATGCAGATAAAAATGAATGAAAGGGTCATCAGACACAGAAAGTTAGTTGTAGGAACATATTGAAAGAAATAATGTTATGTGATCACATTTGGAGCCATGCCACAATGTAGGTCTTATGCTTAACATCATTCTCTACAGTTTCCCAGGACTATACAAAGATTATTTTGAATTTAAAGCACAGATTTGTATATTGTGTAGTCTTAAGAATACCATTGCACAAGAGCACTATTAAACCAATAAAAGGTGAAGAAGTACTTCCATATGCAAATGGATCTTTTTGCTAGGTCTATATATTAATAATTCTGATTCACAAAGTCATAACAGACAAATTTACAAAAATGAATGTTGAGCATTTCTAGTAGCTGAATTTGATAAACTGAGAAAAAAATATACCTTATACTTTGCATAATATTCAGCAATGTAAGTTTTTGTTTTTCAAGTAACACCATAAAATTGCAGTTTTGTGATAAAGAAGAAACTATTTTCACATCTGTTCTAACTAACTTGTAGTTTTTTAATAGGTGGTTTTCACCTACTGTAAAAGTGAATTTGAGTAAGTCTTATGAGGCAACTGGGGATATCTTGATTGCACTTTCCCTATAAACAGGGATGAAAAATAAGACTGCATAGTATCTATCCAGAATACTATCAACTGATATATTCACTTTGAAATAGCATGAAAATATATGAAATTAGTAAGGGAAGAGAGAGATAATGTGATGCAATATAGTCACAAATATGGTGAAGATGGTCTTAAGATGCAGGAAATTACAATTTTGCTCACTAGCCAAAGATGTGTGCAATGTGGAGAGTAACTATTGCAACATGAATGAAAAAGAGAAACATTCTTTTTTTCTTAGCAGACTGGTTATCTTCATACATTTTGTGGTAACTTTGATATTTGTTGCAGAATTTGTGACTAAAACCTAGTCTTAACCATCATATTAGGCTGTTTTGTTTTGCATTTTTTTTTTTTTTTGGGGGGGGGGGGGAGAGGGGTAGGGGGAAGTACC
>VZRI01008471.1:54866-111333 GCA_013397515.1 Upupa epops | reverse complement strand
CAGAGAGATAGGGGCAAGTACCAAAGATGAGACATCATAGACATCATAAGACAACTGTATAAAGCCACAGCTACAGTTGTTCCTGAAGAAGTCTGTTACCATGACTTTGAGTTACAGTATCTTCTTAAAAGCACATGAGACAAATAACCAGAACACTGAAACAACACTATAAATGGTTACATAACAAGGTAATTATTCCTTAATGCTGGTCATCTGCCAAGACTGATTTGTGAGAGGAAGCTTGCAAGGTTGAAATTGAATAAACTTCTTAGTTTCTTCTCACACATGTGCTTATTAGAGAAAATTTTGTATCATAAACCTGGCAAAATTATCAATTATATGATTAGATGCAAGGATTTTCTTTGTGTATTTTCTTCTAAGAATGAGTTTTAAAAAAAAATGACGAGTACAGCCACAACAAATATTGCTATTACATCAGTACAATGTGAAAAATAAATCAGGAGGATTAATGGAAACAATATCTAGCATGGCTTTTGAAGATGTAAATACTTCTGTACCAAGAAGTTCCAAAAATTAGAGAAAGCATAACCTGATCTTCTTATATTCTTTTCCATAATGAAATGGTCCCATCCAGATTTAAAGGCATGCTGAATTACAGTTATTACAGATATATCTTGATTCAATATAGTTGTTTCTGTTACAGCTTTCATGTATCCTGACTATTTTGACTATTCATTCTGTGCATTCTCATTAATGAAAAATAATCCCCTTCTTTCATCAGCACAGTTATATGGTGTTTTAAATCTGTATCTATGGTTCAGGATCCTTTTCTTACTGATCACAATTGTCTTTCATCTTTTCAGCCTGGCTGTCTGCTATTACTACTTCAGTGAATATTCAGAAATAGTTATTACTATTTCACTCACACAAAATCTACATAATCTACAGAAGGCAACAGATCATGTAATCAATGACAGTCAGCTTTTTTACATCTTCATTTAATTTCTAGAATCTTGCTGAGATTCTCCAGTTCTCACAAGAAGGGTTATGGAAAGCAGATGAGAGATATGCCTTTCGGTAGGCTCTTGCGAGGAAAGGTACTGTGGGTCTCACCTTTCCTACACCTACAGAATTCCTGTCTGCAGCTTTCAGTCTTTACCTTCCTTAAACTCCAAACCCTATCCCTATAAGATATAGAAGGTGTTCAAGCTTCGGAGAGCAGAAAGATATTTATACCCGAGTGTAATTGAATGTTTCAGTTTGCTTTATGCTACAAAACTGATGACTAAAATATACAGTATTAGATATTAGAATATCATATTACAGAACAAGGCTAAGGACCTAGTATATCTTTGCAATGCTTTAGAGCAAGAGTCTAAGTCGGTTTGAGTTGGTGCCTGCAATTCAAGCACAATAACCAGCTCTCACTAAGAATTCAACAGGTAAGGAAACAACTTTGCTAAAAAGACAACAATTTATTGAACCCATCATCAATAACAAGGAAAAATCCCCAATTAAGTAATTCAAAAGTTAAGACAGAAACTGTATCACAATGCCTGTACACACAGTCTGAGAGAAATGGGAGACAGCTAATACATCAGGCATTAGATGAGAACTCTGGGGGTTGGAGAGTGTACACCAACATTGATAACCACAAAGCCACCACACATACAATTTCACTCCACTTTCCAGAATGGAAAGGGGTGGGGGTGGCAGAAACACAGCACAAAATGCCTATTTGATACTGGTGGAAAAGTTCCTTTGCCAGTTCTCTTGCAGATGTCAGCCCTCTCTGATGACTCAGGCATACTTGTAGCTCCCCTCGATTCAGGGACTCTTCTTTGAGGCTATAGCAGTGTCAAATGTTGAGGTTATAAAGGAATCACACACTCTCTCTGTCACAGGTTTAGGAGGCTGGTACTTATGATTTCTGTCTCATCAGAGGCATCTCTCAGTCTCCCAGTAGCAGAATATATAGGAACTTTGCCAGTCTGGCAAAGGCAACATGGTGCTGGTCACATGAGCTATGCCTGTTGTGGTAGATAGGCCTATTACAGCAGTTTCCACAGGGCCTTTTCCTGTCTTTCTTCTCCCCTGTAGCTAAGGCTCTGAGAGAGGGAGAGGGTTAACCTCACCACTCTCTGGCATGACTGATGCATGGGGTCTGCTGCAAAATAAAATGCTTTTTCAGCATAAAAGCACCAAAATTAACATTTGAAAATTCGATAATTTTCAACCTACAACAGAACTAAGGACATCGTATGTCTTCTTTCATAAATGCACTCAGATAAAGACATTGAGCAAAAAATGTCTTAAAACACTGAATAAAGAAAACATAAGGGCTAAACAATAGAGTAAAAAGTCATTTCTACTGCTATAACTGGAAATAATATAAGAACTGTTCAGAAGAGATCTTAACAGTTTTATTTCTGATAAGATAGACTAGTTTCAGAAGTAGTAGGTTAATAAAATTTCTTCTTGCCTTTGTCCCTGTCATTCATGCTATTTGCTAGGCCTAAAGCTGATATTATATACATAACACTCTTTCTGGGATTATAAACACTATGCATTTTAATATATGCATTTTAAGCAAGCTGAACATCTCACAGAAATAAAGTCAAAAATAAAATAATAAACAAAATTACCACTAACTAAAGCAAATAGAAACTAAACTAAAACAAAATAAACCTAATATAAACTACAGAGTATTACCAGAAACAATTAAAACATCAAAAATCAAGGACATGCTAAAAGAAAAGTAATCTTCTTATGGAATAGATTTTCCTAGAAATTGAAAGCAGCAGATTCTTCATTTTATTTATCTTCCTTTAAATGATTTTAACATTCAGATATACTACATTTTATACTACAAGATTAAAAATAAACTGTAAAAAACAAACAAAAAAACAACACAAAACCACATAACTTTATTTTAAGTTTAGAGTAAATATGGATACAGCATTAAATTTGTCCTTTTCATCTAGTTTGTAGTGCGTGCATCATGTTAATTATATTCTTCTTAATGCTCATTTACAACCAAAAAACTTAGTTTAATCCTCTTGAAATGGGATATTTTTGTTTATACTAGGGAAAGAATAAATACCTTACATTTTCAGAGACAAAATGGACATGGTTTAGTTTGCATAAAAGCATAATATATCTCATAAATATGTAGTATTCCAATGCATAATCGTATATATTTTGTGGCAAACACAGCCTTATTTGAAGTTAAAAATATGTGAAACAATACTGTTTTCGTGTATATATCTCAGCTTTAATTCACTGAACTTTAAAGCACAAGTAAATGAAAATAGATTTTTTGTCAATTTTAAAAATAGTTTTACTCCCAGTTGTATTTTAATATTTAATGCAGCTGTATTATCTTGTTTAACATTCTTATTTCAATTCATATCTGTGATTTACATTCTAGTAGTTATGGTGGGAAGGACGATGGCAAAAGTAAATAAATGCAAAACCTTACTTGTCCTTTGACATTCTGTAACTTTTATACAGTTTAACATCAATGCTACTTTAATGTAGTATTAATAATAATATTCAGGCTCTTTTCCATTTAAACACCTAATTTTTGAGACAATATCATTTATGAATTAATATTATTGTTGTGCATGAACAGAGGAAAAAATTGTACCTGTTACATTCTCTTCATTGTCCTGCCAGCTATTAATATTGCAATTATTTTACTAGAAAGACATCTGATCCTATAGAATTTTTTTAATAGATTAATTGTAACAGTAGTCTCTTATGAGTTGTGCCTTCATGAGATGCTAATATCAAGAAGCATTTATATAAAACAAAGAAAGAAAAAGATCAAGTAAATATTAAAATGCAGGTATCTTGCCCTTCTGAAAAAGTAGAATATGAAAAAGAGAGAAAATTGCAGTCAGAGTCAATGCTTCCCTTCCTCCTACTAGAGGTACCAATGAAATCAGTGGGCACACTGACATGAGTACTGCAGACTTCTTAGACCCCACTCATGTTTGACAGTAGAAACTGACAATTCTCATTCAGCATTCATGAGAAAGCAGCTGTGTTTTCTGTGAAGAGTTATTACTTTTTGGGACTGCTAGGATGACAAAGTTCTAAAAGTTTGCTGTGAGGTAGTTCGGTAGTTCATAAGTTTTTTGGGTATTTTTTTGTTTGTTTTGGTTTTTTTTTTTTTTTTTGTTTTGAAAGGGATCTAGTGGATTTTCCTCTTTGTTTTGCTGAAGGAGATGCTCAGAGACAAAGTAGTAACAGTTATTTATTAATATATTCCCTGATTTTTTTACTTTATCTTATACTCCCCTCTCTTCATTCTCTTGTTATAAGTACTCCTTTAAATATTAAACTTCAACTCTAAACAAAAGTGTTTGGTCTGCTATAAGCATGGGCAGTTCAATAAGTTCACTCCTAGGAAGCTGTCATTTTTCAAGGTAAAAGAAAAAAGTAATTTCTTGAGGCCAGTGATCACCCTTCACATGCAAATTTCAGGCCTAAAGCCAACTGTAATTGAGAATTCTTTAATGAGATGCTCAGCATGATTTCAGAAGCTCCACAGCCAGGGACAGGCAGGTCATCATTTTAAGAGATATTTCACACCTAAAGATGATATGACAAACATTAATAAATAGAGCATAAAATACATTCACTTTTGGAAACCTTGTACAGAAGAAATTACGTCTTTTCAAGTACTGTACTAGAATCAATCTCTGTGATGCAGAATCATACCTTCAAAATGTCTGATTTTTTTTGAATAATTATCCTAAAATCTAACTACAATAACAAATGATAATATTTGTTAGGGAATTTCAGGCACAGCCTAAGATAAAGGGTTGAGTAAAATCAATGGATTCTTGACCAACCCATAGAACATTATTTCTCCAAGAAAAATACTTGCAGTCTCTTGCTGCAGCTTTCTTTCTAAGTGGATTCGTGAGATATAGCTTGTATATTGACATCCATTGCTGCTGCCTCTATCACACTTCACTCTGAGCACTTAGCGGTCAGCAAAGGGGTTTGTCTTCCTTTTTACTTGCAGCACTCCAGGGAAAGATTAAAGGACTACTTAGAGTGAGCAAAGGGGTCAACAAGGCAGTGATTTCCTTTTCACCTATAGAGGGATGCATAGGTCAGCATGCACTGTGGCTATTGTAGAGAAGTTTCAAGGGAAGAAAGAAAGGAAAAAACAGACAATATAATCAATTAACTTTTCCTAATGATATTACTGTATCAAATCATGAATTGGTTACACTATGAGGAAATACTATATATATATATATATATATATACAGTTCTGTATTAATAGAATTGACCTGTTGAATACAACTTGGGCTATAAATTCTCCTGCAGACAAGTATCATAAAACCTGTTAGTCCCTGACTACTCTTCTGTATTAAATAATGGAAAAAAAATTTGCAATGTAATGATTTGCTACAGAAGTTTTAAATCCATGTTAATTGTAATTTTATGATATTGCTTTATTACTTTTACTTTAGGGAACCATGGGACTTCAGCACTGAGAAGTATGTTAACATCTTTTAAAAAGCACAAGTGTTTTTAGGTCTTCTTAAATGATTAGCTCTTCATCTAGATAAATATTTGTTGAGTGTTTACTAATATTGATTAGTGAAAAATTACTATTTCTTGTAATTATGAACTGATTTCTCTCCTGCTAGTTACAATTTGCTAACTGGAAATACATTTGTGGTTACAAATGTTAGTCAGAAAATCCTTCTTAAGCAGAAGTTGTAGTCAACGTTAGGTCCATGACATATGTGAAAAGAGCAAGCATAGACACTGCTGCCTTTGAATACCTAGTAATTCCGGGAAATAAGGTTGTCAATACAGGAATCATAAAAATGTAAGGCAAAGCTTAGAGCCTGTAATAATTTCAAGTCAGCTCAATCTAGCTACACATCAAGGTATTTCCTTTGTTACAGAAAAGCAATTTACATAGCACCCAGAAAGATCACGGCAAATTTTTGATTAATATTAGTTATCCTTCCCTATCATGTCAATTACACAACAAGATACCTTTCTACATGAGTTTTATCTACTATGAGAAAAAAAAAAACCACAATAATTGTATATCTGTATAAACCTGAAGGACTATCAGGGTAATTTAAGTTACTCTTCCTCTTTTTCTTGGCGCTCTTGCCTACAACCCTCTTTGTTGGTTTTCCTCAATGGCCAGTGCCTGTGGACTCTGCCCATTCTGCTTTTGATTCTAAACTGTACATTCCTGAATGCAACTCCTGCATTTGATTCCTGTCTGCTGCTGTGTCGTTCTGAGACTTTCTTGTCTTGTGCATCAGTGATGCTGATGAATTGTTAGCTCAGGAGTTTGGTTTGGTATCAGAGTAACATGTATTTCAGGCAATTTTTTATTTTCATTAAAGCTGTTGTAATTTTCCAATCCATTAGATTCTCTCTTATTCCCATTTCAATTCCTCTTTAGGGAGTAAGAGGGAGTAATAGCTTCTGTCATTTTTCTTGTGGTCAGTCCAGCCTCCACCTGTGACAGCCCTGAAGTTTCATTGTACTTAAGGGTTTTACAATACTGCTACTGAAAGGTATGTCACCATAATCTTGCAAGGGTTAGACAGAGGTTTGAAAGCATTGCCTAGGCAAAGTGTAGCTGTCTAAAGTTATTTTTTTATTATTCTAAGAAAAGACTTAAAGTTTCTTCTTCTACATGAATTATTTAATACTGTTTCAAAGAAACAAAGGTCCATGATCTTTGGCAGTAATAATTTTACCTGAAGAAAATAACTAGAGCACTCACTCAAACTGACACCAGAATGAAACCGCAATATGATATGACTTTCTGAAAGCAAAGCAGAAATGCCTTTATGTTGAAAGTTGCCTTCAGTTGCCATATCAAGGGGATGAAATTACAATACAAATCCCAAACAAATTGATTAAGGACAGAAATTACATCATGACTTGTAATTTCCTACCACTTTTGAGTCAATACTTAAAACCTATGCCCAAAACAGCACTCTTGTCAATGTTCTTTAATTTGCACATGACTTGTGCTGGTATCCCAGGGTCAAGTTTTAAAAAAAAAATGTGACTCAAGTTTGATTTCTAAATCTATATTTATTTGCCTGAATTGACAGTTCGGTTTTACAAAAGCCTTGAACATCAAGAAGTTCCCATTGATTTCATAATGGAGTCAGTGCAAGATCAATACTTTAAGGGGTCTAAATACCTTTCAGAATCAGGGCTGTGGTGGTTCTGGTAATGTGGTGTCATTATTTTCACTTGTCACTGCACAGTATATGCAAGATATCATTGTTATCAAACATAAGCATGAGGCCTAAATCCTAGCTATAGTCAGGAATATTGCAAGACTAATCCTTATTTCCATATAATGAATCTGAAGTAAATTAGGCTTTATAGAAATCAGATCACATAGATGATGCTTTTGTGATGGCTATAAAAACTCTCCAGCAGAAAAGCTTACTGACATCTGAACTCCACACATGTTGAGAGGCATAAATAATAAGTGCAGAAACAAAAAACAGAAGTTCATACAAATACACATTTCTATGCTGACAGAAATAAACGTATATGTGAATTATAAAACACAGGGATAAGGTTTGGAATGATAGAGAGGACAGTAAAATTGATGTTAAATAAAAAGAATAAAAAATAATGAAATAAGTATATAGAAGAAAATATTAAAGTTTTTACAGATCACAGAATCACTGAATGGTCAAGTTGAAAGGGACCTCTAGAGATTATCTATTCTAATTCCCCCACAAAACAAGATTGCCTAGAGAACATTATACAGGACTGCATCCAACTGAGTTTTGAGTATCTTCACAGAAGGAGACTCCACAATCTCTGGGCAGCCTATTCCAGTGCTTTGTCACCCACATAGTAGTTTTTCCTCACATCTAAACAAGACTTCCTGTGTTTCAGCCTATGTCCATTTCCTCTTATCCAGTCACAGGGCAGTACTGAAAACAGTTTGGCTCCATTCTCCCTACACCTTACCTTCGGATATTTTCAGGTATTTATAGATGTAGATAAGGTGTTCTCTAGGTCTTGTCTATAGGCTAAATAGCTCCAGGTCTCTTAAACTTTCCTCAGATGGCCATTCATCTTAATTGCCCTCAGCTGGTACTCCAGTAGTTTTCTTTCTTGAACTGGGAAATCCAGAACTGGACACAATACTCCACATGTGGCCTCATCAGGGCAAAGTAGAGGGGTAGGAAGAAATCTCTAGACCTACTGGCCACACTCATATATATATATACACACTATATATATACAAACTATAATTACTTATAAAAATATATACATATACACACGTGAATGCATAAACATATATTATTTCTGGTAGTACCTATCTTGTAGGATACAAATATTTGTTAAGAATAGATTCAGAAATCATAATGGAAAGAAAGCTGCTGTTTAAAGTTCACAGTCCTCTGTTGAAATAGAGATTTAGATGTTGCTTTAAAGGAGAACTCAGAAGTAGAGGTAGTAAATAACAGAATGTATGAGACTGAGGTCCTCTCCCTGTTGAGATCATCCTTTGCAGCTTGGACAAAATTTGAAAATAAACAATCATGGATGGTGGTGCTTGCAAAAGCAAGCAGCGTATCCTTCTGTTATGTAAACTATTTTTTACATTTTAATACCCTTTCTGTCTAAATTCATAATACTTTTCACAGAATTCTGGAAAATCATGGTAATCTATAACCTCCTTTTTAGTACAAGCTCAGCTAATCACCACAGCAAAATGCATGCAAGATTTATATTCAACGTCTTATGCTGATACCTTATTTTAATACTGAAAATATTTTTGTATTTGAACAGCTTACATGGGTGCCACTAGAAAGTGTTAGCAGATCTTTTAATTGAGGAGTCAAGAATAAGTAAAAATAATTTTAGAAACCATAAAATCATAAAGTCAGGGTATAGTTTGGGTTGCAAGCCATTATTTAAATGTCATCTCTCCTACATTTACCCCACCCCTCAAGTAGGTATATCTTTTAATAGATCAAAGGTATGTCCAACCTGAGTTCAAACACTTCTGAGGATGGAGTATCCACAACTTTTCTGGAAAACCTGTTCCAACATGTCACTACTCTCACCATAAGAAATTTCTTTCTTACATCTAATCTAAATTTATCACTACAAGCCCTGGTAAAAAGTCTCTCTTGATTTTGAGATTCTTAATTTGTCACAAAACTTCTTTGTTCTTTTCAAGGTAGTTTTGCATCTAGGCACAACAAACTGTCACAAATCTTCAATGTCTTTTATGTACTATAGCAGAAATTTCAGATGATAATTTTTGGATTTTAAGTACACAGTATTTCCATTTGTAAGGTTGTGATGAAATTGTGAAGTTATAAATTGGTTTGGATTTTAGGGCTTTTTAAAAGCATACAAAAAACAATCATCCTGGTTGTGCATAGTTTAAAAACACTTCTTTTGCCTTTAAATGCCTGTTAGTGCTTGGTCTTAGATGAAAATGGTTGACATTTCTAAACATTTTTAATCATCATTTTTCTGGGTTTGCTCTTACAGTACTGTGTATAAAATGTTTTCATTAATAACTATTGAAATTTGTGTGTTTGCAAAACTAGATCAAGATGGGGTATGTGTGCAGAAAAAGAATGCTCATTAGGAGCCTGTTCAAATAGGCATTTAACAAAACTTCAACAACCATGACTCAGTCTGTATTCCACATTATATAGTCACCAGATTTATTTTTGAGGGGATGTGACAATCTTTGACATTTTGATCTTGGTGCATTCTTTAAGGACACTGAGACAAGGTAAATTGTTAAATAATGCAACTTGTGCTATCTCCCAGGCAAACGGAAATTAATCAGTCTCTGAATCTTTTTTTTATTTTTTTTTTTGAAGACTTGTGCATTTTTAAAGAAGATGGAGTAATTGTTTAGTGACTTACTGCCATTGATTTTCTTTATGGATGGTGTTGGCTGGGGCTGTGTCAGGTCACCTGGGAGAGATAGCCTTTGCATAGCTAAATAAAATGGAGAAAGTACCATTTCTTATTCCATATTCATGAGGACAGCTCCAGTCCTTGAAGTAAGTTTTATGTGACCTTCTTATTAAAGCAACTTTTCCTTGTTAGCCACTCGAACAAATGAGAGATATGTGACGTTATGCAAGCATGAAGCAGAAGTCTGCATTTTATAAGAAAATAATCTCCCAGCTCAGAAAAGCTGATCAAAGGAAATGTTAAGACAATAGAGAAATACTTTAGATTTATTCAGTATAAACAGTCGGAACTGAGGACCCAACCAAAAGAAACAAACTTATTTTAAGATTGGATGTAGTTTGACAGTTATTATAAAATTTTGGTAGTTAAGTTGTGCAGAAAATTGGAATGCCATAATACATTCAACATGTTGAAGCAAGATGCAGATTTTACTGCTTGTTGCAGAATGGCTTCAGGATAAAGGACATGACATAGCCAGACCGGTACCGAGAGCATGAGTCCCAGAAGGCCTTGCAAGAGAGCAAGAGAGCTGAGAGCCTGCCTGAGAACCTGAGCCTGAGAACCTGCAGCTGAGAGCCTGGGAACCAAGGACACTGTGCTATTGTAGCTAAATGCTGACAAGGTTCTTTTGTAGTAGTGCTGACGAGGTCACTTGTTGTAGTAGCAATATGTAGCAAATGGGGGTCCTGTCACTAAGGCTGTAGCAATTAATATTTATATAAACATAAGATAACTTAGGGTTGCTAGGGAAGATGTAATCTAACTAACCTAACCAATCATGAGCTCAGTTTCTGCAATATGTATGAACCTTATTAAGAACTGTATAAAAAGAGCTAGTAGCTTGTAATAAATCGGAATCTGCTTGATCACGTTGATCGTTTGTGCAGCCCCTTCTTGCGGCAACTGCTAACCTCTATTGTTATAATTTTAAGAATAACTTAGAATTCTTTCTAAATTACATTGAAATGCTACTTTCTTCCTTTCAAGAGTGTTGAAAACATTAGTTTGGTCTCAGTCCAGATTTTTCCTTCAAATTATAGTTTTGTTAATTTTTTATGCATTCTTGGGTTTTTTTTTAGTTTTTCTGCTTTTATTGTTTCTGGATTTTCCCATGGCATTCATCTGTCTAATTCTCAACTGTCCTTACCATCTAAACATCTAAACATTTTGTATTCTCTCACCTTGCTGTCTCTCAATCTCCTTGAAATGAAGTCTATAATTTTAGTGGTTTACAATAGCTACTAGGTTTTAAGAATAAATCACATACTTGCCATATTATGACAATTCACTGAGTTTCTCCAGAGGTAAATGTCACTTCTAAAGGTTTGTTCGTTGTCAGTGCTTTTTAGATATCTGCCACAGCAAAATCATTCTTGCAGTTATAACTACATTACAACAGACTCTTGGCTGTTACACTGTTCAGCTTATAGACAGTAATATAGTCTTTCTAGAATTAGGTGACTTGGAAAACTGGATGCTTCAAACTGTGTGATAATTACTTGTAAATATAGTCATCAGAAACAACTGTTATATACTCCATCTACTTCCATATATATGTCAATTAAAATCTTGTCAAACACATTGTTAGAGAAAAGCAAAGTAATAGTACTATAATACCATTAAGTTATTTTGAATGGCTGGGAGGTAATTTGAGACTACAAAGTGTTTTGATTCATTGACCTAGCCCTCCTTCAATAGAACCTATTATGAAACTCTTCAGAAAGCTTTTCAATACATCTTACAGTTCTCATGTTTGTTTTAATAGAGGTTTTGGGGTGCATAATATCTACTTCTCATTCTTATCATTCAGGTCAGAGGGAAGGAGAAGGGAGGAAGCATATTAATCTGGAGTCTGTGAAAAATAATAGTGGTATATTTGCCAGTAACAAGTTGAATTGATTGTCTTTAATTAGAAAACAATAGTTATTTTGTGAAAACCATTCTTGCTTGGTGTATAAATCATCTCTACAAGTTGAAAAAGAACCTGCATCTGAGCTTTTAGTCTCACTGTTTCTTCATCTGTAAGATCCAGTCATTATGCATGGAGTTATCCACTCTACCTGAGTGTAAATAAAAGTTGATGTTCCTTGAGCTACAGCTACAGGTAATAGAGCAGTGGAAACCTTGTGGTTATCTCAACCTCTGTCCAAGCGCAGAGAAGCTGAGCTGGAAATGTGTGTGCAAATTGGCATTGTGTCTTTGTCTGGTACACAGCAAAGAAGGTTTGAGCCTTCAATAATTGATGAGTAGTGTGATGATATTTGTTAACAACTCCTGCTAATTGTGTCTTTATCCAGAAAACTGTATGCTGGTGAGTTGAGATGAGAAGGGAGAAGTGAGAAAGCTATTGCACAAGTTGCATACAGATGGAAAGCATCCCTATGGAAAGAAACCGTGGAGGTTTTTTTGTGGTAAGTTGAATATGAGACAACAGTATGCCCTGTCAGCCAAAAGCATGTCCTAGAGTATATCAAGTACAGCACAGCTAGCCAGTTGAGCAAGGTGGTTGTCCCACTCTACACTGCAGTGGTGCAGTGTCTCTTCAAATTACTGAATGATAGAACGATATAATTGTTTGGATTAAAAGAGACTTTTAACGACTGCTCTGCAATGAGCGGGAACATCTTTCAGGTCACTCATATGCCAGTCCAACTTGACACTGAATATGTCCAAGGATGAGCTATCTGCCATCTCTGCAGGCAACCTGTGCCACTATTTCACTGCTTTCACTGTAAAAAAACTCATACAGCCAGACTAAATCCACCCTTTTTTCATTTAAAACCATGAATCCTTGCCTGTTACAAATGTCCCTGATAAAAATATTTTCATCTTTCTGAGTTCCTCTTTAAGTATCCCTTGTGTGGTCATGACAGACTTCACTAAATCTTTTGTCCCCATCTTTCTTATAAACCCATTTTAAGTATTAATAGGCCTTAATAAGGTCTCCATAGAGCTTTCTCTTCACCACACTGAACAACCCCAACTCTCTCTGCCTCTCATCACAACAGAGGTGCCCCAGCCCTCTCTTGACCTCTCCAGCAGGTTCATGTCATTTTTGTGTTGAAGACTACAAAAGTGGGAGCAGTACTCCAGCTGGGGTCTTACCAGTGGCAGAATAACCTCCCTCAGGTAGTCACACTTCTTTCAAAACAGCTCAAAATGCAATGCTGTCCAGTTTAAAATTCTAAGAAAGAAATACAAAATTATCTTGATTTCTTTTATGAGAAGAAAAATGTAGTCTTTTCTTTCTGTGTAAAAAAAAATCACTGAATGTGATTATGTCTTAACATATGTATCTCTGCAAAGAATTTTTTTTAAGCTATAAAATAGTGTATTCATGTTAAAAAATATAATATATTCTCTGCGTTTTTACAATTGCTCAAGGTAAACAACAAGTCAATTAAGAAAGAAAGATGTCATATGAAGAGAAAAACAATGGTTCTCAAATTCCCTCTTTCATCATGCAAAATTCTAATGGCTTCAAAAGTGAGTTTGACTTTGAAATATTAATTAGATCTAAGTATTTTATGTGGCAGAAATACTGTCACATAATGTCAGAATACTGACATTTCACTATTTCTGTACATGATTTGAAGCATTTTTCCAACAGTCACTAAGGACTGAAGAGCCTCAATGGATTATACCTACAAAAAGAACAGTGCTAAATTTTAATGCACCATGAAGATTTAATAGTTGTTTTGTTGACATGTCTCTATCTGGTCACACCTTTGGTTAAGGATTAAATAAGGATTTAGTGCACACTTAAAATGATGGTTTACTATATATACTGTCACAATGACTATGAAGAATTTGCTTAGAAAGATCTAAAATGTTAGTGCAAGCAGAATTTAAACAAGCAAGGGACTGAACTTCTTGCTATTCCTTTTGATAAAGATTTCCACAATTCTGATAAAAAAATAGGAGAAACATAACATAATTAAATCACAGTGAAAAGCAATATAGTTGCAAACTCTTAGAAGAAACAATTCCCAGAATATTATCCTTGAAATTTGCCTCTTTTTTCTGTTTTCATAGTTTTCCATTCAATGAACTGCATATAATTTTCTAATGGCAATTCTGTGTCTTCTGCATTTCAATGATGTTGGTAGGCTAATGTAAATTTTTCACATGTGAGCTGCTTTTCCACGTCCCTGCTGTGGTTTAACTTCTTTTTGTGTGGTAAAGTCTAGAAAAAATATTGAGTAAATGCAATGCGAAACTTGTGGGGGAAGGAGGTGAGGAAAGAGTAGAAGAATTTAGATAGGAAAGAGATAAGAAGATTTAGAGAACATTAGATAATTTATAAAACTTACCTTTCAAGCCTACAAAAATGTTTTTTTAGGCTGGGTAGAAAAGAGATAAGAAGAATTAGAGAACATTAGAAAATTTATAATGTTAATTGTTCAAGCCTACAGAAATATTTCTTTAGGCTGGATTATTATAAATATTAAGATATGTAGAGAATTAATTCCTCTTTGCTCTTATATGACTTATATAGTAATTGTACACAAACACAAAATTGTTAAGTTTTAAAGATATGCAGTTATATCCTAGGTGAATTTTTTCTTTACACATACAGAAGCCCAAGTATCAACCAATATTTCGGGCATTAGATGTGCTGAACTAAAATATTTTTAATGGAATGTTCTTTTATAAGCCTTTAATGACCAGTTGTGCAAGACAAATCTGACATCTCAATCTCTGCAAAATGCAGCAACAGTGCCGGTAAGTCTGTAAGAGATTGAATTCCTATTTTGCAAACATTGGGAGATATAGTTTGATTTGCTTGTCTCTGTATACACACTTTTCCCCCATGTGTTTTCTAAGAAGAGCTTTTTTCTGAAAGGCATGAATCTTTCTACTGATTCAACAGCCACATATTAACCATTGATTAAGAGGTTTAATAGTGTATCTGGACTGGAATTATGGTCATTCAATAGCAAAATAATTCTAGTAGTTTCAAAGAAATGTAGTCTCTTCAGTTCCAATGGGGGAATGAAATTAACCAGAGGACAACATTGCATTCACTTTCTGGACTGAAAAAAAGATGAATAAGGCCATGTTCAGAATTAGACAATTTTAAACTTATTTTAAGGTGTCTTAATTATTCTTGAATAATTGCTATTCCAAGGGTAGAAAACTGAAATATTTCACCAAATCACAATCTATGGTAGTTAAAGAGAATACATTTACACTAAGGCATATCTTGCAGCCAGATTCTCTCTCTGCTGCAGTCAACTGTATCTGCAATGAATTCTACTCCAGTTTTAAACACCTGTGATGACATTTGCTTCAACATCTTTATGATAGGTGTCAACACATCCAGTCAGCAGGCTGCTAAACTATGTAAAAACAGTGATATGATGCTAGTTTCAGAAGTCAGGTTTCATTACTTAGGTCTTTTGTTTTTTGTTTTGTTTTGTTTTGTTTTGTTTTTTTTCGCTTTCTCTGAAAGAGCACAAAAACACAGTCCTGATGTTACTGGGAGGTCTCCATTTATCATCTGAATCCACAATTTCCTATTTTTCAGAGTTTTATGTCAAGAAGGATGCAAGGCTTGTGCAAGAGAAGGACTGTATGTATATTCTTGTTCCCCTAATACTTTTTACAACCCTTTGACAAACCTTTTAGGAGAGGCTATTGTGACTTTGATTGATTGCTGAAACATCAACTGAAAACATGTTACAACCTGACAGGATTAAATTAAACTGACCAGAAAATTTAACCAAATATTTCTAAGACTTTTTCCTCACTTTAAAAATAATATTGTCATCTCCATTTCTTTTATACAATTCACAGAAATTAAAGCAGACTAAAGTTAACCCCACCAAACTATATTGTTTCATTAAATGAGTTTTGCTTCCCTGTTGCGTCTTGAGGGATAATTCCACACCACCACTATCCAGTCCAGCTTCTCGGTACACAAGCAATTTATGTTCTGTTCATGAGAAAGAATGCAAATTTGAAACATATATTGACATTTGCAGTAAGTTGTGTGCAGAGAAGTTTTCCAAATTCTAAGTACATTGGTTTTTTTCTCTTTTTTTTTAACAATGACAACTATATAACTAGAAAATTTTCATATTTCTCTCACTTTATTCTTTCTGTTCATTTACTGACATCCCTATGATTAGAGGCAAAGTTGCATTTTTGAGTGTCTATTCTTTCTTTTTTTACATGAGAAATATGAAATATAAGGATATTAATTCCCTGGAAATAATTCCTTTATTCTGTAAGGTGTCTTGCCTTGCTAAGGTTATGAAACCTGAATTGGACACTTCTGCATTAATACTGCATGCTCGCTTTTAACAAGAAGATATAAATACCCACAACTAGGCTAATTCCATGTATATTTTTTATGCACAAGGGAAACTCATTACCTTATAGTGTTTCTCTCACTTGAATTTCAACTCAGTACTTTTATTTTCAATAGCAGCTGAAACAGCATCTGCTGTTCTACTTGTTCAATCTGGCCTCAAATATGAGGTAAAGCAAGGATACTAAATGACAAGAGTTAATTTTACTGTCACACTCACTTGGGGACATTATGTGACTAACATGCTCTGGGATGGAGCATCAAGATGGATGACTGATGTTACGATTTCATTTTTACCTTCCTTTTTAAAAAATTCATTTTAAAGATCCATAGTGTCACGCAAGCTACACAAGAACCTTAAGCATCTTTTTCTCATCATGCCCTCAGTTCAAGAAAGCCAGATCAAGAAAGCTTGTATGTGAATTTTCACTGATTGAGGCACATCTTTTTTGAACATTTTGATGATTTTCTTTATGCTCACACTTCCCTCAAGAACATGACAATTGAAAAGTTTTAAAAGTGATGAGGTACTACATCTGGAACTAAGCAACACCGGCACAGAAAACAGCTGGAGATCAGCAAACAGGTACTGCAAGGTCTGCAGTAGCAGGTTTCGCATACGATTTTGGATTGAGATTAAACAGAAGTTAATTGCAGATATGGACACAAGTATGTTTTCACCTGATTGTGTAAAGGATCAGTAAGATTTGTTATAACTACAATGCTGACTAATTTTATGACATAGTGATTTTAGGAAGAAAATAACTCCTGTGAGGAATTAAAAAAATCAGAAAGCTGAAAAATGAGTACTGAGTTTTGGAACTCAGCAGAGTAAATCCTTGCAGTCAGAGTCTGACAGTATTAAAATAGAAGTTGTCAAAATGGATTGAGCGCATTTAGTGAAATGTTCATCCTCTGATAGTGAACACTGTTCCTCATTTCAGTCAAAATGTATGAAACTTGAAATGGACAGATGTCACAGGTGAGACACCAATTTCAACCAAATTTTTAACTGCTGAAGGCTGGCTTCATTCCTGAAGTCTCAGGGAAGTTAATATCTGCTCCTAATTACTACCTTGGATGGCTCTTATGATTGTTCTCTTTACATGTATGCCTTGATCTTCTATGATAATATCTTGCTTTTCTTTGACTCCTGACTTCTTTGGCTCATGACATGCTATAGTGGCAGGCATGGAGGGGGTTATTTTGTGTTTTTCAATCTATTCAGTATTTAGTTTTTTTGTGGGTATGATCAGACTCAGTGATGTAGGAGATCCTTTCCAACCACAATTATTCTGTGATTCTATGACTCTGTTAGCTCTACTGTTGTAAAGGTATCCAGTATCAGGCATGGCCAGCTTCCAACCGTTCTCCAAATCTACTCTGAGTCTTGGTCAGTATCATAAGAATGCACACATTCATTGTGACTGGCCTAGGAATGCTCCATGATGTGAGTAATTAGCATATCAACTCTGATACATGTCACAAAATTCTGGCTTTGACCAGGAATCTCATCTCCAAAAATGGGGACAGGTAGAGAAAAAAAAAAATAACAGAATTCTAGTGACAGTCTTAGAAGGCTTTAACTTGAGGTATATAGTTTATTATCTTTTGATATTAGGTATTAGTCTATTATCTTTTGAGGCAGGTTATTTGCTTTGGGGTTGAGCAAACTGAAACTCATTCCCCATATCTTGACAAAGAATCAGCAGTGTTGCTATGTCTTAATATGAAAAAATGGACTTGAGAGGTTCATATGTTTTTATAACCACTAAAATTAAAAAACACAGATACTAAAACCCATTACCAAAAAGGAAGCCAACAATTGAACCAAAGAAGTGAGAGTTTGATTTATTTTTTATTTCAGACTCTTTGATGTGTTAAACTCTCTAAGAAAGTTATGCAAACTTTATCAAAATAACAGTTTCTTGTGAGATCAAATTATTTCTTTAATGATCTAAGAATATGTTGAAGTACTAGGCAGCAGTGTATTTCTGTGATGAGCATACATTTGATTATTTTAATACATAAAGCTCAAATGTTATAGTTTCATGAAACTAGCTGTTTTGACAATTCTGTAACCCAGTCCAAGGAACACAGTCATCAGCAGAATACACACTTTATTGTCTAACTCTTAAAGAGGCATAACTGGCCACTAAAGAAAAAAAGAAAATAGTTGACCAGAAATGTCTAGCAAGAAACCCAGAGGTGGTAAAAATGGACCAGGAGGACCCATCCAAATCTGTCATAGAAAATATCCAACAGGCTCACAACCCAATTCCAAGGTCCAAACCAGTCTATTTTGTCCAGTCATTTTCTGCCAGGAATACCTCAACAGTCTGTCTATATAGAGAGACAACACACACACTGTTCTGCTCTTGGCAAGCAAAATCTCTCTTTTATAGGAATATTTTTCTCTGCACTTCCTGTATGAACCTGGTCTTCTGCATTTTCTCATCAAAAAAAATTAAGGAACCATCCATGTCTCAACCTCAGTTCTCAGCACTTCACTAGTCTCCTTATTTCTAAAGTCCAATATAGAATTTTAATAAATAAGTATCCTCTTGAAAACAATTTGGTAAAATATTTCAATTGCCATATATGTTTTCGCCTTTTTGTACTATTCCTGTGTTTATATTATCCCTTTTCCTGTATACGCTTACAAATGGTTTTAATTACCTAAGGACAATGTAAGTAATAATAGAGTGTATGTCAACCTCTCCTTGAAGAACAGGGATTCATTCAGGAAGGATCTGTTGCAGTGAACATTACATGATCTGTTCGTTTTCCTTTGGGGGACCTTGAGCTTGACCATTCACCGAGGTGCCCATCAATGTGATGACGGCAAATGGCGTTTATTATCACGTGGCGTACACTTATATACCAGTGACCCACCCTTCGTGTACGCCCCCTTTCTTCCGACGTAGCAGAATAGAGAACTTATCGCGTCACATCCCGCAAGCCCGCATGCGCACAATACAACAAGGATCACTCTTCAACACTGGTCTCACAACAGGGTATGGTTTCAAGCTAAAAGAGGATAGATTTAGTTAGATCTTAGGAAGAAATTCCTCTCTGTGAGGGTGGTGAGGCACTGCAGTAGGATGACCAGGGAAGTTGTGAATGTCTCCTCCATGGATGTGTTCAAGGCCAGGTTGGATGGGGCTCTGGATGACCTGGTCTAGTGAGAGATGTTCTTGCTCATGCCAGGGGTTTGGATCTAGATGATCTCTGAATTCCCTTCCAACCTAATCCATTCTGTGATTCTGATTCTACTATTCTATGATTCTATGATGTTTGGCAATGTCTTAAAGCTGCGTGAAAGGAGGCTCACATTGGGTATTAGGAAGAATTCTTTACCAATAGGGTGATCAAATTCTGTAACAGGCTTCCTACAGAGGAGGTCAGTGACTCCAGCCTGTTAGCATTCAAGAGGCATTTGAACAATGCACTTAACAAGTTTTAACTTTTGGTCAGACCTGAAGAGGTCATGCAGGTGAACCGGGTGATCATTGTAAGTTCTTTCCAACAGAAACATTCTATTCTGTTCCATTTTATTCTGCTCTGTTCTGCTTGGCAAGGGATTATAGAATCATAGAATCATTAGAGATCAGAAGGGATCTCAAAAGATCATCTCGTCCAACTCTCCTGACACAGCAGGATCACCTAGACCAAGTCACACAGGAGATGATATCCATCTCTGAAGAGGCAGTATGCTTGTGGTACCATTGTTTCTGCAACATCTTTCTATCTTAGCATTGCCTATCATGAAACAGAGTACCTTTGGCTTTCTGTTTCCTGCCTCAGCACATATCAGTAAGAAGGATGTTCTCGCAACTTCTAATACTGGTTATATTTTACCAAGATCACCTGTCACCAAAACCTGGACTTTACTACACTTTTATATGTTGCATGAGTCTACTCTGTGTATGCACCTGTTTTTTTCTGCCTGAAAATAAATACGCATTCCTTAGAGAAAATTTTGTCAAATGAGTTTATGACATTGAAACACAAGTTACGAGTATTACAGTGAACTGGTAATAATCTACAATAAAGAAAACTAATTTGTCAACAATCAAGGTGCCATTGGTGTGAATGGTTGCTTACATGCAAACTGGGCACTGCAGTACACTTATAATTAGAAATCTTTACTTTGGAGATCATGTTTTATTTTTTAAATAATATTTCACAATTACTATTCTAATTGTCTAAATTGAAAGGTTGTATTGGCAACTATATTTCTGTTTGTTCACAAAAAATGTGATGTGAACAGAGTTTGCCTAACTCAACACATCAAAATTTAACTCCTGCCTGGAGTACAAGGATTTTGCTATTTCATTAATGAAAAGTGACAAATAGCTGTGCTTCTAAGGTTGAGAGAACAGCAGCATCAAAAGAAGAATGTAGAAAAACACTCTGTGAAGGCCTTCTCCCATTTTCTCTTGTGCTTCTCACTGTTTCTAAAGTAAAAGATCAAGCTCCACAAATAGCTATAAATTCTATATAAATCCTATAAAGCCTTAATATTGAAAGAAAATTTAAATAAATAATTGGTTTCCTAGGTGGAATTTGCATATTTTATTCATAACAAATTACTTTTACTAAGGTAAAAAGTTATCCTTTGCTAAACATATATAGTGTACAGTACAATCAGGGAGCATGAGAAAATAAATTTTGAGAGAAAATGCAAAATCATGGATGACAAATGAATTCATCATTAACTTGAGCAGAAATAGAATTTCATTTTATGCTACATGCCATAGTAACCCTTGATTACAGCAGTCACATTTTCCTTTACTGCTTTCTAAACTGTTGTTTAGATTGTTTCCCATGGAGATTTTAGCTACTCCAGCCCAGGATGAATAAACACCACTAACAAAGAAAGGTATTTTCAGTCACAGAAATAACTTCAAATAATAATTTTCGTAATGACCAGTCACAGTTTTGCCACTCATATAATCAACCCTGTGACAACCTTTTTTTGAAGTGTCTTAGTAGGAGGGCATGTGTTTACACTGGTTGATCTTTACATTAAGTTGGTGTGTAATTGCCCATTCACTGATTTAACTATTCATACTCACCTACATGTTTCAAGTCATGCTGTGGAAATAAACAACTGCTGACTGTAATAGACAGTACATATAAAATTGGGCCAATCAGATCCTGAAACTCGCTTCCAGGGCAACTCCTATGACAAATAAAAAATAACTGTTGACCCAACTTCTGCAGGTTGACTTCATTTTCTGTGCTGGGCTTTCTTCATGACTTTAAAAAGTGACCAGCTAACAAAGTGCATCTGGAAAAATCACATGCAAGAATGACCAGGCCACCTACCCCTGAGGGCTGGACTACGACATCTAGTCACGGCCATGTATTAGATGTAATGAACTGCTCAGGGGAAACTTGAATAATATTGGGACTCTTTAACAATAATTTCAGACTACTGTTACCCAGTAACTTCAGTATTCTGAAAGATAGTAAAAATATACCATTATTTATTTCTTTGAATTAAAAACTGTCAACAGTTTATATCTGAAACTTTTGGTGTGAAGTCATAGAATTTATGTACTTGCCGTTGTTTCTTTCATCACTGACAGTGCCTAAGGATTTCTGTACCTTCAGGAATGCATAGACTCAGGCACAATCATGCACAAGTCTAAAAGTAGCAAAGTATATACATTGGAAAAAAACAATTTATTAGTAATTCACGAAATCCATCTAGTAAGAACAGGCCATACCTTGAATTTTTATATTGACAATCTCTGACTGTTCCTACACTAAGCTGTAACAACACTGACACTGCTTATGTTATTCACTTCACAATGCTGGACTGTAAAGATGCATTTTTCATGTAGAAAAGAAGAACAAAAAAACCAAGAAAAAAAAGAAGAAAAAAAGAATCCCTGAGGTTGAAAACCTGGTATTTGATTTAGAGCCAGAATTAGAGAGTTTTTTAGTGTACTGTTTCACACACAATTAATCCATCATAATGCAAAAGAGAAAGTTGTGGCATGAAATGTTTTAAGATGTGACAATAACCTAGTTATGTTCATATGGACTGCACTGGTGACAAGTCTGGTAGGAGTGGAAGATTTACAGGGAGTAGGAAGTGGTTCTGTCATACATGAATCAGTACTTATATTAAAACTTGTGAATTTCAAAGTTCTAATTTCAAGATCTGTTCTGAACTATTGCAAATTATGGGTGTCAAGAACATTAACAGTATACTTCAATGGTTATTTGCAGGGAAATATCTCTGGATACTGCATAAAATAAAATGCATGAATGTATAAGTTTTTTGGTTTTTTTTTTTCTAAACTCAGTCAGCTTGAAAATATGTCAGAAATGGCATGGTGTTGTCCCTGATCTTGGGTGATATGTAGCAGAACACCTGCTAATTTTTTCTCCTGATTCATTCAGGAAACTACAACAAGAAAAGTCAGAACAATGCAGCACTTGTATTATGTTCAAACTGTTATGACATAGAAAATTTAGTCATTTTAGGTAGACTGTTGTGGAATATTATTTATATTACTGGATAGACTTCATGACTAGAGACTCAGTGTTGAAGTGAGCAGTGATCATGAAGGTTGCAGTGACTAGTTTGGCAGAATTTCCACCACATTTGTCAAGAGGAATTTCCTATTTGCTAACTAGATTTTTTCTGAATGTCGGCACTCACATTATATCTAACTGATATGTTTCTAAGCTTACCTTGGCCTTATGTGACAAACACAGAACTCTAAGATGTCAAAGTCACGTTGGAATCTCTCAGGCCTAATGGTATAGGTGCAAGGTCTGGTGTCATGGCTGGAGTCATGGACAGCAGCAGCTTTTCCACTGGCATAGTAATTCTACTGCATGTATGTAGCTTCTTGCTAAGCAAAGAGTAAATTCAATGCTATCAAATGGTTTCTGCTCTCTGTTCTGTTTCATCCTCATACTGATCAGTAAGTAAGACATCATCTAAAAGTCACCTTCAACAAACAAGATTTGATTTCAGCAAGCCTTTCCTCTCTCTTTTCTTCTTATCTAGTGTGTAACTTCTGTTAATTTATATAGTTTATATAAATGTAACTTTTAAAACTTTTATCTGGGCAAATGAATCCTTAAGCTGAAAGTCTTTTATAATCACTGAAAAAAGATGCAAATGTGAGGAATGCAATTGTCTTTCACTTTTTAATTTTTTTCTCAAACATGGATTTGCTCAATTCAGAAAACCTGAATGTCTTCCACAGTTAGCCAGATTGTGTTAGCTAGTAACACTCACAAAGGATTGTATTATGCAAACTAAAAGAAAAATCTGCTTTAGATTAGCATTGGCTATATTAATGTATATGGGTGTGAAGGAAATTAACTAAACACCAACAGCCCTCCTACCCAAGAAAATCTTCAAAACCAGGAGCAAAACAGAGCAAAGTTTGGAAGATTTTGTCCCCTGTGGAAACCTGACCATGGAGATACCATTCACCAAGGGTCCTGGGGTGGCTGAAAAAGTCTCAGATAAAAATATAAGCAAAAAAATTTGTGTGATAGGAGTTTAGGAGTAAAATTTGTTTGCTTTGTATCACAGTAGGATCCCATAAATAAAAAAGTGATTAAGGAATGCTGGGTTTTAGTAACTTTTGGTTTTTTGTTTTTTTTTTTTGCTATGCCCTGCTGACACATGATGTCAGGGAACCAAATTATGAGGGAACCAAATGTCACTTTCAATTGTGAAAGCTGAAGGATAAGGAGAGCATGAAGGACATCACATGCCACTTAAGCATGAAGGCGAATGTCACCTTTTATTTCAATGAACCCTCATTGCTCTTTTAGTGTTAGAGGGCAGAATCTCTTTGAATAAAAGCATTCAGACTTTCATTTTAAAAAAATCTTTTTGTCTCAGAGTTTTGAGCAGTGTAAAAATCACTATTACAAGTTGTATGCAAACAAACTGTGCCAGAAAGAACAAGTTGTGATTGCAGTGTGTGAAAGTGACTCTCAAGTCAGTAATGAGTCCAGAAGAAATCAGCAAAGTGTCTACTACTTGTCACTTCCCATTTTTCATATAAAACACACCAAGTGCTCCCCATCCTCCAAAGCACATCGAAGCACATGAGAAAGATCTATTTCTGATATTTCCATTAATGAAAAAATGTCTATACTACTCTTTCATTGATACTTTGGTACTTTAGGTACTTTGCCTATTATAATTGATACACCTGCACCAAAGTAAAACCTGAAATCGATACTCATTTCAGTATGATAAAACCTTATATTTACATGATCCCAGAACTCCACCAGTACTATGCAGGTCATGGGCACCATGTATTTATGTGGAATTACACTGGGAATTGCTGCTTAGCTGCTCATACCGTCACTAGCAATACATCTCACATCATGTTGAACATTACTGATACTGACTCTAATTCCTTAGTAATTTTTAAATAAAAATTCTTCAGGTCTTTAAATTAACAATATGTTTTCCACTTTGTATATACATAAGCATGGAACATGTTGAATATACCTAAGTTAAAAAAAAAATCTTCCAGTGTAAAATTTTAACTCTCTGTGTTATAAGCGCTGCTGTGATAGCTCAAGGAAAGGGTTTAATTTGGATTCTTTGCATTGGTTGAGGTTTTTTTCATTCTCACTAAATACTCTGAGGAAACTTTTACATGCAAATGAAATGTAAATACCCTTGCTTATTGAAGGAGAAATAGTCTGAGTCATCTGGAGAACCACTTTTCTACAAAACATGGATAACTGCATTACAGAGCGTTATATTTATCTGAGCTCTGCAGTAGATTTTTTAGTTAGCTGCTTATGTTTTCAGCTCAAGAGAATAGGAACAATCCACTGGAAACAATTAACAGAAAAATCTCATGATGGGGTTTTTTTTGACACAAGTTTTTGTTTTAAATAAATAACTGCATCTCACTGTCCTAGAAGTGTGTTAGTGATGCAAGAGTCCTATTTGCTATATCTTTTTATCACCAGGGTCTGTGGCTTTTTCTGAGGTTCATGGGTTTATGAATACATCTGTTACCACAATGTTAACATATGTGGCAGAACTAACAGATGAAGTAACAAAATATACATCAAAATTCAGACTCACAGTACCCCAGCAACTGTCAGGGATTCAGGGATTTAAGGCATATTTAACCAATTAATGTGCTAATGGGATAAAACAAAAAAAAAAAACCAAAAAAACAAAAAAGGGGTTTTTTTGCAGGCAAAACAAAAACTAACTCAATTTAACAGACAAAAAAAAAAAAAAAAGACATTTCATTCACCCTGTGTGAAAGCCCAAAAAAAGAATTAATCTAACATAAAAACCCCATGCAAAGACATACAGGGACAACCCACATCTTCTTACATAACTGAGCCAAAATGCAATCTCCAACTTCAAAGGGAAGAGACTTGCAGCAGTTCTTGCTAATTGTAGAAATGTGGAGTCCACACATGTCCCTCTGTGTCAGTGGGCATTTAAAGTCCAGTTTCCTGTTCCGTGTATTTTTACACCAGTCCTCCATTTACAACATGTCAATTCCTGTGACCATGAACATGGGAAGAATTCTCTCCATTTCAAACAAGGGAATTCAGATGAAATCTTCCCTCTGTTGATCCTTTAGGTACCACTCTCTCTAAATATATACATTTATCTTCCCGTGCCATGAAAGCTACCATGTCTAGCTCTGTGCCATGCGTCCACTTGAACAATAGCTGAAAGTGAAGTCAAGAAGAAAGAGGAGTCATAAAGTTGAAGATGGAAACTTCAAACTCTGTTCCTCTTAATAAGCTGAAAAAATTCAGCTTGGAATGGCAAGTCAAAAATCACAAGTTGCTACAGCAACTTTTCAGTAAAGGCAAGAAATATAACATCTCAGACTATGACAGCAATTATCACAAAAATATTGCTTTTATTTTTTTTAAGGATTTTGTGTAAGTCACAAAAGTTCATTTTTCATCAGATGTGTTATATCACTTTACTATCACTCAAAATGTGATTAGATTCCCAATAATGATGATTAGTCAGCAGATGGTGAAGAAAACATATTCAGGAAGTAACCAGTCAATAGTCTAGCCAGGAAAAAAACATGTCATCATGATTATTAGTTTATCCACAATTGATTTTTAGATAGAAAGGAAAAGAGATGTTTGGAAGTCTAAAGTTGTGAGTTTGTAAACTTTGAAAGCCAGCCAAAAATGACATTTAGGCATCAGGGCATCATCTCCTTCCCCGTTGCCCTCTCCTGTCTGCAATGAAAGTATAATAAAAACAGAAGTTACTTATTTTTGCTAATGTGCAATAGAAAGTAATCATCTTTGAGAAATACATTAATCTGCTCATGTCTGTGAACAGTTACACTTATCCTCTGAATAAGGCAAATGCTCTTATACTGGACGGAATAACAGGTCAAGATGTCCAGTAATGAAAGATTAATCATAGTTCATTATATTGACAATAATTTCAAGTAATTCTTTTGTTTTGAACCTGTATTTAGGAGCTTGTTCACTGTGTTTTGCTCATTGAAGCCAAACTTGTGACACTGATGTCTGCAATAACTTGTGGCATTTTGCTACTGAAATCTTGCAGCATATATACATTTTAGCACATAAGCAGTATTCTGAAAATAAAATATGCTTGACATCATTGTTTTGTTGTGCAACTCTACTCATGACCCCTTAAGACAAAAGATAAAGTATTTCAATTCTGTCATTGGTGGACAAATTTCAGAAGGAATTATAAACAGATATGGAAAAGAAGTACAGAGTGAGTGCACACCTTCTTCAAAATGAGAAAAATACAGATCAAAACTTCTCCTTTATTTTGTCCACAAATTATTTTTTATGAAGGAAGGAAAACCATAAATGTGATTGTCTGCATTTTTGGAAAATAGTCTGGCTGGTGGTAAATGATAAAAATAATACCTGCTTTTCAGAAGTCTGTACAACTTAGGAATTGCAAATATTGTCATAATCCTAATATGACTTCACAAAGGCGGATCTGATTTTGTACTCCTGAACAAAAATCCTTGTATTTTTCCTATCTCAGTCCTGTATATTTCGTAACTCACTTGATGTTTACACAATTCAGTACATATGGTGATTATTGTGACACAGGATGGAGTTACATTATCAAAACAGATATTATCTTGGATTTTTCTTGCAACATCAGTGCTTGTGTGATGAAGAAAGCAGTTTGTAAGCCCTCTGCTAGTATCACATTTCATTTTTCAGACACTTAACTACCTGGCAGGAACTTAATCATAAACAGTAAAGTTTCAGTTAGAGAAAACTTAAGTTCATTAACCTCAAATGTTATTTTTCCCACTTGTCTAAGAAGCCAGCTTTCAAAACCTATTTCTTAAGCAGTCAAGATATTTTCTCAACATTTTTCTATATAATAATAATGAAACCTTTTTATTTTGTTTTTTGGTTTTTGTCAAGGCCATGAGAAGAGAAACAACAGAAGCCTGGCAAAAAATAGAACCAAAACAAAGAACTGGAATTTTATGTGTGTTAGGATGGACAAAGAAAGAAATCATTTTGTTGAAATTCTGAAGAAAATGGAGTTTTGACTTTATTTTACTCCCTGTACTATATTTGAGCCCATCATAGGAAACATTCTGTTGGCTCAGCAGTCAATATTTTTTTCAAATAATCTCTTTTCTTCAGAGCTGCACACTTTTGTGCAATTCAACAGACCTCTGAATTTCAAAGCTAAATATATATTAAGCATTTATTTAATTATTAAATTAAGAGGTACATCAAAAATGTGTCCTGATGCTTATGAGTTACTCTGTGAACAGTAGGGACCTTGAAAGATCATCTAGTCCAATCCTCCTGCCACAGCAAGATCACCTAGACCAAGTCACACAGGAACAGATCCAGGTGGGTCCTGAACATATCCAGAGAAGGAGACTCCACAACCCGTCCTGGGCAGCCCTTTCCCTTTCCAATGCTCCGTTATTCTCACAGTGAAGAAGTTCCTTCTGATGTGTATATGGAGCCATTGCCCTTTTCTCCTATCACCCAATGACCCTGAAAAGAGCCTGGCTCCATCCTCCTGACACCCACCCCTCATATATTTACAGACATTCATGAGGTCACCCCTCAGCCTCCTCTTCTAAAGACACCCAGGTCCCTCAGCCTTTCCTCATAAGGGAGGTGTTCTACTTCCCTCATCATCTTTGTTGCTCTGTGCTGGACACCCTCCAGCAGCTCTGTGTCCTGTGTCCTTTTTGAACTGAGGGGTCCAGAGTAAGACACAATACTCTGGATGTGGTCTCACCAATGCAGAGTAGAGGGCGAGAAGAACCTCCCTTGATCTGCTAACCACCCCCCTTCTGATCCCCCCCTAGGATGCTCTTGGCCATAAGAGCACATTGTCATAGCCATCCTGCTGTCCACTAGGATATCCAGGTCCATTTCTCCTACACTGCTGTATAACAGGTCAGTCCCCAACCTATACTAGTCCCTGGGGTTTTTCTTGCCCAGATACCATGACTTCCCCATGTCGTGTCCATCCAGAAGAAAGGCCAGAAGAAGGATCGAGGGAACTAAAGACCTTTCAGCCTGACCTCAGTGCCTGGCAAAGTTGTGGAGCTGATCATCCTCCTGAGTGCCATTGAGTGGCAAGTACAAGGTAATCAGGGTATTAGGCCCAGCCAGCATGGGTTTAGGAAAGGAAGATCCTGCCTAATCAATCTCATCTCATTCTACTACTGGGAGAACCACCGTGGACATGGTCTACCTAGACTTCAGCAGAGCTTTCGACATGGTATCCCACACCATCCTCCTGCAAAAGCTGGCAGCTCATGGCTTAGATTGGCATAGTCTCTGCTTGGTTAAAAATTGGCTGGATGACTGGGCACAGAGAGTTGTTGTCAATGGTGCTCTATCCAGTTGGTGCCCAGTGAGCAGTGGTGTCCTCCAGGGATCAGTGCTGGGCCCAGTTCTATTCAAAATCTTTATTAATTAACTAGATGAGGGGATCAAATCTACCCTTAGTAAATTTGCAGATGACACCAAGTTGGGCGAGAGTATCCATCTGCTGGAGGGGAGAAAGATGCTTCAGAGAGATCTGGACAAGCTGGGTCAATGGGCAGTTGCTCTTAACAAGGCCAAGTGTAGGATCCTACATTTTGGGTACAATAACTACCAGCAGAGCTACAGACTAGGGCTGAGTGGCTGGAAAGCAGCCTGGTGGAGAGGGACCTAGGAGTACTGGTCAATAACCAGCTAATTATGAGCTAGCAGTGTGCCCTGGTGGCACAAAGGGCCAATGGTATCTTGGGTTGTATCAGGAATAGTGTGTTCAGCAGGACTAGGGACACAATTCTCCCCCTGTACTGGGCACTGGTGAGACCTCACTGAGTACTGTGAGTGCAGTTTTGGAGAAATTGCAGCACGTGTTTTCAAAAAATCATGCAGAAGGTAATATAAACGTAAACAGAACCTCAGCTTGTCATATAGCAAATGCATTGTTCTTCTCAGAGGCCTTTAAAATAATATCCAAACGAATGCATCTTTTTCTTTTTCTTTTTCTTTTCTTTTTCTTTTTCTTTTTCTTTTTCTTTTTCTTTTTCTTTTTCTTTTTCTTTTTCTTTTTCTTTTTCTTTTTTTCAGTTTGACCAAATATTTTTTGAAATAAATTGCTTGAGGATTTTTAATTTTTTTGGTGAGGTTTAGCAAATTTATTTGTTTGTTTTGAGACTAGTTTTATGTACTCCAATTGCTAATAGCATTAATCATAATAAAAAATATAAGTGTTGCAATTTCCATCCTAGGGAAAGGAAGTTATTTTCAGCTCAGTACATAGATCCACAATGCCTTTGTGAGGTTTTTTACCAGTTACTATGCACACAGGTTTTTGCCATTAGCAGAAGCAAATGATCAGGTGGAGTACTAATCAGCTTTTGTGGGTTTTTAGAATACTGCATTTCCACATGTTGCTACAAAGATTGCTTCTGGAGGCAAGGTAGGCTACTTTCCTTTTAAGGTCACCTCTTGTAATAAATGCTGGTAATAATGATGTAATGACAGCATGCACAGAGTATGTATGTCTTTTTTAACACTCAGCTTAGAAGTTTCTAATTCTTCTCAGACATCATAAAAGAACATCTCTAAAGATCATGGCAAGGCAGAAGACACGTTATTTCTCTTGGAATAGGTCAAGGCTTTTCCGAAGAAATCCAGGATCTGTATCTTCATTGTCATGACATTATATTCTGCAAAGTCCTTAAGATCAATTTTGAGCCTTTGGTTTGAATATACTTACTGCTGCTACCTCTTAAAAGTGTTAATTTAAATATAGTAACTTTTTTTCACAAAACGTACGCAAACAGTTATGCTTGAGACACATACTCAGTCATTTTATTTTTCTCAGATCTTTCTATGTTACACATTTATTCTAATAAGCTTCACATTTTATATACAAAAATTAAATACCAGTGATACAACTAGAATATTAGACAGAATCTGGCACAGTGGTTTCCATCTTCAACAGAGTATTCACATACACTGTTTAAACTTGGAAAATAGAACATCTGAAGCTCAATGTAATTGAGTATAGTTTCTGTTCAGAAGAAAGGCAAAGCAATAATGAGTTTATTGACTCAATTTGCCATCATGTATTCACTCTCATACTTTCCCTGTTGCTTATTTTAACCTGCACTTTCTTCAGTTTTAATCTGAGTGCTCCAAAAATTTTGCCTTTGCAGTGAAGTGCAACAGCTACAGAGTACTAAGGGCGTATAAAGACTATACCTGAACCTGAGACATTTGTTGACTTACTGTTTACATGGTTCAAAAAATTCTAATAAAGAAGAATTAATCCTTTGAATTGTGAGTTTATTTAAGCCCTAGTCTCAGTATTAAGACAAAGATAAAATTCCTTTAATTAGATAAATTATTTAAAGCATTTGTAAAAATTTTCAATTGCATTGAACTCTCTGTGTATAATTTTGCATTAGTTGATAGCTTTTCCTTCCTTCTGTCATTCTTTTTTGCAGTATTATTACAACAGAAATTGGAGCAGTGTCACGGTATTTATTTATGCTAATGCACATAGTCTTCACAGCATTGTTGTCATTATGATACACTCCAGACACATGTAGTAAAAGATAGTTAATAAGTTATTAACTAATAAGTTAATAGTTAACTAATAGTTAATAATAGTTAACTAATAGTTAACAGATCTCAGCATATGTAGCTGTCAGCATTTGGCAATTCTTACATTTGACTTTTATTCTCACTGAACCTTAGGTCCTTCAAGGAGAGTGGGAGCATATCAGATTGGATTAATATGAGAATAAAGTCACAACTTATCAATAAGACAGATAGATAATTACAGTAGTCTACATTGTCTCACACTAAAAATGCACATTGATTTATGGTGAACTCTGAATACACAGGAAAATAACTTCAAATATAAAGTCTCCACCCATATTTTTTCTGCACACTTCTATTCATTTATCTGTTTCTTTGGGGCTTTTTAAAATTTTATTAGCTTGTTTATAGAAATATGATGACAAAAGTTTATTTGTCAAAGGATGAACATTTACTAACAGGATCCTTTGTAGGCAAAAATACAACAGAAACTTATACTTATTGGAAGCAATTTTACATCATTTGGGTCACTAATTAAAAAGTTCTTTTCTTTATAGTTATTGGCATGAGCTCTTCTGAAGACTGTAAAAACTGATAGAAATTACATTTCTATTAATCTTGCTTCAGAAGAAATGGAGGTAAAGATAAAGCATGTGCATTTTCCGTCATTTGATAAGATCTTAGGGCTGTGCATGCTGAAACATTCATGGAAATCACTTTCACTTCCTCATGCTAATGAATGATTTTTTCCTCACTGTTTCCAAATCCCTGAAATGTAGCACATTTGGTCTGAATGCCTTTCAACATAGTAATACCTGGCAGCATCATTGTCTAAATCTACTTTGACACTCAAAGTCCCCTAGAACCATGCTGAGAAGTGAGTACCCAAGTGAAAATGTTAAGATGTTCTGCAGTGAAGAATCAGGAGCTTCTGGACATTTCAAAGAGAAGATCCAAACAAAACCCAGCAACTGGTTGGCTCCTTTACCTGATAAATTATTGCACTGAGGACCAATTTGTGGAAGACGTTCTAAGAATTTTCTACATGTTAAGAACAGTTTGTCAAATGTGTCAGTGACAGATCTGTGATTTTTTTATGAGGAAGTTGAAACCACTAAGTGTTGCTGGTCTTGCAGGAAAAAAAAAAGACTGTCATGCAACCAACAGACAGGGATTTTGTGATAGTATATTTAAGGTCATGTTTGAGCAGTTTACTACCACAAAGGGTTATTTGCATTGTACAACAACTATTCTGTACTGGTCACAAAAGTTACTATCTCCAACTAAACTAGCATTACTTAGAAATTCCTTGCTACTTGAGTTTATCCTTAATAGATTAGGTGGTCTTTGGCCAGGTATTTTACACTTCTTGATTGCCTCTCAGTCAAGGGAGTGCATCATGTAAAACTGAATCTAAATCAAATGCATATATATTGCAAATGGCAATTTCAGTTAAAATTTTAATTGCACTGCACAGATATCTTTCTGTGTTCATTGGCACATTGACTTGCTTAAACTAAACAATCATGTGGAAATAAGAAAGTAACAGTGTAAGGTGACTTACACTTCCATAACACTTTTCTAGTTTCACTCAGTAAAGTCCAACTTAGATGGTCAAATTTTCATCTGGGATATTGTAATTCCTGAATGGTAAAAATATTCTGTACTACAAAGAGAATAAACTTTGCTTTGAGTGAAACATTATTTCAAGTAACAAACCTTCCACTTTGAGATACATACAGCTGAAATGAGTAGATTGTTGGAACCAGAAGAATATATGAACTTCAAGAAACACGATCGTCATCACAGATGCTGCAAACTACATTAAGTGAAAAAAACGTGTTATAAGATCAAGATGATCATCATCTTCATCATGAAAATTATAATGCAAGTGAAGAAAGGAAACTGTATAAAGATCCACTCAACTCCTATGATCTCAAAGGTTTTTGGGACCCATGTAGCAGTCTGATTTCCCTTGAAACCTTAAACATAACAGGTCCTTGAATGCTTTGGAGAATCTAGGCACAAATCAATAAGTATGACACATTTGTAACTTCTCCAAAGAAAATTCTTCAGCATTGAAAAAAATATGTAAGAAAATTATAGAACTGTTTTTCCTTGTTGTTGAGTTCTTTTTTGGTGATTGCATTTACATTTTTCAGGCAGGATTTGTGTCCTCAGTTGTCTTTCTCCTGCTTTTTTTACTTCTTCCCTGCAGCTTTGTCCTTTTTTGTTTTCTTTTATTGACAGCTGTAGACTGGATTGTAATTATCTTGAGCCATCACGATGGCTTCCATTATTCATGCTGCCACATACCGTGTTAGAAAAAGGCTATACCTAAATGTTCCAAATATCTATACCCTAGTAAAATTGGTTTAGGAGCTGACACTACCTACTACCATTCATCTATAACCAAGGCAGATTTTCAAGAGGCAATAATTTTGCCTGCTTTGTTTCGTGTTTTTGGTATGCTTCCTGTAATTTTAATCTGAAGTGTATTCTTATTTTCCATTTTTGTATTTGCCAATTTGCTGTTTCAAGAAAAAATAGTTGATGACCTGGATGAGATCATTGAATCTACCCTTAGTAAATTTACTGAGACCAGATCGAGGGATAATCAATCTGACAGAAGGGAGGAAGATGCTGCAGTCAGATCTGGACAAGCAGGTCAACAGGGAAAGGTGAACAAGATGAGGTTTAACAAGGCCAAATGTAGGGTCCTACACTTTGGCCACAATAACCCCCAACAGTACTACAGACTGGGGAACAGTACTACAGACTGGGGAATGAGTGGCTGGAGAGCAGCCTGGCAGAGAGACCTGGTTGACAAGTTGAACATGAGCCAGCAGTGTGTTCCGGTGGCATGAAAGGTCAATGGCATCCTAGCTTGTACCAGGAATAGTGTGGCCAGCAGGACTAGGGAAGTAATTTTCCCCTTTTACTTGGCACTGGTGAGGTGCTACCTCAACTACTGTGTGAACTTCTGGGTCACTCACTTCAAGAAAATACTAGCATGCTGGAGCAGGTCCAGAGGAGAGCAACTAGGCTGGTGAAGGAAGTAGAGGGACAGTCTGATGAAGAGAGGCTGAGGGAGCTGGGGCTGTCTAGCCTGGAGAAGAGGAGACTCAGAGGGGACCATATCAATATAACTACTTGAAGGAAAGATGCTGACAGTTGGGGATCAGGCTCTTCTCCCAGGCAAGTAGTGATAGGATGACAGGGCATCGCTTGAAAGTGTGAAAGGGAAAGTTTATGTTTGATGTTAGGAAGCACTTCCTCACAGAGAGGGTAATCAGATATTAGAATGGAGTGCCCAGGGAGGTGGTAGAGTTGCTATTTCTGGAAAAATTTAAGAAAAGACTGGACTGGATGTGACACTTAGTGCCATGGTCTACGTGATTGTCCTGATGTGAGGTCATAGGCTGGGCTTGATGATCTTAAAGATCTCTTCCAGCCTCAATAATTCTCTGATTCTGTGCTTCCTTTACTCTCTTTTGCAGTTACATTGTAGTTTTACTTGGTATTTTTATGCCAGATGCAAAGGAATTAAGTATCCATATCTTCATTTCTGCATGTCAATGAACTGTCCTTCAGATGGAGATTCCTGTTGTTCTAACTCTTGACATGACATGAAACATTTGTTGATGAAAGCTGTGCCAGTATTACTGAGGTTCTTCTATGTGCCCGTTATGTGTGTTTACGATTTCTTTTCTTTTTATCAGGATGACCTAACAAGATTATTTTTAACCATCACCCTTCATGTAAGCACATTCACTAGAGGAAATTGTCCAAAGCACCAAGTCATCACCTGTTGCCTGGGTCAGTGCTGCTGGCAGTCTAATGGGTTCTGCCCTTGCTGTCATCCACAATTCAGGAATTTGGCTGCAGTCCCATACAAATGCCTAGTGACAAATCAAGATTCTTTCCACAACATACTCATTGTGAGTGTACATTTGATATAGGTTATTCTTATTTCTGTTTACATCAGTAGGACAGCAAAAACTACAGCCAGAATAAGAAGTTTCCTATTTAACTTCATCTGTTGTTTCAGTGGGAAGGTTTAAAAAGTTCTCCAAATCAAGTCAAACCATAGCAGATCAAGCGATAGATCTCTCCTATTTGTAAGGAAAGAAGGATTTTCATAGTCCAAATTTTTGGTCATTAAGCACATACACAAATAAAAAGACATTGCTCTTTTGAAGCTGATGAAGGACTGGCCATGAGAAACTTCACAGATTGATCTGCATTCTGACCACAGATAAAGCTGTACATACCCATCTAATGTAGAGGCATTAAATGTTGGGAAGACAGAATTTGCCTTTTTAGAATTGGTTGATAAGAAAAAAACACTTCAGAGAGGAATCTCATGCAACTGTTTCAAAGCACAGTGCAGTAATAAAAAACAATCATAAAGCATAGATCACGTATTGCTATATTTTCATTAGCTAAGAAAAAAATTAAATAACAAATTATCTTACTAACATAGAATACACCTCTATGGTATCACAGTGTCTTGAATTTAATCTATTTTATTCTGTGCCATGCCCTAATACTACATTCATAATAATACTTTCATTCCAAATGTTATTTATGGGTGTAAATTAATTTACCTACTTTTTCAAATAAGTAGGCAGATGTGTAGTTTATTGATCTCACACATAGTATGTAGCAGCAGGATCAATTAAAATATGTGGAAAATAAAGTGACATAATAGATACATAATAATTTAATGCAGTACTGAGAACAGAGAAAGGAGAGCAGAAGCCTTTCAGAAAAATAAAAATAATGTGAAAGAATCCTTCTGAAAAGCCTTTGCTGTGGACTATTTATCTATAATCAGTACATTTGTACTAGAACCTTGATCTGTTTTGTAAGAGTAAGTGATGAACTTCATGAAAGACGACGTTTTTGCAAATTGGTCTTTCTAACACTGACTAACAAAACAGCCAATTTAAAATAAGGCTGCTGTTTCAACAGCAGCATCAAAGAAATATGTCACATCTAGTCAAGGTGGTTGCTTAGCAGAAAAAAAACTCCAGACACTTCCAGTGAAAAGCGAATATAGACACATCTTTGGTATCCCACAGTCCTAGTGAGATTCTTGCTATTAACCACTTAGGCTTTGTGGCAAGTATTCCTTCCTGAATGTTCAGTGAGCTTGAGTGTTTCCATTAAAACAATTTAGCTATTTGATATTCCATTAAAACAATTTGTTATTTAATATTTGGATTGTGTGTGTTGTCAAATTGGTCAATGCAATTATTCATGTACTTATGATTGGAAAAACTTTTAAACTAAATAGGTAATTACATTACATAAATACCAAACAGAACAGTTCTAAATATTTTTCCAGATTTATGCCAATGGTGACATCCCATAGCTTTATGATTATTAAGAATATCCAAAACACATTCAAATATTCCTAAGTGTTTTTAATGTTTTTCTGCCACTTAATCCAAACCACACATTCCACAGGTTTGTGAATAGAACTGATTTTCTAAACTGTATTGCAACTTTGGTATGTCACATATGGAATATGTTATTGCCTGGTTCTATCACAGATTGCTGAGTAAACGCTGGGAATGTTGGGGCATTGTTACAAATTGGCAATACTCCTGTCAGCTATTTTGACATGCTATAAGGCATTACTGAGTATTTTTAATAATCAAGTTTCTAGAGGCTTGAAAGGAAAAACAAATAAATAGTCATAAATACATGCATAAGTATGCACAGCAGCCTCCTCTAGAAGGTAAAGATTTTGTAAAATTGTGTTGTTTGTGTTACAAAGTCCCATTCAATGTCTATGAATCATCAGGTTTCAGCTCTAGCACTTCATATCTATTTTAAGTTCTGATCATTTCATAGGACTAAGTTAAAAAAGTGTAGATGAACCACTTCTTTTTCTCTCAAGTTTTCTTTGTATTTCTTCAGGGCCTGAAATCTTTGTTTCAAGTCAACTTCTGTATAAATCATAACCCTGCAATACAGCGAACTAGAATTTTTCTCTGATGTGCCAGATTTCCTAGGTTAATGTGAGATGGACATTTTTGATACATCTATGCTAGACTCACATGTAGTAGTTTTTATGTTTTTAATCTGCTTTGCTGCTCCACAGCTATGAGTCATTATATGCCAGGGAACTGTAGGACTTTAGCAGGAACAAAGCAATGTAGGTTGAAGCTTCATTTTTATTCATATGCGTGTTTATTCCTGTCTAATTTTATCAGATTATGGATTTACCTTCAAGATAATAATAATAGGTAAAATGACTGAAAATGTCAGCAATTTCCATACTTGTTTAGGTCTTTTAATTTAAAGAGCAAGGTATGTTCAGCTTGTACATTTATTTATTCACTTTAGTTTAAAGAATATTCAGTAATTCATTGCTCCAATCCCTCTGAAGCTGCATAAAAAGTATTAATTTATAAGTTAGGTAAAGCAAAGACCTGCTGTATGTGTACTTTAATAAAAAAGCATACAAAACTGGACCATATTCAATGCCAGATAGATAAACTTTCTAAGGGACAACTGCACCAAGTGAAAGTGACAAGCAGCTGCTGATAAATGCTTTTATTTTTATAAATATTAATACCTAAGCGGTACTAGACTTTACTACAGATTAATCATGATATTATAAATGGTTATAATCAAGAGAATGTCACTTCCACAAAAAAATTCATTGACAACATTACCTGAAGAGATTTGGCAAACAAGCCTAGTGAATTATATAGTCGTAAAAAAGTGCCATAAATACTTGAGAAAATGTCTCAAGTCATAAAGATCAGGACATTGCTGGCTTGTCTCCTGGAACATCAAAAATCTCAGGGCCCTAGACACTTTTAAAGATCACATTGTTGCTGTATTATATTCATCAACAGATACATTTTATATTTCTAGATATTGAAGCCCTGATAGTTTCTCCACCAATATTTATTCATATATGTCACTGTCTGACAGTTCTGTAGGCAATGCACACTTAGTTTGCTCCACATAAATAGATGTCTTTACAGTCGTTAGTATAGCGTTATTAGCTGTTGTATTAGAAAGTATGTAAAGAAGAGCTTAGTCATGAGACCCAGAAACATAGTCAGACATGCATGATTATGCTTCAGAGCCCATGTTTGATACTCTGTGTTGGCAGCTGCAAAACAGGAAATTATACAAAATTTCAAAAGTAATAGAGTACTGGCTTTAAATGAATTGTAATTTTCTATTAATAAGAAGGTTGTATTTCACTAGTTTTGAAAACCATGTTACAATTGCATACTATGTTCCACTTTTGAGTTTCAATGCTTAGAAATACTGTCAGTTTCACATTTGACATGTTGTATTTGCTAACAAAGCCAAAGAATGTTGCTGTGTGAGAAACACAGTGAAAAGCAATACCAGCTTTTGAGAAAACTATACAGATGTTCTGGTTTGAAGTTGTGGTTCTTTTATGCAAAAAAAAGCATTTTATTTTGAAGCTGGAGGTAGCTTTCCTAGCAGACCTCCTGCGTCAATGTGTGGACTCTACAAGTGATTGATGGGCAGCCCATAAAGGGAAAATACTTCCTGATTCTTCATTCTTCTTAGTTGTCTTTTTCACCATTTTGGCCTTTCTCTTGCTTCTCCTCCAATATGTCTTGAGAGAGAGGAAGATCCTCTAGGAGAGTGCTCTCCTCACAACCCCACAGGTGGGGAGGGCAAGCAATGGCTCTCTCACCCTGCTACTGAAGGGTGGATCACAAAATAAATTTAAACTTGGCTACAAATCTGCTGCAGGGGTTAGACACAGCCCTGTTTTGCATGGGAGCTCAAACACAGAGAGGTCAAAGAGACAAGTCATTCTCTGTACCTGCAAACCCCCTTCTGTGGGAGTGAACCTGCAGCCCTCCCCTCTTTCACTGAGGGCTCAGATACAGTTCCAAGAATTTAATCTAGTTTTATCCAGTCTTCCTTTTTTTCATGCTGCTTCTCCAGTGAGTAGGCATTAGGAGGGGATGCAGGTGGGACAACTGACCCAGACTAACCAAAGTATGTTGAACCATATGATGTCATGCTCAGCAATAAAAACTGAAGGAAGAGGAGAGGTTACTAGAAATTATTTTTCTTCCCAAGTAACCATTATATATGACGAAGCCTTACTTTCCTGGAAATGACTAAGCACCTGCTAGCTGAATGCTTTACTTATTGAATTGCCTTTATGTCAACTTACAAGTTTTTGCCCTTTTACTCTTACAATTCTCTTCTAACTCCACTGAACCGGAGTGAGCTGCAGCATAAGGCTTGGCTGCTGGCTGGGGTTAAATTTAAACACACAATGTAAACGAATAGCAGCACTGAGTGCAGTGCAAGACATTTTTGATAATGCAGGTAAGCCTTCAGCTACTGTGTAAAGTATTGTTTTCCTGGTAAAATGACAACTGAACAAAGTAGATTCAGTATATAGGCACAGACTCAAAACTTCTAGAACTCTACACTGTTGACTTCAGTTTACTAGCTTACATAGCCCTAAAGCCTCCAAATTTTTGGTTGTACAAAAGCCAAAATCTTCTTTCTTTTTGTGCCAAAGATGCGTATTACTTATTGAGATAATTTGATGTAGAAATAATGAGTCAACTGAGTTGGCTGATGGAAAATCTGAAAGGTTCATAACAGCAGTGACACTACGTACAATTAATTTTTGGGAAGATATGTCATATACAAATAATAGCAAAAAGAAAATTCTGCCTCTGAATGTCTGGGTATAAGAAAAACACATGCCACAACACACACTGTTTCAGTCCTCTTTTTGAATGGTGACCAAAATTTGTAACCAGAAGTTATCTAGTGAAAGAAAAAATCCTAGATATAAATATCGCAAGTTAAATCAATTGCTTCTCCTTGAAGCACGAGATAGAAAGAAATATGATAATATAGTGTCATGGGGCAGAGAGAAAAAAACCCAGTTTGTATCACAGCTCTGTTCCCTTCTCCTTTTCTTTTGTTTTCAGTGTTGTAACAATAGGTTAAGTACTGCCATTTGGCGGGACAGAGCAGTGCAGGGGAGTGAGCAGAAAGGGGATGGGAACCCTCCTGCGGACCTGTGGACTTACGGCCGCCCGCTCTGCTGGAGTTTCCTGTTTCCCGGACCCTGCCACGTGAGCCACTCTTTGCCTCTGTTTCTCTGAAGCTGCTTTTCCCCTGCTTATTTTGGGGATTTCAGGTTTTGGGGGTGGGGATGGGATTTTTGGTAGAGGGTACGGGTTTGGGGGAGGGAATTATCTTTGTTGCGTTAGCACTGTCATTGAATAAGCCTTTATTTTTTTCACTTGCATTCTGGGCGTTGAACTTCTTTTATCACATAGATCAGAGGGAGAGGAATTCCTAACCTGGTCTCTCTGCCCTCCAGTATTTGTCCCCAAATTGGAACACTAAGTCACAGTCTCATGACTCTTTAAAGGAAAAGCAAAGGAAAAATGTATATTGGTAGTGTTGCTCTATACCCTATATTGCCACATAAAATGTCCTGAAATCAGTTGATATGAAACACCAGAAGGAAAGAAAATAATCTCTCACTACTTAAATACAAAATTTCCAAGAAACAAAACAGCACTAAAGAGCCAGAAATTCTGTTCTTTACAGTTAATTGCTTTTATGAACATCTCACTCGAATAATTCCATTTTAAAAAGGCATAAATATTGGACTCCATGGACTACTTCTACAGTAAATTATTTTGTTCCAGTTCAATTTGAAGAGGTACAAAATTTGTACTTCAAAACGAAAGTGTTTGTTCAAAAATACAAACCAGGAGAATAGACTAAAATGAAATAATACAAATCAATCACTGTAGAAAATGTATTTGCTTGCTTTACACATCTGCCTTCTCCTACTGTACCTCAGTTCCCTCATGATCATATCAGTATTTTGATATTGAAACATTTTATTAACTGGAAAAGTTAAAAATAAATGGAAAAAACATATTTACAGGATAACTTCAGCTGTTGCGCTTTATATAGTGCTCCTAAAATAGTTGATAGGTGACTTGAACTTTTGTGGCTTGGATTTTGGATAGGAGCCTCAAAAACTATTATTAATATAACCTAATCTTACTACAACAATCAAGAGATTTATTAATGAGCCTGATCAGCTAACTGAAATAATATAATACTAATATTTATTTGCAATTTTTTATGTAACTTGTTTAAAAATTTCTAGACACAAGAGTGAAACAGTCTCATCTGATGCAATATTGTAAAGAAGGTAAAAACTCTGGAACTGATAATCATAATTTAGCACTCCCAATATCCGATGTCTTTTCCTCTTCTAAGATGTGTTGTATATGCTCTTATAAATTTGCCTTATCTATTTACATAGAAGGATCACCAAACATAATATATTCATCCTTGCTTATTAAGCACTAAACACAACTACTTCATTTGTTATACATAAGCAGCAAAAACAATTGTCAAATATAATTCTTTGGTTTGTTAAAGTAGCAATTTAAAGGGCAGCAATCATGGGCTGTAATAGCATCAGATAATATGGTGACACAGTAAAACTTTAAAAACCAGCTTTGGTTTAGAAATACCAAATTACAATTTATATAATTTATTATTAATATAATCATATATTATACCATTATAAATCTTATTCTAGATGGTAGTAGCTATTTAATAGTTCAATAGAAGTAATTTTAAAAGAGGCAAGAAACTAAACTAGGTGAAACAGACAGCACAGAGACATCATTAGAGGTCACTTCCAACACATTATATTCTCTGATTCTATGACACTAAACCCAAAGAATAATGTAACTTTGCTATAATTAACGGCTTTGCCTTTAGAGTAATACAGATCAGAACACTGAGTGGAACAAAAAAAATGTTGCTTTATAGTCAAAATAACTGATAATCTATGTAGCCGCATCTCCTTTGAGGCTGACAAATTCAGAAACAAATGCTCACTGTTTTCAGCTGGCATATGCCATAAAAAATTACCCAGCCTCCCAGACTCATTGGGATATCTGAAAGAGGTTGCTTTAAGGGACCCTGAGATAGAAGCAAAGCTGCCTTTGGAATAGTAATGTTCAATAGTAATGTACTACCTACTACTAACCACCTGCTGAGGCTTCTGCTGTTTGGAGAAAGAGGACAAAATATTTCTGAGCAGTGTTTAGCATAGAAAATGCCATGTTAGACTCAATGAAAAGCACAGACTTGTCACCATCACACCACCAGATTCCTATAGCATTTTCTCACTGACATCACAGGTGCCTGGTGAAGAAGTTAACTATTAGCAGCCTCACTGAGGTACATTCCTACAACTCCATCAGATCCTCAACTAAAGTATTTTTAAGGGGATGCAGACCTTTTTATCAGCAGCCTCAAAGTATATATCTAAGACTAGTTTGTTAGAACAGCTACAGAGCATCTCTGCTCTTTCTCACATCCTGGAGGTGTCTCCTACTTGGGCAGCTCTGCTACTTAACCAAGGTTCTCCTGATCCCATCAGCAGACTGCTTCTGACCACATCATCTTCAATGACAGCAGCATCTTCTGTTTCTTAAATTCATTCCAATTTCAACAGAAAATATGAGAGCCACTCCAAGCCTCATGGATGAAGTACAGACACTCTCTGTCTGAGGAAGATCCCAGTGTCTTTTTGCTGTCTGGATACACTGAACACGCTATTCTGCATGCCAGCATTTCTAGGCAGTTTCAGCTCAGTTTCTTTGTGCTGCACTTTTTCCTGTCTGATTCAAGAAGTCTTAATTTTCTGTATAAAACAAAGTCACACTCACCTCATTCCAGCATGGCTTGACTAATTTTGCTGGATCCAGAGATCTTTGTGCTTAAATTCTGTTTGCATCAGCTTAGTTCAAAGAACAGAGCAGGTGGCATAAGTTTTTTACAAATACTGGGGTATGAGAATTTGCATCAGCACATACATGCAGGTACTTCTCAACATGTATGTAAGAATGGAACTAAACTGTCTGGGTACTTACTATGTTAACTCCTAACAGCACTTTAGTAGCTCCCACAACTTACAAAACCCTATGTTTCTTGAAATAAATGCTTAGTTTTTGCCAGTTTGTTAGAGAAGGAAAAAGCACCGGAAGTTAGCCAAGAAAAGGTTTATGTATTTATACTTTTTTCCTAACAATTTGCAACCTTGATTAAAACCTTACTGCTTGAATATGGACTTGTCATATACTGCCTCTAAAACGAAAGTTTATTATTGTGGCTCAGCTACCTGTTTGTATTGCACAAAGGTTGCAAGGAGTAGCTTGATGTCAAGAAATATCTCTGCTAAGAGAATGTAGGGATGCAACTAGGAAAGTCAAGGCCTCCTTGGAATTCAAGGGCAACAGAAAGGCTTTCTTCAAATATATTGCAGGTAAAACTAAACCTAGAGGCAATGTGGGCCCCCTGCCAAATGAGCTGCGTGCCCTAAAGACAGAGAATACAGAGAAAGCAGGCATACTGAACACCTTCTTTGCCTTCTTCTACTGGGAGCTGTCCTGGTAACAAAGCCCAGACTGCTGAGGCTCCAGAGGAAGTCGAGGCAAGAGACAAACCTACCTTGGTTGATGAGGACTGGGTTAGGGATGTGTTGAGCAAACTGAAAGTACACAAATCCATGGGGCTGATGAGATGCAACCGCATGTGCTAAGGGAGACGGTGGAAGTCATTGCTAAGCCACTCTCCGTCATCTTTTGTAAGTCATGGGGATCAGGAGAGGCGCCTAGAGACTGGAGGTTAGTAAATGTCACTCCAATCATCAAGAAGGGTAAGAAGAAGGACCCAGGTAACTATAGACCAGTCAGCCTCACCTCCATCCCAGGAACGGTGATGGAACAATTTGTCCTGGATGCTTTCTCTAGGCACACCAGGGACAAGAGGATCATTAGGGACAGTCATTATGGCTTCAGTAAGGGAAATCATACTAGACCAACCTGATAGCCTTTTATGAGGGCATAACTGAGTGGGTAGATGATGGCAGAGCAGTGGATGTGGTCTATCTTGACTTCAATAAGGCATTTGACACAGTCTCACAGTAGCATCCTTGCAGCCAAACTGAGGCAGTGTGGATGGGGTGATTGGGTAGATCTCTGATTCTATGATTTTATGGTAGAATCCTGCACCTTATAGTACTTTGTAAAGTTATAAATATATGTTATGCTACATTACCAGATATACAGTGACTGATGTGGAAGGTTTACTTGACACATTCACTGTAATCTATAGATAAATATTATCACTTAAGAGATAAAGGCAGACCTATGAGAAGAGTAAATCAACTTGTTACCTCAAGCTAAGGACTTGACTCATAGAGTATCATACAGATAATCTGCCTTATACTCTGCCGATTGTCTACTGTAAAAAATAGTTTTGCCTGATAAAATAAGGCAGAAAAACATATTGAAAAAACATATTTATCAATATTAACTGCCTCCATCATACTAAAGAAATGTTCCCATGGTGTCTTACAGTTACTCAGCACATGAAAAGTAGAAAAATAGAATAACTGCTGTATCTTATAAAATTTTCATACCTTAGAAGAAGGTTTACTGTAATGTTTTAGTAAGAGAGTCCAAATCGGTTTGGGTTGCTGCTTGTAATTCTAGCTCAACAGCCAGCTCTTACTGAGAGTTCAACAGGCAATGAAGCAACTTTGCTAAGAAAGACAAGAATTTATTAAACCTATCACCAAGAAGAAAAGGGAAAAAAAACACAACTCAAATTATTAAAAGAATCAAAAATGTAAAACAGAAACTGTATCGCAATGCCTTGCCACACACTCTGAGAGAAATGGGAGACAGCTAACACATTGAGTTTTGGCCTTAAATGGGAGGTCTGGGGTAAGAGAGTGTACACAAACACTCATAACCAACAGCTACCAACACACACATACTCACATCCCACTTTCCAGAAGAGAAAGGGGTGTGACAGGGTGGCAGGAATACAGCACAAAGTATACATGTGGTGCTTGTGGAAAAGTTCTTCTTCCCAGTCCTCTTGCAGACATCAGCATCTCTTGCATAGTTGTAGCTCCTGTCTGCTCAGGGCTCTTGTTTGACTCTATAGGAGCATCAAGTGTGGAAGAAACAACAGGGTTCCAGACTCTCTCTGTTTCTGCATTTGAGCTCCTGTGCAAAAGAGGTCTGTGGCTACCCCCCACAGCAGAGTTGCAGCCAGGCTGAGACTTTCTCTTCCACCCTTCCGTGGCAGGGAGTTGAGAATCATTGCTTGTTCACCCTGCCCACTCCCTTGGGGGGTGGGGGGGAGCCCTCTCCTAGAGGAGCTCCCTGTCTCTGAAGACATGTCACAGCCAAAGACAACAAAGATGGCAATGAGAAGGAGGATAAGGAAAAATTAGTCTTTTTGGTTGGTGTTTGCATTCTTAAGCACACTAGCCAGACATTGGGCAGAATTTTCTAGGCAATGAAGCAACTTTGGGGAAAAGGAAAGATTTTATTGGACCCACACCCAACAGAAAGAAAGGAAAAGCCCCAAACAAGTAAACCAGCAAACAGAAACTACATTACAGTGCCATTACACACATGCTGAGAAGACAGAAGATAACTACATAGTGGGCTTAGAATCAGACAGGAGACCCTGGAGGAGAATACACTGCAGACAAGTGGATGACCTAGGCTATCTGGAGGGACAGAGGCTCCCTTCCATGGTTCTTCCAGGCTCAGCATATTCAAACCATCCACAGTTCCTCTCTTTCTGTCTTTCAATGAGGATGGGCATGGTGTTCTCCTGGGCACTGTGTGCATGGCCATTAGACAGACCAGGATGGACGAGCATACCTTCAGACTGCAGCAGGCACTTTGGTGCAACAGTTTACACTTCATCCCAGCCTTTTGGAAATTTTGCCAAAAACTTAAGAAAAACAAGCCCCTTCAGCTGCATTGGCACACACAGTCCAACCAAGCAATGAAGGAAAATATCAAAAGCCCCTTGGGCCATTTCCCAATTTCTCAGTTGCAGCTGTGACATAACTTCACCTCGTGGCCAGAACACAGCCAAAATGGCACCATCTGGGTGCCCAAGATGGTGCTAGCAACCAGAGCTGCAGGCAGCAGCATCCCTTTCCCTGGGGCTTGGGGCTCTCGTCTCCACTGCAATGGGCAATGTGGGAGACCAGGAGGTGTCGCTCACCACTCCACCACTCCTGATGTCTCCAGGTGTCGCTTGACACACCAGTTGCTTTGTGGCGACCCTTCTGCTCCTGATGTCCATCTGTCTCGGCATTATGAACCTGCATCTGCAGTGGCTGCAGTGTGGGCTGTCTGGCATCAGCCATAGAAGCTGCTACAGCCACCTCAGTTGGCATGACTGGGGACCATACCTGTGCCTGCAGTGCAGGTGGGTTGGCATGGCAAACCCCCTCCCCACCAACATGATTGGGTCAGAAAGAATTTTTCCTGGAAATCTCGCCACCATCTAAAAAGAGGAGGCCTGGATCATGCAACCGGGCTCCCCTAGTCCACCTTGCAACTGGATGCTGGAACTGCACCAGTGCAGGTGAGGGCTCCAAGAGAGATCTGTTTCCATGAAGAAAAGCACACTACCAGAAATATATAGTTTCAAACCATGACAGCTGGACCTAGCTTAAATTTACCCTCCATTAGTTGAAAACCATTACTTTCACAACTAGCCTTGCTAAAAAGTCCATCCCTAACTTTCTTACAGGCCCCTATTAAGGATGTGGTGTAGTTTGGTGAGTTTCTTGGCCTGAGGGATTAGGTAGTTTCTATGGCAACTATTGATAAGCAGAATGGAAAGGACAAGAAGGCTTATGAGGACTAACTGAGAGAACTGGGGTCATTTTCTCTCCCAAGGCACAATGGGACATTTAGATTCTGCATTAGGAAAAAGCCTTCACCAAAATAGTAGTAAAGCATTGGAACAGGATGCCCAGGCAAGTAACTGAGCATCATCCCTGGAGGTATTTAAAATCAAGTGTAGTTGTAGCACTTTGGGACATGGTTTAGTGGCAGCGTTTGTTGTGTCAGGCTAATGGTGGATATGGTGATCTTAAGAATCTTCTCCAAACCAAACATTTTTATGATCCTATATTCTTGTCATGTGGATGGGATTTTTTTAAGCTTTGTAACTGGTTGTTAACTGTAGGAACAATTATAGTTCTCTTATGCAAATAATACAGCAAAGTACACGTTCTTACACTTCTCAGAGAGTCACATTAGCAGAACAGAGTTGAAATTTTGAGTATCACTTGCTAGTACAATATTTTTTACAGCTAAGCATTATGAACAGAAAACAGATGGCAAAACCACAAATAGCACGAATGTAGATTCACCATTCTTTACAGATCATGGTGTCATCTGCTGAGCTGTTGTTTTCTTAGTCTAGAAGTATGGTGCATTGCATTAGCAATTTGATATCTACCTTTATTGTAGACCAGATTCCTCAGAAAAGACCTGGTATATTTTTCTCTGCAATAAACAATACACAGGCAGTAAAAACCTTGATTCACCTGAGTTTTTGTTGTGTTATCTCCAGTCAAACATCTTTGTCTTCTCTTAATGTCTCCTAGGCTCTCAAAGCACTTCATAGACACTGAGAGAAGACTATTATGATGTGATCTGTCACTTCTATGTTTGTACAGCATATGGAATTATTTGACTTAATTGACAGTTGAATTTAGATTCTTCCAAAATATTAGTGTTTAAATATAATATGTTCTATCTAAATTCACCGTTGATAAATGGAGTGATCTAGACCTAAAGACTAGCCCAAAATCACACAGCTATCAGTGCATCCTGGGAAAAGAATTTGAATATTTCAAACATCAATAAATTCTAATTAGTAGAGAGCAGACTATTCCTTCACTTGTTAGTATTCAGTTTGGCAGTTTTATGGGTCTTTTCATTCAGTCATTGGTCTTATTTGCTGGTCATTTGGCTGTTTGATTTTTTTACTTAAGTTTATTTTATTTCATCAGGGCTTTTTTGGTATGTGTTTTTAAATTAATCTTATCATTTAACTATGGACATAGAAGAAGGACAGAAAATGTCATTTTTCATGGTTTTCTGTAGGGAAGAGGGATAAATCTCTGAAACATTGGCATCTATATATTTTCACTTCTTTTATATCATAATGTCATTGTGGTATTTCCGGTAGAAAACAGAAAATTATCCAAACTAGCACTACTGCTGAATTATTTCTAAAGTGTACATTGTTTTCCATCACACGTTTTGAAAGAAGGGTTAATTTCTGTACCTGTAATCTAGGACTGAACAGCAGAATTACATTTATCTTCAAATTCTCTTACGTGACCTGTGCTCCAATAAAGGAAGTTGGATATCTGTCCCCAGTTGTCCATGCTGGCCAGTACTGGGACAAAATTTCTCTGATCAGCAAAGTGCTACCCTAATAAGCAAAGTGCTAGTGAGTCAACACAGAGGATAGGGCAGGCTAAATTGTCTCTTATAAGTCATGGGCAAAAATAGAGAGGCTTGATTTGAGGAAAACCCAAACACATTTAATTTCAACAGCAAAAAATCCCTTCAGACTTCTAGAAATAAAAGGAGATTTACACAGTTCTTGTATGCACCTTCCCAAGCCCAGATCTGTTGCCTCCTTTTCCTCAGAGTCCTTGCAGTCCTTGTGTCCTCTGGCAACCTGGCAACTTCCCCCACAAGAGAAAAGTACTCCATGAGCTTTCTCTGACTAACATGGGTGTCTCCCTTGGGCTGTGGGTCATCCCAGCACCTGCCTATACTTACCCAGGTCCATTCCTCTCTTAAGGATCCAGATCCTGTTTACTCATGCTCTCCCTTACTGTTTTGCAGGCACGCTTCTCCTGCATTGATCTCTGAGATTTCCAAAGGCCATCTAGTCCTCCTCTCACCATGATCCAAAGGGCTGTTTAGGCATGCCTTCTTTCACCAAACTGAGGCACCCTATGATCTCTCTTTTGTTCCCTACACAAAGGAGAACTTCCAAACCAAGTAAAAAGGAACAAGTTCTTCAACAGGTTTCCCCTCTTAAAGATGTTATTACAGAGAAACTGATCAGCTTAGCCGAGTCCAGAGGCAGTTCTGAATATGTGGCGGGAAAAGTGTGGAAAGCTTTCACAATGCTTCTTACAGAGTAAGTTATCAGCCCTTTGAAGCAAGGTAGAAATGCTGGGATGCCAGAGTTAAAATCTCTGCCTCACACTTTCTTATTATGTAACACAAAGGTTAAAAATTCAGTAACATAACTTGGGAGTGTAAAGGTTGTCATTGTTGACAAATGTTGTGGGGAGCCTCCAGAATCAAAGACATTCTTCATAGAAGTATCATCAGCCTTCCACTTTATTGTTCTAACACACTGTCTTATATACAGTATTTTCAGATACATGCAAAGTAGCACACTTACATGATTGGTTAAACAGTACATGCAAGCGAAATGCCACACCAATATGATTGGTAAAGGAAGGGGATGCACAAGCCTAAGCCATCTAGACATTGGATAACTAGCTTTGTCCATGTGCCCTGACTTGGACAAAGGTACACCTATCTTGCGGTCAGCAATCTGGGAAAGTTCCATAAAAGTTACCTATCTCGTTAGCAAGTGTGTCCTTGCTTGCAGTCACGTAGTCCACATCCTGCTCTTCTTATATTGGATTGTGCATGTAGGCCTGAACAATGTATCTCTCAGGAGCAGTCAAAATGTCATCAACAGACACACACCAGCAAAAACCAGCTTTTAGTTGTTTAGATTTTACCAGAGACTCCAGAAGACTGCAATATAGATTTTTAATTTCTATATGCTTAGTAATACATTCTCCATATCTTTTACATTTAGTAATAATTTCCTTATCCTTCTTCATTGATAGGAGTTGCTTCTATGTTCTTTAAAAAAACCACAAACCATATATGATTCTACATGATCAGATGTTTCAGAATTAAGTGGCATTTGTCCCCATTCTAATCTGAATCTTCATAGTTCTTGTCAATTCACAGTTAAGCATTTAGCTCTGATCAACTGAAAGTTGCTCCATTGCATCCCAAAACATACTTCTCTGAGAAAAATGTGATTTAAGTAAAAAAGAAAACTATGGATGTTGAAAAACTGTTCAGCTGAGCCTGATATTTTACTTTAAAATATTAATTGTACCTTTGGCTTTTCCTTATTTATATACTTAAGTGCTTGTTTGGAACCTGAATGATACTATATTGTCTTGAGGAAGCCACAGATAAAACTTTTAGCCCCTGGTAATTTTCAGCAATTAATGTTATGAATTTTCACAAGGGGTCTGACAAAGGCATTCTAGATTGCTACTTATCTCTATAAAATGAAGTATAATGTCAGAAAGAAAAGAAGTGGCAAACATTAAAATGACCATATCTATGTATGCTGTAAAAAAAATAAGGTCTGAAAGAGCTGATCAGTTTATGGTGAATGTTTTTTTAAACTTTCTGAACATCATAATATATAACATAGAAATCGTAAGTATTTCCCTCAGTGATTATGCATTAGGAAAAATCTCAAAGTTTACAAGTAATGACTGTAGAGGAACAATGCAGTCACTCACAGGAAATAATTATTCTTTCTCATTTGTTAATTCCTATTGTGTTTTTTTAATTTTCCTATTTCAGAACAAATTATTTGTACACATCATATGTGGTGGTTTAACCCCAGGCAACAGTTAAGCATCACACAGGTGATCATTCTTTCCTCACAGTTAGCAAGATAGGAGAGAAGACAGAAAAAGAGAGAAAATCCATGGATCATTTTAATAAGTAAATGAAAGAAGAAGAAGGAACTAAGGGAAAATAAAAACCACACATAATCTGATGGTCACCCAGTCTCCAAAAATAGCTACCTGACCTAGAAACTCCCTCCTCATTTTGATGAACACAGTGTTCAAGAAATATCCTTTTGGATAGTTTGAATCAGCTATTCCAGCTGTGCTCCCTCCCAGCACCTTGCCCACCCTTACACTACTTGCTGGAGGTTCAGAATGAGTGACCTGATATTGTGCAAACGCTGCTTGGTAATATCTAAAACACTGTGATGCTACCAACAGTGTTTTTGTCACCTATTCAAAGAACAGCACCATAGAAGTCCATCCCAGCTAGGTGTGACACCCTAAAATTCCAGGGAATGTAACATTATTGAACCTAAACAAAAATTACCTCTATAAATGGGAACAGCATGGCATTCTAATTATTCCTTTGGCAGCTTTTGGAAAGGGAATCATAGAGGACACGTTAATTACTCAGCAAGCTTGGGCTTTGCTCCAAGAGTCATAGAAATCACAATCACAGTATTATAGGAATCTGTAACAAAAGTAGCTCAGAGTTGTCATCAGAGAATGAAAGGCTTGGGAGCCACTGTGATTGTTGCACTCTTGACTGAGCCAGTGGGAACTAACCCAAAAACTTACAGTGCTAAAAGTTGAGGCTTTGCTTACTATCTCTCCACTGAAGCTCAGAGCTTGACAAGGTTATAGAGCTCGCCCCCAAAACTGGTGTATCCTATGAACAGGACTGTGTGTTGGAGTAGCATTATAACATGTTTAGAAGATGGCATGAAGATTTTTGACAGTAATATCTTGTTTGGTTTCTTCAGTTCTGGCTTGTTTTTTTTCTAATTCTCTTTGAAACTGTTGTAGGTTAGACGTACATAATTAAAGGTCTTCAGATGTAGTCAGAAGTTCAATTTTAAAGCTTTGAAAAAATAACTGAACAGAATCTTGACAGTTTGTTCTGTGTCTGATATGACTGCATCAAAGCACTACGTGGTAGAGAATTTTAATCACTCATAAAACAACCAAAGTGTGCTTTCTTCTTTTATTCTTCACTGATTGAAGTTTGATCTGCTTTATGAAAACAGCATGTTTTCTTGTTAACTTGTTTTTGGAGATACCTGTCCATATAATTTTTTTTTTTTTTTTACACATCACTCTTAGCAAAACAATTGTTATTGCAAGGCAGTCTTTGTGCACCTGAAGTCTAGCTGACGGCATGATAATAATGCTACAATATCCAAACCTTATAAAATAATCCTGTGTTAACTCTAGATAGTATACACAGTTGTCACAGGTTTAAATATTAGGCAGAAGGCTAACAGCAATTACTGTTGTGGTATAGCAGCTGCTGTGCTGTTAGTTCTTCTGACTCACCAACACTAGGCTTCAAATGCATTTGTATTTCTGAATGAAGATTCCTTCTGTTGCTGTTATCTTTTTAAGCCTGACTTTAAAAGAAAAAATTACTTTTTCTTTTAACCAACACAACAGAACCAAATCTAAGTACCAATTTTTTACTGCTTCTCTTCAAATAATATTATTTTAATATTATTTAAAACCAAGCAATGAGTTCAGAAAGGTAACAAAATTTTTATCTCACATTGAGAATGTTTCAAATTCTATTTGAAATTTTCAGATTTCCCCCAGTCATACAATATTCTACAGTTTATCAAATGAGATGAGTTCTCAGCCACAGGAACAAAAATTCTAAGCTTTGCCTATGCATCTAACTCTTGCCTACCACATTTCGATACTGATCCTCTGAGGTCCTATACTGGAAGAGCCAATATTCAGAAAGTATCCCTTCTGTTGTTTGTGTTATTGGTACAAACACAATAAACTTCCTACACTCTATAGATTTGCCTTTGTTTTTTTAATTTAACATTTGAAATATTTTCAATGAAATTACAAAATTGAGTAAACAGCAACAAATATTTAGTAAAATACCTGTGTAAATTTTTCCAGATTAAGAAAATGACAAATGAAGGGAAGTAAATACTTTTAAGAACTTGATGGGTAGCTCATAGGTAATTTTAGAAAATGAAGTACCAGAAAAGTGTATTGTCTTGAAAAATGTTCTTGACCATTCATTCTGCCTTTCATAGTAAACATCCTTTGCCTTCCATGGCCATAAGTTTATGATAATGTATGAATCTCCTCCCACAACCCCTTTCTAGTACCAGTGTCCTCAGATCTGAGACACAAATATACATTACACCGATGAAAGATGAAGATGTTAACATTATGTACATTACTACAAAAGCACCCTTTACATATCCAAATTTCCAGTGCTGCTCCCATTTGACACATTTGACACTCCTATCTGTGCAACTTAGCCAGATATAATTGTAATATATAAATTACATATATATATTATAAATGTAAAAATACCTGGTAAACTACCCAAGCGAATTTCTTCCCACACTCTGTCTGGTTCAAACAGTGAGCTACTGATGCACAAATAAGTCATGGAGACTCAAACACACTTAAAACAATGAAAAGGATAACAGTGCAATCTTTTTTTTCTTTTCATCAGACACCGATTTAACTGAACATATTTTGGGGCTGTCACAGTAACCCAGGAAGACTAGGGTAAATTCAACATTATGCATAAAAAGCCAAAATGTTGCATTCTTCTAATTCTGATAGAAATATTTCCAACAAAAACCATTAATGTGAATCCTGCTTGAAGCTACTTTTCCTGTTGGTGACAACTTGCCAAAAGTGATATTTTAATGGATAGTTATTGTAAAGTTCCAGTCCAGGAAACCAGACACTCATTCTAAGGTTCCAGTTTGGGAAATGTGTTACAAGTGCTCCAGTCAGAATTAAAACCCAAACAAGGTTATATATTGGTTAGGAAAAATCACAATGCTGTATTAACAAGAAAAGAGGAAGAAAAGGAAAAAAGATAAGTGGAAATGTGTAAAAGGTAAGTTAAACAGTAGTCACTACAGTGTCTGCTACTTCTTCCTTACAGGATCCTTCTTGATGTTCATGTCTCTCTCAGTGGTGGAAGAGAAAATGTCCCCTTCCAGTCACTATATGCCACTTTTTATACTAGAATAAGAATGGCTTTTCTTAGCGTTAGTTGCACAGTACCCTGCAAAGCATGCATCTCCTTCCTCTCCTAGCCTATGTTCACAAGACATTGTGACTCCCATGTGTCATATGCTGCCCATACACCTGTGAAACTTTCTGGGTCAGGGCTTTCAGAACTGAGTGTAAGTGACCTATTACTAGTGGTGTCTCCCAAGGGTCGGTATTAGGTCTGGTCCCGTTCAACATCTTCATTGATGATATTGACGATGGGTTGGAAGCCATCATGAGCAGATTTGAGGATGACAGCAAGCTTGGAGCCCGTGTGGATTTGTTGGAGTGTAGGAGGGCATTGCAGAGGGACATGGGCAGACTGGAGAGGTGAGCAGACTCTAATAGGATGAGTTTTAACAAGTCTAAGTGTTGGGTTGTGCATTTTGGTTATAACAACCCCAGGCAGAACAATGGAGATCTTGGAGAGTACTCAAGTAGAAAGAGACTTGGGGGTATTGGTGGACAGTAAACTTAGCATAAGTCAGCAATATGCCCAGGCAGCCAAGAGGGCTAATGGCATCCTGGTCTGTATCAGGAATGCTGTGGCCAGCAGGGAGAGGGAGGTTATCCTCCCCCTGTATTTGGCCCTGGATAGACAGCACCTGGAGTATTGTGTTCAGTTCTGGGCCCCTCAGTATAGGAAGGACGTTGAGGTGCTGGAACGAGTCCAGAGAAGAGCAACTAGATCGGTAAAGGGCCTGGAAGGTAAGCCTCATGAGGAGAGGCTGATGGAGCTGGGTGTGTTTAGCCTGGAAAAGAGGAGGCTCAGGGGTGACCTTATCTCTGTCTATAACTACCTGAAAGGTGGTTGTAGTCAGGTGGTGGTCGGTCTTTTCTCCCTGGACCCTGGAGACAGGACAAAGGGTCACAGTCTTAAGCTCCATCAGGGGAGGTTTAGACTTGACATTAGGAAAAAGTTTTTCCACCGAAAGAGTGATCCAATTTTGGAATGGGCTGCCCACAGAGGAGGTCAAGTCACCATCTCTGGAGGTGTCCAGGGGTAGTCTGGATGAAGCGCTGAGTGACATGATCTAGATGTTAGGTTTACTTAGTTGGTTTTAGGTTGGACTAGATGATCTTTAAGATTTTTTTCAGCCTCATCATTACTGTGATTACTGTGATTTACTGCTGTAAAATACTTGAAAATTTGTGGATTTCTGCATCTGGTCTAGATGTCACATGTTAGGTTTACTTAGTTGGTTTTAGGCTGGACTGGATGATCTTTAGGGTCTTTTCTGGCCTTATCATTACTGTGATACTGTGATATAAAACCATGCATCTGACTTCTTCAATGAAAGTGCAAATTTGCAAGTGCAGCAGCATTTAGGGCTGATATTTGAGGCAAACAAATCTTTTTCTATACTATTACAGGTGTCACATATAAATGATAATCCTGGAAGCTAAGAACAATCCAGCAAGCATGACAGGGATGTAGTGTGCACAGCTGTATGAAATTCCACTCTCCTCATTCATGGCAAATTTATGTCACAAATCTGTATGTACATGAAGATAACCACTGTAAGTGCAGTTGTGAGGTAGCCAGGTTTCTTTGAGAATGTACAGGGGACATTTTCCCCTCCATTTTTTCTGTTGTTAAGCTGAAAAAAAGAATTATCATCTTTTAATTGGTCAATAATTCACTTTTCAGCTGAGGATCAAGTCTTCATTCCAAATACAAATTTCTTTATTCTTTTCTCTTTTTTTCTTGCTTTTCTTGTCCAAGGGTTTCATTAAATTATTAATTAGCAATATTAAAGACGTGTGTTCTTTATTCATGACTGAATTGTATGTGTTTTGTAGCTGAAATTGCCATAATAGAATACTTTGAAAAAGTATTTAGGTTTGAGTATTAAACTAGTCATTCCCTGGACTTTCTGGAAGTGTCATTAACAAATTTATCCCTATTTCAGTTCAAAACTCCATGCCTTTCTTCAAAATTAGTGAACCCATGATAAAACCCCAAGAAAACCCCATGATAAAACCAATTTCCAATGACAGCTGAAGGAAGGCAGGGTGGAGCTAGTCTACGCTATAAATAAGAGACCACTCAAGGCAAGGAAATGTAGTGAAGCTTGATGTCTCTAATTCTTTCTTACACTCAAAAGACTTTAATGATGTGAGAACAGCTTAAAAGAAACACACTGCCTATGTGCAGTGTCGTACTTTAGAAATTTTAAATGTCTTGCCTGAGGCATTGGGAGGTTGCTGTGGTAACTAGTGATGTTTTGGCTTGCAAATTTGCAAGAAAATAAAGGGGTTGTGAAATAAGGGGA